>CM034047.1:6078076-6105363 GCA_019804595.1 Bruguiera parviflora | reverse complement strand
GAAGCCGAATTGGGGGAAGAAGGAAGAGAAGATGACTTCTATGTAAAAAAGCAATTCACATAGACCTAAGACTATTGGGGGCAGCCTGGAAAGGGGCAAATTTGAAGAAAAACTTGAGGGCACCCAAGGAAAAACTAGAGGCATCAAATGCTTTAGATGTCTGGGTTGGGGTCATGTGGCTTCACAATGTCCTAACAAGAGAACCATGTACCTTAAGGAGAATGGTGACTATGTGTCTGGTAGTGATGATAGTGATGAAGACCAAATGCCACCATTAGAGGATGCTAGTGATGTTGATGAAGGGATAGAGTATTTGGAGCATGGTAGAAGGCTTTTAGTAGCAAGGAAAGCCCTTAGAGCGCAGGTTAAGGAGGAGGATGATGTTGAGATTTAGTGGGAAAATATTTTCCATACTCGATGTTTAGTTCAAGACTCTGTTGCTTGATCATTGATGGAGGTAGTTGCACTAATGTAGCAAGTACAAAGTTGGTGGAAAAATTAAACTTGCTTACAACCAAACATCCTAGGTCATATAATTTGTAATGGTTGAATGACAGTGGAGTGGTAAAAGTGACTAAACAAGTTGTGGTTCCATTTTCCATTGGTAGATATAGGGACAAATTATCTTGTGATGTTGTACCTATACAGACCGGGCATTTGTTATTGGGCCATCTTTGGCAATTTGACAGAAAAGTTTTGTATGATGGTTACAAGAACCGCTATTCATTCACCATAGGTGGAAGACCATTTACACTGGCACCATTGACTCCAAAACAGGTGTATGAAGACCAAGTGAGACTTTATGAAAGTGAGCAAAAAAGGAGGAGCAAAAAGAAAGAGAGAGTGGAGAGAAAAGAAAGTGTAGGAGGGAATAAGAAGATAAATGCATTTGAGTGTGTTGAGTACGAGAGTGGTCAGGTTCACAAGAGGGAAGATGAAAGAAAACAAGTGAGTGTGTTTGCAAAAGGAGCAGATGTTAGGGTTGCCTTCTAAGCTAGGCAATAAATGATCATAATCCTTTACAAGGATTCTTATTTCTCTAACTCTAACATTGATTCATCTTTGCCTAGTGCTATTTCATCTTTGTTGTAAGATTATAATGATGTGTTCCCTCAGGAGATCCCAGATGGTTTGCCACCAAATAGAGGGATTGAACATCACATTGATCTTATTCTTGGAGCTCCCACTCCCAATAAGCCAGCGTATAGAAGTAATCCTGAGGAGACAAAGGAGCTTCAGAGGCAAGTTGATGAGTTGATGAAGAAGGGACATGTAAAGGAGAGTATGAGTCCATGTGTAGTGCCAATGTTGCTTGTGCCAAAGAAAGATGGATCTTGGAGTATGTGTGTCGATTGTAGTGCTATCAACAAAATAACAGACTTATTTTTTAAAGAGATTGTTCACCTACATAGAGTGCTGAAGAGTATTGTGTCAGATCGTGATGCAAAATTTTTAAGCCATTTTTGGAAAACATTATGGGGTAAGCTTGGAACAAAGTTGTTGTTTTCTACAACTTGCCATTCACAAACTGATGGACAAACAGAGGTAGTAAATCAAACTCTTGGTATATTGCTGCATGCTGTTATTGGTAAGAACTCTAGAACCTGGGAAGAATATTTGCCTTTTGTGGAGTTTGCCTATAATTGTGTTGTTCATAGTGCTACAAGTTATTCTCCTTTTGAGTTTGTTTATGGTTTTAATCCATTGTCGCCTTTGGATTTAGTACCATTGTCTATACAGGACATGGTTAATTTAGATGGGAAAAAGAAAGCGGAAGTGGTTAGGCAACTTCATGAGAAAGCTAGGCTTAACATTGAGAGAAGAACCAAACAATATGAAACGCAAGCCAACAAAGGTCGCAAGCATATCACTTTTGAACCTGGTGATTGGGTTTGGTACATTTGCGGAAGGATAGATTTCCTAAGCAAAGGAAATCAAAGTTGCAACCAAGGGGAGACGGTCCTTTTCAAGTGGTGGCAAGAGTCAACGATAATGCATATAAACTTGACTTCCCAGGTGAGTATAATGTGAGTGCAACATTTAATATTTCTAACTTTTCTCCTTTTCTTTTTGATGATGTAGGTGCTGATTTGTGGACAAATCATTTTGAGGAGAGTGGGAATGATGGAAACCATATTGTACCAACTCAAATCAACAAGGGAATTGATACTTTGCAAAACCTTGGAGGACCAATGACAAGGGCAAGGTCAAAGAAAATAAAGGAAGCTCTTAACATTTACTATTAGGAAGTTGCCAAATACGAGTTAAGGAGGATGGAGTCTTCACCAGGGCTTGCGAATATGTCATCTGTGGTGGAATTTGTGAACCATGACCTGAGGAAGGAAGTTGGATTTGAGAGCCCATGATTGGGCCTTTCAGTGGGTTATTTTCATGGGTTTTTATTATTATTTATTGGGTTAGACGAAATTCCCATTAAGCCTAGCTTATTTAGTGGGATGGACAAAATTTCTTATTAAGCCCAGCTTATTTAGTGAATTGGACGAATTTCCTTATTAATCCTAGCTTATTAGTTAGGGTTTCTGGGAGTTAACATATAAAAGGGAAAAAAGGGTGGCTGGGAGAGGAAGACCCATTTTTATGAATGTATGAGCTATTTTCTCTGGTTCTTTAAGAACTAATTCTGAACTTTCATACTTGCGTGTGTTGGTTCACTAGACTTATCTTCTTCAATGTTGTTATTGTTAGGAGTGGCGTCTGAATCTTACAGTTTTGGTTCTTGGTTGTTTATAATCATTGGGTCAGAACTCCAAATCCCTTAACCTGTGTTAGAACGATCCCATACCAACATTGGTGTTGGGTTCCATTTACATATAAACAGAGTTCTTATCAATACATGTGGCATAGGCCCTTTCAACATCCCTTTTCATATGTGGCTAGAAAGAATGTTGATTTAAATCATCAAAAGTCTTTCGAATGCCAAAGTGTCCCATTAAACCACCCCCATGAGCTTCTCTTAGAAGTAATGCTCTCAGAGACTCTTGAGGAATACAAAACTCATTTACTCTAAACAAATACCCCTAATGTCTATAAAACATACCAAAGGCAACTTTCTCACATGTAGTATATACATTACTAAATTCAGCATAATTAGCATACAATTTAATAATGTGCTCAAACCCCAGCAACTTAATACTCAAAGTACTGATCAGTGTGTACCTACGTGACAATGCATTAGCAACAATATTTTCCTTACTTGATTTGTATTGAATTATATAAGGAAAATTTTCGATAAATTCAACCCATTTTGCATGTCTCCTATTCAACTTACCTTGCCCCTTTAAGTATTTTAAAAACTCATAATCTGTGTGAATTACAAACTCTTTAGGCCAAAGGTAATGCTGTCACATTTCTAAAGTCCTAACAAGTGCAAACATTTCTTTATCATAAGTTGGATAATTCAATGTTGCCCCACTCAACTTCTCATTAAAGAATGCAATAGGTTGTTTCTCTTGCATGAGAACTCCCCTAATCCCAATGCCCAATGCATCACATTCAATTTCAAAGATCTTAGAAAAATCAGGCAAAGCAAGAAGTGGTACATTGCACAACTTAGACTTAAGTAAATCAAAGGCATCTTGTTGTTCTTTACTCCACTTGAAACTCACACTCTTTTTAACCACCTTAATCAATGGTGCCACTATGGTACTAAAATCCTTAATGAACCTCCTATAAAAGCTAGCCAAACCATGGAAACTCCTCACATCACTCACACTCTTAGGTGTAGGTCATTCTTAAATTGCCTTAATCTTCTCTTTATCAACCTCTATGCCATGAACAGACACAACATAACCCCAAAAACTGACATGATCCTTGCAAAAGTCACATTTCTTCAAATTGGCATACAATTTCTCTTTCCTCAAAACATTAAGCACACAATGCAAATGTTCAACATCCTCTTCCAAATTCCTACTGTATACTAAGATGTCATCAAAATAAGCCACAACAAACTTTCCTAAGAAAGGCCTCAAAACATGATTCATTAATCTCATAAAAGTACTAGGTGCATTAGTCAAACCAAATGGCATAACTAACTATTCATACAAACCATGGTTGGTTTTGAATGCAGTTTTCCATTCATCTCCTTCCATCATCCTAATTTGATGATATCCACTCTTAAGGTCAATTTTAGATAAGTCACACACACCATGTAATTCATCTAGCATATTATCAAGCCTGGGTGTAGGATGTTAATACTTAACTATTATTATGTTGATAGCTCTACAATCAACACACATACTCCAAAATTCATCTTTTTTTGGCACAAGCAACACTGGCACTACACATAGACTGATGCTCTTCATTATATGTCCCTTCTTCATCAACTCATCAACTTGCCTTTGAAGCTCCTTTGTCTCCTCAAGATTACTTCTATATGCTGGCTTATTAGGAATGGGAGCTCTAGGAATAAAATCAATGTGATGTTCAATCCCTCTCTTTGGTGGCAAACCATCTGGGATCTCCTGAGGGAACACATCATTATAATTCTGCAACAAAAATGAAATAGAACTAGGCAAAAATGAATCAAGGTTAGTGTTAGAGAAATAAGAATCTTTGTAAAGGATTAAGATTATTTGTTGCCTAGCTTGGAAGGCAACTCTAACATTTGCTCCTTTTGCAAACACACTCACTTATTTTCTTTCATCTTCACTCTTGTAAACCTGACCATTCTCGTACTTAGCACTCTCAAATGCATTTATTTTCTTTTTCCCTCCTGCACTTTCTTTTCTCTTGACTCTCTTTTTCTTTTTGCTCCTTTTCTTTTGCTCACTTTCATAAAGTCTCACTTGGTCTTCATACACTTGTTTTGAAGTCAATGGTGCCAGTGTAAATGGTCTTCCATCTATGGTGAATGAATAGTGGTTCTTGTAACCATCATGCAAAACTTTTCTGTTAAATTGCCAAGGACGGCCCAATAACAAATGCCCAGTTTGCATAGGCACAACGTTACAAGACAATTTGTCCCTATATCTACCAATGGAAAATGGAACCATAACTTGTTTAGTCACCTTTACCACTCCATATTCATTCAACCATTGCAAATTATATGGCCTAGGATGTTTGGTTGTAGGCAAGTTCAATTTTGCCACCAATTCTATACTTGCTACATTAGTGCAACTACCTCTATCGATGATCAAGCAACACAGTCTATCTTAAACTAAACATCGAGTATGGAAAATATTTTCCCGCTAAATCTCAACATCATCCTCCTCCTTAACCTGTGCACTAAGGGCTCTCCTTGCTACTAAAAGCCTTCCACCATACTCTAGATACTCTATCCTTTCATCAACATCACTAGTATCCTTTAATGGCAGCATTTGGTCTTCATCACTAGCATCACTGCTAGACACAAAATCACCATTCTCCTTAAGGTACATGGTTCTCTTGTTAAGACTTTGTGAAGCCACATAACCCCTACCCAGACATCTAAAGCATTTGATGTCTCTAGTTTTTCCTCAGGTGCCCTCAAGTTTTTCTTCAAATTTACCCCTTTTCATGTTGCCCCCACTAGTCTTAGGACTATGTGAATTACTTTTTTGCTTAGAAGTCATCTTCTCTTCCTTCTTCCCCAAGTTCGACTTCCAAAAAGATGAACCTAAGTTCTGCTTATGACCAGAAGTGCTCCTTCCCTTAAGTTGCCTCTCAACTTTCATGGCAATGTGTTCCATGTCTTCAAGCTCTACATAGTGTTTCAGCTCTACCACATCAACTATGCTCCTATTTAACCCTGGGAGGAACTTAACCATGGTTGCCCCCCGTATCCTCCATTACATTTGCCCTAACCATTGCAATTTCCATCTCTTTATGGTACTCTTCCACATTCTTGGAACCTTGCATAACGCTCTGCAACTTGATATACAAATCCCTATAATAAGAGCTGGGAACAAATCTCCTTCTCATCACAGTCTTCAACTCATTCCAAGTTTCTATGGTTCTCTGAAAATTTCTTCTCCTAGTGGTAACTTGCTGGTCCCACCATACTACAACATATTCAGTGAACTATGCCACATCTAACTTCACCTTCTTCTCCTTAGAGAAGTTGTGGCACTCATATATTAATTTTACCCTTCGTTCCCAATCCAAATAGACATCAGGGTCAACTTTCCCTTAGAAAAAAGGTATTTTCATTTTAATACTACTAAGATTTTTGTCTACTCCTTCCTCCCCTCTATTTCTGTTATCCTAACCTTCATTGTACCTATCATAAACATTTCCATTGCCTCTTGCTCCTCTATCATTTCTATTACCACGTCCTCTTCTAAAACCACCTCTGAAGTTTCTACTAGCATTATCACCGTCATCATAATAATCATCACCATCTTCACCAAAGTCATGCTCAAATTGCTCCTTCATGATCCTCCCAGCTGGCCTCTTAGGATTGACACTTGATTCCCCTTTTATTTCATCCATCTTGTCTCGTACTTCTCAAAGCGTTTGGTCAATCCTATCAAACTTATATTCTTTGGATTTCATAAGCAATTTGAAATCTGGAATAAATACTTCCTCCTTTCCATATGGGAAACTGCCTTTTTTAGCATTAGACATCAAGATTGTTAGTAAATAAAGAATATGCCTCACAAATCTCACTCCTTTGCATGTTTTCTCTCCACTCAACTATAGTAGTCCTCAACTCTTGTGTTCACATAATAAATTGCAAAACTCTAAGAGCTCTTTTAGTAGTCCCAAGCAAACTAAATTCAGAACAAACAAAACTTGAATATATCAATCCTAGACCTACCTCTTCAGAGAAGTGACACGACTAAGAAGATGGGCAATAAAACAAATAGAATGACAAGAAGTTCAATGATATGAGCAGTGCAATTAGTCAACAATCAATTATTGAATATAGTTGAGTAAATGACCAATTGAGCAATGAACTCTAATACCAAATGATACGAACTCTGTTTATATGTAAACGGAACCCAACACCAATGTAGGTATAGGATCGTTCTAACACAAGTTAAGGGATTTGGAGTTCTGACCCAAAGATTATAAACAACCAAGAACCAAGACTTTAAGATTCATACGCCACTCCTAACAACAATAACGTTAAAGAAGATAAGTCTAGTGAACTAACAAACCCAAGTATGAAAGTTTAGAGTTAGTTCTCAAAGAACTAGAGAAAAATAGCTCATACAATCATGAAAATGGGTCTGCCTCCTCCAACCACTCTTTTTGCCCTTTTTATATGCTAACCCTCAGAATCCCTAACTAATAAGTTGGGCTTAATAAGGAAATTCGTCCAATCCACTAAATAATAATAAAACCTATGGAAATAACCCATTTAAAGGCCCAATCATGGGCTCTCAAATCCAATTTCCTTCCTAAGGCCATGGTTCGCAAATTCCTCCACAGATGACACATTCACAAGCCCTAGTAAAGACTCCATCCTCCTTAACTCATACTCGGCAACTTCCTGATAGTAAATGTTGCACAACAAGTTGTTGAGAGCTTCCTTTATTTTCTTTGACCTTGCCCTTGTCATTAGTCCTCCAAGGTTTTGTAAAGTATCAACCCCCTTGTTGATTTGAGTTGGTACAATATGGTTTCCATCACAATTGGACCAAAGTGCTTGCAAATAAATCTAATCATGATCGAATACACCTTTACTCCATAAAATTCAACGGATTGCTAGCTCGAAAGGAGTATATACGTGCTTCTTGCCAATATTATAGGTTCTGGTAAGGGCATATAGGCTATTTTGAAGAACATTTGGTGTGAATGAGTTATTGCAATAAAAGGTAGAGGCTTGTTTGGAAGAACTCAAGGGACGGTCTCATTATTCCCCCATTAAAGCGAAAATACTTGTAAGAAATCATACTCACTATCAAATACTGCTTTATTTAAAGAAATTCAAAAGATTTCTTGTTTTGAATGTGCATATATTCGTTAGTTACAATTAGTTTAATTCTTGTCAAGGGAGAGAAGATCATTTGTTATGAATGAATTGTTACAACAAATGGTGCACTATTGTTCAGAGGAATATAACTGATATTCTTATTACCCTACAATTGGACCAAAGTGCTTGTAAATAAATCTAATCATGATAGAGGACACCTTCACTCCACGAAATTCAATGGATTCTTAGCTCGAAAGGAGTATATATGTGCTTATTGCCAATATTATAGGTTTTGGTGAGGGCATATAGGTTTTGAGGACCATTTCGTGTGAATGAGTTATTGTAACAAAAGGTGGAGGCTTGTTGGGAAGAACTGATGGGATGATCTCATTACTCCACCATTAAAGCAAAGATACTTGTAAGATATGGAACTCATTATCAAATACTGCTTTGTCTAAAGAAATTCAAAGGATTTCTCATTCTGAATGTGCATATATTCGTTTGTTACAATTAGTCTAATTCTTGTCAAGGGAGAAGAGATCATTTGTTGTGAATGAGTTGTTACAATGAATGGTGGAATGTTGTGAAAAGGAATTGAACTGATATACTTTATTACTCTACAATTCAACCAAAGTGCTTGTACATAAATCTCTTCATGATGGAAGACTCCTTTACTCCACGAAAATCAATGGATTCCGAGCTCGAAAGGAGTATATATGTGCTTCTTGCTAATGTTATAAGGTGGCATAGGGCCAAAATTTTCACTTAAAATTTGAACCTTGTGATGGCACTAAGTCTCACTTAGTCTTAGCCAAACTGTTCACATGAGGCACACACAGCGTTTACAGGAACCACTTCCCAACCTTTATTACTTTCCACAAAGTATACAAAGGATGCCAAGGCCTCTTACACAAGTGTTCTCTTAACACTTCTCTGTGTGTTTTTTGTTGTTGCCCTTTGCTGTGACATTACACCTATTTATAGTGTTGGTAGTTGACACCCCTAACTACCTAGGGTCATGCATGACTTGGCTACCAAGCCATTCATGCATAGTAGGGCTCCCCACTTCAGGATAACCTCCTCACTAACTCACTAGATCATGCATCTCCATTCAAGGAGAGCTTGACACCTTCAAGGGCTTCTTGCTCCATTTTCTGCAACCACCCATGTTCTCCTTCCTTTAAGGAGGTCCTACCAACACATTTGACTTGGATAAGGCTTTTAGAACCCTACAAAACTGCCACGTTTGCCACTGCCATGTTTTCATCGAGATAACCACCCATTATCTCCTGTTTCAGTGGCCCATGGAGAGCCAATTCTACCATGATCCACCCCATCACCTTCCAGGTGCTTGCTGGCCACAACCGATCCTGGTTTGGTGCTAGCCCAAGCCCATGCCTGTGCGCCAGCATGTTGCCATTGCCAGAGCTGTGGGTCATGGTGTTAGCCTCACTAACTTTGAGAGACATGCACTACCTCCCTATAGTGCATTAGGGAATCTAGCTTTCTGTTAAGAGGACAATTGGGAGTGCTTGTGTGATCACTCCTTCGATTGATAGCTAGCTCGCCCAACCTGCTACCAAACTAGTGATCCAACACCCTTCTCCTTACTATTGTCCTCTTACTTGCATTCCCGAGAGTCCTCCTTCTTCCTGTCCTTCTTCTTGGACAGTTTGCCATTTGAAGAATCCATGGAGTTGACTCGAAAATCCACTAAACCATCAGTAGTAGCAATTGCGGAGGGCAAGTCCTTCACACCTTGCCATCGAAACTCAATTTGCGCCCAAGGTTGGAGTCCTGACATGAAATTAATTAGCTTGTCCTCATCCAACATATTCTGAATGTCCAACAACAAGGAGCTGAATTCCTTGACATAGTCATGAACCGTGCCACTATGCCTTAATCTCTTCAGTGACTCCCTTGCAACCCATGATGTATTGCAAGGCAGGAATTAATCCTTTAATTCCTTTTTTAGCACATCTCATGTCTCGATCCAAGGCCTGCCTAAGCTAGCATCATCGTCAAGCCTTGTTTGCCACCACAGTTTGGCATCTTTGGCTAGGTACATGCTAGTAAGGGTCACCTTTTCCTCTTCAGGTACCTTGGCTGCCCTGAAGTATTGCTCCATATCCCACAAGAAGTTCTCGATTGGTTCGGCATCCCACTCCCCCTTAAAGGCCTTAGATTTAAGAACCTTCATCCTCCTGGATGACTCGGCAGCACCATCAGGTTGGCTACCTATGGCCTTCTTAAGAACAGCAATATCCTATTCCATGTTGCCAAAGGATTGTGCCCAAGTACCATCAAGACTATCATAACAAGTTTGTAAGGAACTTACTAATTTCTCTAGTTCGTCCAACCTTGCCAAGACAGAGAGGACCTACTCCTTAGAGGCACCACCAAGTACTTGTTCAATCTTGGACACCTGCTCACAAACAGCATCAAGTCCTGATCCACCAAACATGAATTGAACCCGCTCTGATACCAGTTGTCACAGGGCCAAAATTTTCACTCAAAATTTAGACGTTGTGATGGCACTAAGTCTCATTTAGTCTTAACCAAACTATTCACATGAGGCACACACAGTGTTTACAGGAACCACTTCCCAACCTTTATTTCTTTCCACAAAGTATACAAAGAATGCCAAGGCCTCTCACACAAGTGTTCTCTCAACACTTCTTTGTGTGTCTTCTGTTGTTTCCCTTGGCTGCCACACTACACCTATTTATAATGTTGGTAGTTGACACCTCTAACTACCTAGGGTCATGCATGACTTGGCTACCAAGCCAATCATACATAGTGGGCCTTTCCACTTCGGGATAACCTCCCCACTAACTCACTAGATCAAGCATTTCCATTCAAGGAGAGCTTGACACCTCATCAAGGGCTTCTTGCTCCATTTTCTGCAACCACCCATGTTCTCCTTCCTTTAAGGAGGTACTGCCAACACATTTGGCTTGGATAAGGCTTCTGAAACCCTGCAAAACTGCCACCTTTGCCATTGCCACGTTTTCATAGAGATAACCACCCATTATTTCCTATTTTGGTGGCCTATGGAGAGCCAATTCTGCCATGATCTGCCTTATCACCTTCTAGGTGCTTGCTGGCCACAACCGATCCTGGTTTGGTGCTAGCCCGAGCCCATGCCTGTGCGCCAACGTGTTGCCATTGCCGGAGCTATGGGTCATGGTGTTAGCCTCGCTAACTTTAAGAGACATGCACTACCTCCCTATAGTGCATTCGGGAATCTGGCCTTCTATTAAGAGGACACCTCGGAGTGCTTGTGTGATCACTCCCTTGATTGGCAGCTAGCTCGCCCAACCTGCTACCAAACCAGTGATCTAACACCCTTCTCCTTTGCACTAATCCCCTAACCTGATGCCCCTTGACTGCAACATGTGCCTACTTGTAGTCAATGCCAAAGCCCGTATCTGCCTCTCCTGACTTGCTGCCATGCATATTGACTCCTGCGTTTGCCTTGTTTCCTTTGATGTGCCCCTCTCACGCCAACTTCATGCCAAGCATTGGTACAAAGCATCACAAATGCTTGCATTTCCTTATCCAGGGACTTAGGGGGCTAACATAGGGTCTAGTGAGGGCATACAACCAATTTTGAAGACCATTTTGTGTGAATGAGTTATTGCAACAGAAGGTGGAGGCTTCTTAGGAAGAACTGAAGAGAAGGTCTCATTATTCCACCATTAAAGTGAGGATACTTGTATCAAATGGTTGTCATTATCAAATACTGCATTGTTTAAGCAAATTCAAAGGATTCCTCATTCCTAATATGCATTTATTCCTTTGTTGTAGTTAATTTAATGTTTGTCATGGGGAGGAAACATATTTTCAAGGTTATTTGTTGTGAATGAGTTATTGCAACAAAAGGTGGAGGCTTGTTATGAAGAACTGATTGGCTAGTCTCATTACTCCACCATCAAAGCGAATATACTTATAATAAATGGTATTCATTATCAAAAATTGCTTTGTTTAAAGAAATTTAAATGATTTCTCATTTTGAATGTGCACATATTTGTTTGTTAAAATTAGTTCAATTCTTGTCAAGGTAGAAAAGATCATTTGTTGCGAATGAATTATTAAAACAAATGGTGAAGTGTCGCTAAGAGGAATTGAACTGATATTCTTATTACTATACAATTAGACCAAAGTGCTTGTAAATAAATCTAATCATGATGGAAGACACCTTTACACCACAGAATTCAATGGATTCCTTGCTCAAAAGGAGTATATGCATGCTTCTTGTCAATATTATAGGGCCTAGTGAGGGCATACAGGCTATCTTGAAGACCATTTTGTGTGAATGAGTTGTTGCAACAGAAGGTGGAGGCTTTTTGGGAAGAACTGAAGGGACTGTCTCATTATTCCATCATTAAAGCGTGGATACTTGTCTCAACTAGTTCTCATTATCAAATACTGCTTTGTTTAAGCAAATTCAAAGGATTCATCATTCCTAATGCACATTTATTCCTTTGTTGCAGTTAATTTAATTGCTGTCATTTGGAGGAAACATATTTTGTAGGTAATTTGTTGTGAATGAATTACTGCAACAAAAGGTAGAGTCTTATTAGGAAAAACTGATGGGATGGTCTCTTTACTCCACCATTAAAGTGAAGATACTTGTAAGAAATCGTACTCATTATCAAATACTGCTTTATTTAAAGAAATTCAAAGGATTTCTCGTTCCGAATAAGCATATATTGGTTTGTTACAATTAGTTTAATTCTTGTCAAGGGAGAAAAGATCATTTGTTATGAATAAGTTGTTACAACGAATGGTGCAGGGTTGTTTAGTGGAATTGAATTGATATTCTTATTACTCTACAATTGGACCAAAGTGCTTGTAAATAAATCTAATAATGATGGAAGACACCTTTACACCACGGAATTCAATGGATTCCTAGCTTGAAAGGAGTATATGCGTGCTTCTTGCTAATATTATAAGGTCTGGTGAAGGCATATAGGCTATTTTGAAGACCATTTTGTGTGAACGAGTTGTTGAAATAGAAGGTGGAGGCTTCTTGGGAAGAACTGAAGGGACAGTCTAATTATTCCACCATTAAAGTGAGGATACTTGTATTAAATGGTTCTCATTATCAAATATTGCTTTGTTCAAGAAAATTCTAAAGATTCCTCATTCCTAATATGCATTTGTTACTTTGTTGCTGATAATTTAATGCTTGTCATGGGGAGGAAAGATATTTTCAAGGTAATTTGCTGTGAATGAGTTGTTGCAACAAAAGGTGGAGGCTTGTTAGGAAGAACTGATGGGCAGCCACATTAGTGCACTATTAAAGTGAAGATACTTGTAAGATTTGGTAGTCTTTATCAAATATTGCATTGTTTAAAGAAATTCAAAGGATTTCTCACTCCGAATGTGCATATAGTCGTTTGTTACAATTATTTTAATTCTTGTTAAGGGAGAAAAGATCATTTGTTGCGAATGAGTTGTTACAACAAATGATGGAGGGTTGTTAAGTGGAATTGAACTGATATTCTTATTACCATACAATTGAAGCAAAGTGCTTTTAAATAAATCTAATCCTGATGGAAGACACCTTTATACCATAGAATTCAATAGATTCCTAGCTCGAAAGGAGTATATACGTACTTTATGCCAATATTATAGGGTTTGGTAAGGGCATACAGGCTATTTTGAAGACCATTTAGTGTGAATGAGTTGTTGCAACAGAAGGTGGAGGATTCTTGGGAAGAACTAAATGGAAGGTCTCATTATTTCACCATTAAAGCGAGGATACTTGTATCAAATGGTTGTAATAATCAAATAGTGCTTTATTTAAGCAAATTCGAAGGATTCCTCATACCTAATATGCATTTATTCCTTTGTTGCAGTTAATTTAGTCCTTGTCATGGGGAGGAAACATATTTTCAAGGTTCTTTTTTGTGAATGAGTTATTGCAACAAAAGGTAAAGGCTTGTTATGAAGAATTGATTGGCCAGTCTCATTACTCCACCATCAAAGTGAATATAATTGTAGGAAATAGTACTCATTATCAAAAACTACATGTTTAAAGAAATTCAAACGATTTCTCATTTTGAATGTGCATATATTCGTTTGTTAAAATTAGTTTAATTCTTGTCAAGGGAGAAAAGATCATTTGTTGTGAATGAGTTGTTACAACAAACAATGGAGCGTTGTTAGGAGGAATTGAACTGATATTCTTATTACTATACAATTGGACCAAAGTGCTTATAAATAAATCTAATCATGATGGAAGACACCTTTACACCATAGAATTCAATGGATTCCTTGCTCGAAAGGAGTATATGCATGCTTCTTGCCAATATGATAGGGTCTGGTGAGGGTATACTAGCAATTTTAAAGACCACTTTATGTGAATGAGTTATTGCAATAGAAGGTAGAGGCTTCTTGGGAAGAATTGAAGGGACGGTCTCATTATTCCACCATTAAAGCATGGATACTTGTATCAAATGGTTCTCATTACCAAATACTGCTTTGTTTAAGCATATTCAAAGGATTCCTCATTCCTAATATGCATTTGTTACTTTGTTGCAGTTAATTTAATGGTTGCCATGGTAATTTTCATGGTAATTTTGCTATGAATGAGTTGTTGCAACAAACGGTGGAGGCTTCTTAGGAGGAATTGATGGGATGGTCTCATTAGTGCACCATTAAAGTGAAGATACTTGTAAGATTTGGTAGTCATTATCAAATACTGCTTTGTTTCAAAAATTCAAAGGATTTCTCATTCCGAATGTCCATATATTTGTTTGTTAAAATTAGTTTAATTCTTGTCAAGGGAGAAAAGATCATTTGTTGTGAATGAGTTGTTACAACCAATGATGGAGCAAAGTTAAGAGGAATTGAACTGATATTCTTACTATTATACAATTGGACTAAAGTACTTGTAAATAAATCTAATCATGATGGAAGACACCTTTACACCACGAAATTCAATAGATTCCTTGCATGAAAGGAGTATATGTGTGCTTCTTGCCAATATTATAGGGTATGGTGAGGGCATATAGGCAATTTTGAAGACCATTTCGTGAGAATGAGTTATTGCAACAGAAGGTGGAGGCTTGTACCAAATAAAGATGGATCTTGGAGGATGTGTGTTAGTTGTAGTACTATCGACAAAATAACAGTTAAGTATCAACATCCTATATCTAGGCTTGATGATATGCTAGATGAAATACATATTGACAGGTTCTTAAAGATGGCAAATTTGATTGCATGCACCAAAATGGATGATGTCACACACGTTGAAGACTTATTTTGCATACATAAAGTGCTGAAGAGTATTGTGTCAGATCGTGATACAAAATTTTTGAGCCATTTTTGGAAAACATTGTGGGGTAAGCTTGGAACAAAGTTGTTGTTTTCTACAACTTGTCATCCACCAATCGATGGACAAAATGAGGTAGTAAATCGAACTCTTGGTACATTGTTGCATGCTGTTATTGGTAAGAACTCTAGAACTTGGGACAAATGTTTGCCTTTTGTGGAATTTGCCTATAATTGTGTTGTTCATAGTGCTATAGGTTATTCTCCTTTTGATCTTGTTTATGGTTTTAATCCATTATTGCCTTTGGATTTAGTACCATTGCCTATAAAAGATGGGGTTAATTTAGATGGGAAAAAGAAGGTGGAAGTGGTTAGGCAACTTCATGAGAAAGCTAGGCATAACATTGAGAGAAGAACCAAACAATATGAAACACATGCCAACAAAGGTCGTAGGCATATCACTTTTGAACTTGGTGATTGGGTTTGGGTCTGGTGAGGGCATATAGGCTATTTCGGAGACCATTTTGTATGAATGAGTTATTGTAATAGAAGGTGGACGCTTGTTGGGAAGAATGGAAGGTAGGGTCTCACTATTCCGCCATTAAAGTGAGGATACGTATATCAAATGGTTATCATTATCATATACTACTTTGTTTAAGCAAATTCAAAGGATTCCTTATTCCTAATGTGTATTTATTCCTTTATTGCGGTTAATTTAATGCTTGTCATAGGGAGGAAAAATATTTTCAAGGTAATTTGCTGTGAATGAGTTATGACAACGAATGGTGGAACATTGTGAAGAGGAATTGAAATGATATTCTTACTACAATACAATTGGACTAAAGTGATTGTAAATAAATCTCTTCATGATGGAAGACTCCTTTACTCCAAGGAATTCAATGGATTCTGAGCTCAAAAGAAGTATATACGTGCTTCTTGCCAATATTATAGGGTCTGGTGAGGGCATACAAGCAATTTTGAAGACCGTTTCATGTGAATGAGTTATTGTAGCAAAAGGTGGAGGCTTCTTAGGAAGAACTGAAGGGACAATCTCATAATTCCACCATTAAAGCGAGGATACTTGTATCAAATGGTTCTCATTATCAAATACTATTTTAATTAAGCAAATTCAAAGGATCCCTTATTCCTAATATGCATTTATTCCTTTGTTCCAGTTAATTTAATGCTTATCATGGGGAGGAAAAATATTTTCAAGGTAATTAGCTATGAATGAGTTATTGCAACAAAAGGTGGAGGCTTGTTAGGAAGAACTAATGCGATGGTCTTATTACTCCACCATTAAAGTGAAGATACTTGTATGGTACTCGTTATCAACTAATGCTTTATTTAAAGAAAATCAAACGATTTATCCTTCCGATTTCTCCATCCAAATGTGCATATATTTGTTTGTTACAATTAGTTTAATTCTTGTCAAGAGAGAAAAGATCATTTGTTGTGGATGAGTTGTTACAACGTATGGTGGAGCATTGTTAAGAGGAATTGAAATGAAATTCTTATTACACTAAAATTGGACCAAAATGCTTGTAAATAAATCTAATCATGATGGAAGATACCTTTACACCACGAAATTCAATGGATTCCTAGCTCGAAAGGAGTATATGGGTGCTTCTTGCCAATATTATAGCGTCTAGTGAGGGCATATAGGCAATCTTAAAGACCATTTTGTGTGAATGAGTTGTTGTAACAGAAGGAGGAGGCTTCTTGGGAAGAACTGAAGGGACGGTCTCATTATTCCATTATTAAAGCGTGGATTCTTGTCTCAAATGGTTTTCATTATCAAATCCTGCTTTGTTTAAGCAAATTCAAAGCATTCCTCATTCCTAATGTGCATTTATTCCTGTGTTGCAGTGAATTTAATGCTTGTCATGGGAGGAAAGTTATTTTCAAGGTAATTTGCAATGAATGTGTCATTGCAACAAAAGGTGGAGGCTTGTTAGGAAAAACTGATGGGACGGTCTTATTACTACACCATTAAAGTGAAGATGCTTGTAAGAAATCTTACTTATTATCAAATACTGCTTTGTTTAAAGAAATTCACAGGATTTCTTATTTTGAATGTGCATATATTCATTTTTACAATTAGTTTAATTCTTGTCAAGGGAGAAAAAATCATTTGTTGTGAATGAGTTGTTGCAATGAAAGGTAGAGCATTGTTAAAAGGAATTGAACTGATATTCTTATTACTCCACAATTGGACCAAAGTGCTTGTAAATAAATCTAATCATAATGAAAGACTCCTTTACTCCACAAAATTCAATGGATTCGTAGCTTAAAAGGTATATATGCAAGCTTCTTGCCAATATTATAGGGTCTAGTGAGGGCATACAGGCAATCTTGAAGACCATTTTGTGTGAATTTGTTATTGCAACAGAAGGTGGAGGCTTCTTGGGAAGAATTGAAGGGATGGTCTTATTATTCCACCATTAAAGTGAGGATACTTATCTCAAATGGTTGTCATTACCAAATACTGCTTTGTTTAAGCAAATTCAAAGCATTCCTCATTCCTAATGTGCATTTACTCCTTTGTTACAGTGAATTTAATGCTTGTCATGGGAGGAAAGTTATTTTCAAAGTAATTTGCCATGAATGTGTCATTCCAACAAAAGGTTGAGGCTTGTTAGGAAGAACTAATGGGATGGTCTCATTACTCCACCATTAAAGTGAAGATAGTTGTAAGAAATCACACTTAATATCAAATACTGCTTTGTTTAAAGAAATTCAGAGGATTTCTCATTCCAAATGTGCATATATTTGATTGTTACAATTAGTTTAATTCTTGTCAAGTGAGAAAAGATCATTTGTTATGAATGAGTTGTTGCAACGAACGATGGAGCGTTGTTAATAGGAATTGAATTGATATTCTTATTACTCTACAATTGGACCAAAGTGCTTGTAAATAAATCTAATCATGATGGAAAACTCCTTTACTCCATAGAATTCAATGGATTCCTAGCTCGAAAGTTGTATAGACATGCTTCTTGCCAATATTATAGGGTCTAGTGAGGGCATACAGGCAATCTTCAAGACCATTTTGTGTGAATGAGTTATTGCAACAGAAAGTGGAGGCTTCTTGGGAAAAAATGAAGGGAAAATCTCATTATTCCACCATTAAAGAGAGGACACTTGTCTCTAATGGTTGCCATTATCAAATACTGCTTTGTTTAAGTAAATTCAAAGCATTCCTCATTCCTAATGTGCATTTATTCAATTTTTAGTGTTAATTTAATAGGTGTCATGGCGAGTAATGTTATTTTCACAATAAGTTGTTATGAATGTGTTGTTACAACAAAAGGTGGAGGCTTGCTAATTTGAGGACAAATCATTTTAAGGAGAGCAGGAATGATGGAAACCATATTGTACCAACTCAAATCAACAAGGGAGTCGATACTTTGCAAAACCTTAAAGGACCAATGACAAGGGCAAGGTCAAAGAAAATAAAGGAAGCTCTCAACAACTTGTTGTGCGATATTTACTATCAGGAAGTTGCCAAGTACGAGTTAAGGAGGATGGAGTTTTCACCAGGGCTTGCAAATGTGTCATCTGTGGAGGAGTTTGCAAACCATGGCCTTGGGAAGGAAGTTGGATTTGAGAGCCCATGATTGGGCCTTTATATGGGTTATTTCCGTGGGTTTTTATTATTATTTAGTGGGTTGGATGAATTTTCTTATTAAGCCCAACATATTTAGTGGGTTGGACGAATTTCCTTATTAAGCCCAGCTTATTAGTTAGAGTGTATGAATTTCTTTATTAAGTCTAGCTTATTAGTTAGGGTTTCTAGGGGTTAGCATATAAAAAGGGAAAAAAGGATGGCTGGAGGAGGCAAACCTGTTTTCATGAGTGTATGAGTTATTTTCTCTGGTTCTTTGAGAACTAACTCTAAACTTTCATACTTGGGTGTGTTAGTTCAATTGGACTTATCTTCTTCAATGTTGTTGTTGTTAGGAGTGGCATCTGAATCTTATAGTTCTGGTTCTTGGTTGTTTATAATCATTGAGTCAGAACTCTGAATCCCTTAACCTATATTAGAACGATCCTATACCAACATTGGTGTTGGGTTCCGTTTACATATAAACGGAGTTTGTCTCAGTTGGTATCAGAGCCTTGGCTCTAACTTAGGTTAGTTTTATTGTTGTTATCATATCTTTCATGTATTCTTCATTGTTGGTTAAATAATCAAAAAGAGAAAAAAAAAACATAAAAAAAACAAAAAAAATGGAAACAAAATCGTGTATTTCATGGGTTTCTTTTCTGATACTTGTTTCTTCCACAGAAATACCCATTAGTTAACCAAAAAAACAAAAAACGGGTTCATTGCTTAATTGGTCATTTACTCAATTATATTCGATAATTGATTGTTGTCTAATTGCATTGCTCATATCTTTGAATTTCTTGTCATTCTATTTGCTTTATTGCCCATCTTCTTGGTTATGTCACTTCTCTGAAGAGGTAGGTCTAGGATTGATATATTAAAGTTTTGTTTGTTTGGAATTTAGTTTGCTTGGGACTACTGAAAGAGTTCTTAGAGTTTTGCAATTTATTGTGTGAAACACGAGAGTTGAGGACTACTGTAGTTGAGTAGAGAGCAAACACGCAAGGGAGTGAGTTTTGTGAGGGATATTCTTTATTTACTAACAATCTTACATGTACGATGTCTAATGCTAAAGAAGGCAGTTTCCCATATGGAGAGGAGGAAGTTGTTCCAGATTTCAAATTGCTTATGAAATCCTTAGAACAGAAGTTTGATAAGATTAACCAAGTGCTTTGGGAAGTTCAAGATAGGATGGATCAAATAGAAGGGGAATCAAGTATCAATCCTAAGAGGCCAGCTGGGAGGGTCATGAAGGAGCAATTTGAACATGACTTTAGGGAAGATGGTGATGATTATTTTGATGACGGTGATAATGCTAGTAGAAACTTCAGAGGTGGTTTTAGAGGAGGACGTGGTAATAGGAATGGTAATGGAGCAAGTGGCAATGGAAATGTTTATGATAGGTACAATGAAGGTTGAGATAATAGAAAGAGAGGGGAGGAAGGAGTAGATAAAAATCTTAGTAGTATTAAAATGAAAATACCTTCATTCTAAGGGAAAGCTGACCTAATGTCTATTTGGATTGGGAACGAAGGGTAAAATTAATATATGAGTGCCACAACTTCTTTGAGGAGAAGAACGTGAAGTTAGCTATGGCAGAGTTCACTAATTATGCTGTAGTATGGTGGGACCAACAAGTTACCACTAAAAGAAGGAATTTTGAGAGAACCACAAAAACTCGGAATGAGTTAAAGACTATGATAAGAAGGAGATTTGTTCCTAGCTCTTATTATAGGGATTTGTATAACAAGTTGCAGAGCCTTATGCAAGGTTCCAAGAGTTTGTAAGAGTACCATAAGGAGATGGAAATTGCAATGGTTAGGGCAAATGTAATGGAGGATAGGGAGGCAACCATGGCTAGGTTCCTCCAAGGGTTGAATAAGAGCATAGCTGATGTGGTAAAGCTATAACACTATGTAGAGCTTGAAGACATGGTACACATTACCATGAAAGGTGAGAGGCAACTTAAGGGAAGGAGCACTTCTAGACATAAGCAAAACTTATGTTCATCTTTTTGGAAGTCGAACTGGGGGAAGAAGGAATAGAAGATGACTTCTAAGCAAAAAAGCAATTCATATAGACCCAAGACTAGTGGGGGCAGCCTTGAAAGGGGCAAATTTGAAGAATAACTTGAGGGCACCCATGGAAAAACTAAAGATATCAAATGCTTTAGATGTTTGGGTAAGGGTCATGTGGCTTCACAATGTCCTAATAAGAGAACCATGTACCTTAAGGAGAATGGTGACTATGTGTTTGGCAGCGATGCTAGTGATGAAGACCAAATGCCACCATTAGAGGATGTTAGTGATGTTGATGAAGGGATAGAGTATCCGGAGCATGGTGGAAGGCTTTTAGTAGCAAGGAGAGCCCTTAATGCGCAGGTTAAGGAGGAGGATGATGTTAAGATTCAGCGAGAAAATATTTTCCATACTCGATGTTTAGTTCAAGATAGACTTTGTTGCTTGATCATCGATGGAGGTAGTTGCACTAATGTAGCAAATACAAAGTTGGTGGAAAAATTGAACTTGCCTACAACCAAACATCATAGGCCATATAATTAGTAATGGTTGAATGATAGTGAAGTGGTAAAAGTTACTAAACAAGTTATGGTTCCATTTTCCATCGGTAGATACAAGGACAAATTGTCTTGTGATGTTATACCTATGTAGACTGGGCATTTGTTATTGGGCCGTCTTTGGCAATTTGATAGAAAATTTTTGCATGATGGTTACAAGAACCACTATTCATTCACCATGGATGGAAGACAATTTACACTGGTACCATTGACTCTATAACAAGTGTATGAAGACCAAGTGAGACTTTACGAAAGTGAGCAAAAGAGGAGGAGCGAAAAGAAAGAGAGAGTTGAGAGAAAAGAAAGTGCAGGAGGGAAAAAGAAGATAAATGCAATTAAGAGTGCTGAGTATGAGAGTGGTTAGGTTCACAAGAGTGGAGATGAAAGAAAACAAGTGAGTATGTTTGCAAAAGGAGCAAAAGTTAGGGTTACCTTCCAAGGTAGGCAACAAATGATCTTAATCCTTTACAAAAATTCTTATTTCTCTAACACTAACCTTGATTCATTTTTGCCTAATGCTATTTCATCTTTGTTATAGAATTATAATGATGTGTTTCCTCAGGAGATCCCAGATGGTTTGCCTCCAAGGAGAGGGATTGAACATCACATTGATCTTATTCCTGGAGCTCCCATTCCTAATAAGCCAGTGTATAGAAGTACTCTTGAGGAGACAAAGGAGCTTTAGAGGCAAGTTGATGAGTTGATGAAGAAGGGACATGTAAAGGAGAGCATGAGTCCATGTGCAATGCCAGTATTGCTTGATCCAAAGAAAGATGGATCTTGGAGGATATGTGTTGATTGTAGAGCTATCAACAAAATAACAGTTAAGTATCAACATCCTATACCCAAGCTTGATGATATGCTAGATGAATTACATGATGCGTGTTACTTCTCTAAAATTGACCTTAAGAGTGGATATCATCAAATTAGGATGAGGGAAGGAGATGAATGGAAAACTGCATTCAAAATCAAGCTTGGTTTGTATGAATGGTTAGTTATGTTGTTTGGTCTGACTAATGCACCTAGTACTTTTATGAGATTAATGAATCATATTTTGAAGCCTTTCTTAGGAAAGTTTGTTGTGGCTTATTTTGATGACATATTAGTATACAGTAGGAATTTGGAAGAGCATGTTGAACATTTACATTGTGTGCTTGATGTTTTGAGGAAAGAGAAATTGTATGCCAATTTGAAGAAATGCGACTTTTGCAAGGATCATGTCATTTTTTTAGGTTATGTTGTGTTTGCTCATGGCATAGAGGTTAATAAAGAGAAGATTAAGGCAATTCAAGAATGGCCTACACCTAAGAGTGTGAGTGATGTGAGGAGTTTCCATGGTTTAGCTAGCTTTTATAGGAGGTTCATTAAGGATTTTAGTACCATAGCTACACCATTGATTGAGGTGGTCAAAAAGAGTGTGGGTTTCAAGTGGAGTAAGGAATAACAACATGCCTTTGATTTATTTAATTCTAAGTTATATAATGCACCACTTCTTGCTTTGCCTGATTTTTCTAAGATCTTTGAAATTGAATGTGATGTATCGAGCGTTGGGATTGGGGGAGTTCTCATGTAATAGAAATGAACTATTGCATTCTTTAGTGAGAAGTTGAGTGGGGCAACATTGAATTATCCAACTTATGATAAAAAAATGTATGCACTTGTTAGGACTTTAGAAACGTGGCAGCATTACCTTTGGCCTAAGGAGTTTGTAATTCACATTGATCATGAGTCTTTAAAATACTTAAAAGGGCAAGGTAAGTTAAATAGGAGACATGCAAAATGGGTTGAATTTATCAAAACTTTTCCTTATGTAATTCAATACAAATCAGGTAAGGAAAATATTGTTGCTGATGCATTGTCACGTAGGTACACACTGATTAACATTTTGAGTGTTAAGTTGCTAGGGTTTGAGCACATTATTTAATTGTATACTAATGATGCTAACTTTAGTAATGTATATGCTACATGTGAGAAAACTGCCTTTGGTAAGTTTTATAGACATAAGGGGTATTTGTTTAAAGTAAATGAGTTTTGTATTCCTTAAGGGTCTCTAAGGGCATCACTTGTGAGAGAAGCTCATGGGGGTGGTTTAATGGGACACTTTGGCATTCAAAAGACTTTTGATGTTTTAAATGAACATTTTTTCTAGCCACATATAAAAAGGGATGTTAAAAGGGCTTGTGCCAAGTGTATTACTTGTAGACAAGCTAAGTTTAGAGTTTTGCCCTATGGTAAGTATATACCTTTAGAAATTCCCTATAAACCTTAGACTAACATTTCTATGGATTTTATTCTTGGGTTACCTAGGTCCAAGAAGGGCTAAGATTGTATTCTTGTTGTAGTTGAGAGGTTCTCAAAGATGGCGTATTTCATTGCTTGCACCAAAACGGATGATACCACACATATTGCAAACTTATTTTTTAGAGAGATTGTTCACCTACATGGAGTTTTGAAGAGTATTATGTCAGACCGTGATGGAAAATTTTTGAGCCATTTTTGGAAAACATTGTGGGGTAAGCTTGGAACAAAGTTGTTGTTTTCTATAACTTGCCATCCACAAACCGATGGACAAACTGAGGTAGTAAATCAAACTTTTGGTACATTATTGCATGTCGTTATTGGTAAGAACTCTAGAACCTAGGAAGAATGTTTTCCTTTTATGGAGCTTGCCTATAATCGTGTTGTTCATAGTGCTACAAGTTATTCTCCTTTCGATCTTGTTTATGGTTTTAATCCATTATTGCCTTTGAATTTAGTACCATTGCCTATATAGGACAAGGTTAATTTAGATGGAAAAAAGAAGGCGAGAGAGGTTAGGCAACTTCATGAGAATGCTAGGCTTAACATTGAGAGAAGAACCAGACAATATGAAACGCAAGCCAACAAAGATCGCAGGCATATCACTTTTGAACCTAGTAATTGGGTTTGGGTACATTTGCGGAAGGATAGATTTTCTAAGCAAAGGAAATCAAAGTTGCAACCAAGGGGAGATGGTCCTTTTTAAGTGGTGGCAGGAGTCAACGATAATTCATATAAACTTGACTTGCCAAGTGAGTATAATGTAACTACAACATTTAATGTTTATAACCTTTTTCCTTTTCTCTTTGATGATGTAGGTGCTGATTTGAGGACAAATCATTTTGAGGAGAGCAAGAATAATGGAAACCATATTGTACCAACTCAAATCAACAAGGGAGTTGATACTTTGCAAAACCTTAGAGGACCGATGACAAGGGCAAGGTCAAAGAAAATAAAGAAAGCTCTCAACAACTTGTTATGCGACATTTACTATCCGGAAGTTGCCAAGTACGAGTTAAGGAGGATGGAGTCTTCACCAGGGCTTGCAAATGTGTCATCTATGGAGGAATTTGTGAATCATGGCCTTAGGAAGGAAATTGGATTTGAGAGCCCATGATTAGGCCTTTAGGTGGGTTATTTCCATGGGTTTTTATTATTATTTAGTGGGTTGGACAAATTTCCTTATTAAGCCCAACTTATTTAGTGGGTTGGACAAATTTCCTTATTAATTCCAGCTTATCAATTAGGGTGTACAAATTTCATTAGTAAGCTCAGCTTATTAGTTAGGGTTTCTGGGGTTAGCATATAAAAAAGGCAAAAAGGGTGGCTGGAGGAGGCAGACCCATTTTCATAAGTGTATAAGCTATTTTCTCTGGTTCCGTGAAAACTAACTCTGAACTTTCATACTTGGGTGTATTGGTACACTAGACTTATCTTCTTCAACATTATTGTTGTTAGGAGTGTCGTTTGAATCTTATAGTTCTGGTTCTTAGTTGTTTATAATCATTGGGTCAAAACTTCAAATCCCTTAACCTGTGTTAGAGCGATCCTATACAAACATTGGTGTTGGATTCCGTTTACATATAAAAGGAATTTATATCACAAAGTGAGGACACTTTTATTAAATGGTTGTGATTACCAAATACTGCATTTTTTAAGCAAATTCAAAGGATTCCTCATTCCTAATGTGCATTGATTCCTTTGTTGCAGTTAATTTAACCCTTGTCATGGGAGGAAAGCTATTTTCAAGCTAATATGCAGTGAATGAGTTGTTGCAATAAAAGGTGGAGGCTGGTTAGGAAGAACTGATTGGATGGTGTCATTATTCCACCATTAACGCGATGATAGTTGTAAGAAATAGTGCTCATTATCAAAAGCAGCTTTGTTTAAAGAAAATCAAAGGATTTCTCATTTTGAATGTGCATTTGTTCCTTTGTTGCATTTATTTAAGCAAATTCAAAAGATTCCTCATTCCTAATGTGCATTTGTTCCTTTATTGTGTTTAATTTAATGCTTGTCACGGGGTGGAAAGTTATTTCCCAGGTAATTTGTTGTGAATGAGTTGTTGCAACCAAAGGTGGAGGCTTGCTTGGAAGAACTGATAGGACGGTCTCATTACTCCACCATTAAAGCAAAGATACATGTAAGAAATCGTACTCAAGATCAAATAGTGCTTTGTTTAAAGAAATTCAAATCATTTCTCGTTCCGAATGTGCATATATTCGTTTGTTACAATTAGTTTAATTCTTGTCAAGGGAGACAAGATCATTTCTTCTGAATGAATTATTACAACGAACGGTGTAGCATTGTTAAGAGTAATTGTACTGATATTCTTATTACTCTACAATTGGACCAAAGTGCTTGTAAATAAATCTAATAATGAGGCAAGACTCCTTTACCCCACCGAATTCAATGGATTCCTAGCTTGAAAGGATTATACACGTGCTTCTTGTCTATATTATAGTGTTTGGTGTGGGCATAGAGGCTATTTTGAAAACCATTTTGTGTGAATGAGTTATCGCAACAGAAGGTGCAGGCATGTGGGGAAGAACAGAAGGGAAGGTCTCATTATTCCACCATTAAAGTGAGGATACTTGTATCAAATGGTTATCATTATCAAATACTATTTTATTTAAGCAAATTCAAACGATTTATCATTCCTAATGTACATTTGTTCCTCTATTTCGTTTAATTTAATGCTTGTTATCGGCAGGAAAGTTATTTTCAAGGTAATTTGCTGTCAATCAGTTGTTGTAACCAAAGGTGGAGGCTTGCTAGGAAGAACTGATCGGTTGGTCTCATTACTCCACCATTAAAGCAAAGATACTAGTAAGAAATCGTACTCATGATCAAACAGTGTTTTGTTTAAAGAAATTCAAAGGATTTCTCGTTCCGAATGTGCATATATTCGTTTGTTACAATTAGTTTAATTCTTGTCACGGGAGAAAAGATTCTTTGTTGTGAATGGATTATTACAACGAATGGTGTAGCATTGTTTACAGGGATTGAACCGATTTTCTTATACCACAATTGGACCAAAGTGCTTGTAAATAAATCTAATAATGTTCGAATAATCCTTTACCCCTCCGAATTCAATGGATTCCTAGCTGGAAAGGATTATACACGTGCTTCTTGTCAATATTATAGTGTTTGGTGAGGGCATACAGGCTATTTCGAAAACCATTCTGTGTGAATGAGTTATCGCAACAGAAAGTGCAGGCTTGTGGGGGAAGAACGGAAGGGATGGACTAATTATTCCACTATCAAAGCGAGGATACTTGTATGAAATGGTTGTCATTATCAAATACTGCCTTGTTTAAGCAAATTCAAAGGATTCCTCATTCCTAATGTGCATTTATTCCTTTGTTGTAGTTAATTTAATACTTGTCATGGGGAGGAAAGTTATTTTCAAGGTAATTTGCTGTGAATGAGTTGTTGCAACGAAAAGTGGAGGCTTGCTAGGAAGAAGTGATGGGATGGTCTCATTTCTCCACCATCAAAGCGGAGATACCTTTAAGAAATTGTTCTCATTATCAAATAGTGCTTTGTTTAAAGAAATTCAAAGGATTTCTTGTTCCGAATGTGCATATATTCGTTTGTTACAATTAGTTTAATTCTTGTCAAGGGAGAAAAGATCATTTGTTGTGAATGAATTATTACAA
>CM034047.1:5972323-6065660 GCA_019804595.1 Bruguiera parviflora | reverse complement strand
GAAGTTGGATTTAAGAGCCCATGATTGGGCCTTTAAGTGGGTTATTTTCATGGGTTTTTATTATTATTTAGTGGGTTGGACGAAATTTCTTTATTAAGCCCGGCTTATTAGTTAGGGTTTCTGGGAGTTAGCAAATAAAAAGGGCAAAAAGGGTGGCTGGGAGAGGCAGACTCGTTGTCATGAGTGTATGAGCTATTTTCTTTGGTTCTTTAAGAACTAATTCTGAACTTTCATACTTGTGTGTGTTGGTTCACTAGACTTATCTTCCTCAACGTTGTTGTTGTTAGGAGTGGCATTTGAATCTTATAGTTTTGGTTCTTGGTTGTTTATAATCATTGGGTCAGAACTCCCAATTCCTTAACCTGTGTTAGAATGATCCTATACCAATAATGGTGTTGGGTTCTGTTTACATATAAATGGAGTTCATATAATATGGAATTTTGTACAACCCACCAAATAAACTGGGCTTAAGAAGGAATTTCGTCCAACCCACTAAATAATAATAAAACCTTATGAAAATAACCCACTTAAAGGCCCAATCATGGGCTCTCAAATCCAACTTCCAGCCCAAGTCCATGGTTCGCAAATTCCTCCACAGATGATACATTCGCAAGCCCTAGTGAAGACTCCATCCTCCTTAACTTGTACTTGGCAACTTCCTGATAGTAAATGTCTTACAACAACTTGTTGAGAGCTTCCTTTATTTTCTTTGACCTTGCCTTTGTCATTGGTCCTCCAAGGTTTTGCAAACTATCTACTCCCTTGTCGATTTGAGTCGGTATAATATGGTTTCCATCATTCCTGCTCTCCTCAAAATGATTTGTCCTCAAATCAGCACCTACATCATCAAAGAGAAAAGGAGAAAGGTCAGAAACATTAAATGTTGCACTCACATTATACTCACCTAGCAAGTCATGTTTATATACATTATCATAGACTCTTGCCACCACTTGAAAAGGACCATCTCCCTTTGGTTGCAATTTTGATTTCCTTTGCTTAGGACATCTATCCTTCCGCAAATGTACCCAAACCCAATCACCAGGTTCAAAAGTCATATGCTTGCGACCTTTGTTGGCTTGTGTTTCATATTGTTTGGTTCTTCTCTTAATGTTAAGCTTAGCTTTCTCATAAAGTTGCCTAACCACTTCCGCCTTCTTTTTCCCATCTAAATTAACCCTGTCTTGTATAGGCAATGATACTAAAGCCAAAGGTGACAATGGATTGAAACCATAAACAAGCTCGAAAGGAGAATAACCTGTAGCACTATGAACAACACGATTATAGGCAAACTCCACAAAAGGCAAACATTCTTCCCAGGTTCTAGAGTTCTTACCAATAATGGCACGCAAAAATGTACCCAGAGTTCGATTTACTACCTCAGTTTGTCCATTAGTTTGTGGATGGCAAGTTGTAAAAAATAACAACTTTGTTCCAAGCTTACCCTATAATGTTTTCCAAAAATGGCTCAAAAATTTTGCATCAAGGTCTGACATAATACTCTTCGGCACTCCATGTAGGCGAACAATCTCTTTAAAAAATAAGTCTACAATGTTTGTGGCATCATCCATTTTGGTGCAATCAATGAAATGCGCCATCTTTGAGAACCTGTCGACTACAATAAGAATATAATTTCGACCCTTCTTGGACCTAGGTAACCCAACAATAAAATCCATAGAAATGTTGGTCCAAGGTTCATTGGGAATTTCTAAGGGCATATACTTACCATGGGGCAAAACTCTTTACAAGTAATACACTTGGCACAGGCCCTTTCAACATCCCTTTTCATATGGGGCCAGAAAAAATGTTCATTTAAAACATCGAAAGTCTTTCGAATGCCAAAATGTCCCATCAAACCACCCCAATGAGCTTCTCTCACTAGTAATGCTCTTAGAGACCCTTGTGGAATACAAAGTTTATTTACTTGAATCAAATACCCCTTATATCTATAGAACTTACCAAATGCAGCTTTCTCACATGCAACATTCACATTACTAATGTCAGCATCATTAGCATACAATTTAATAATGTGCTCAAACCCCAGCAACTTAACACTCAAAGTGCTAATCAATGTGTACCTACGTGACAATGCATCAGCAACAACATTTTCCTTACCTGATTTGTATTGAATTACATAAGGAAAAGTTTCGATAAATTTAACCCATTTTGCATGTCTCCTATTTAACTTACCTTGCCCCTTTAAATATTTTAAATACTCATGATCAGTGTGAATTACAAACTCCTTAGGCCAAAGATAATGCTGCCACATTTCTAAAGTCCTAACAAGTGCATACATTTCTTTATCATAAGTTGGATAATTCAATGTTACCCCACTCAACTTCTCACTAAAGAATGCAATAAGTTGTTTCTCTTGTATGAGAACTCCCCCAATCCTAATGCCTGATGCATTACATTTAATTTCAAAGATCTTAGAAAAATTAGGCAAAGTAAGAAGTGGTGCATTACACAACTTAGACTTAAGTAAATCAAAGGCATCTTGTTGTTCTTCACTCCATTTGAAACCCACTCTTTTTGACCACCTCAATCAATGGTGCAACTATGGTACTAAAATCCTTAATGAACCTCTTATAAAAGCTAACCAAACCATGGAAACTCCTCACATCACTCACACTCTTAGGTGTAGGCCATTCTTGAATTGCCTTAATCTTCTCTTTATCAACCTCTATGCCAAGAGCAGACACAACATAACCCAAAAAAATGACATGATCCTTGCAAAAGTCGAATTTCTTCATTTTGGCATACAATTTCTCGTTCCTTATAACATCAAGCACACAATGCAAATGTTCAACATGCTCTTCCAAATTCCTACTCTATACTAATATGTCATCAAAATAAGCCACAACAAACATTCTTAAGAAAGGCCTTAAAATATGATTCATTAATCTCATAAAAGTACTAGGTGCATTAGTCAAACCAAATGTGTATAACTAACCATTCATACAAACCATGCTTGGTTTTGAATGCAATTTTCCATTCATCTCCTTTCCTCATCCTAATTTGATGATATCCACTCTTAAGGATAATTTTAGAGAAGTAACACGCACCATGTAATTCATCTAGCATATCATCAAGCCTAGGTATAGGATGTCGATACTAAACTATTATTTTGTGGATAGCTCTACAATCGACACACATCCTCTAAGATCCATCTTTCTTTGGATCAAGCAATACTGGCACTGCACATGGACTCATGCTCTCCCTTACATGTCCCTTCTTCATCAACTCATCAACTCGCCTCTGAAGCTCCTTTGTCTCATCAGGATTACTTTTATATGTTGGCTTATTGGGAATGAGAGCTCTAGGAATAAGATCAATGTGATGTTCAATCCCTCTCCTTGGTGGCAAACCATCTAGGATCTCTTGAGGGAACACATCATTATAATCCTACAACAAAGATGAAATAGCACTAGGCAAAGATGAATCAAGGTTAGTGTTACAGAAATAAGAATCCTTGTAAAGGATTAAGATCATTTGTTGCCTAGCTTGGAAGGCAACCCTAACATCTGCTCCTTTTGCAAACACACTCACTTGTTTTCTTTCATCTTCCCTCTTGTGAACCTGACCACTCTCGTACTCAGCACTCTCAAATGCATTTATCTTCTTTTTCCCTCCTGCACTTTCTTTTCTCTCAACTCTCTCTTTCTTTTCACTCCTCTTTTGCTCACTTTCAGAAAGTCTCACTTGGTCTTCATACACCTATTTTGGAGTCAATGGTGCTAGTGTAAATGGTCTTCCATCCATGGTGAATGAATAGCGGTTCTTGTAACCATCAAGCAAAACTTTTCTATCAAATTGCCATGGATGGCCCAATAACAAATGCCCGGTCTACAGAGGTACAACATCACAAGACAATTTGTCCTTATATCTACCAATGGAAAATGGAACCAAAACTTGTTTAGTCACTTTTACCACTCCACTGTCATTTAACCATTGCAAATTATATGACCTAAGGTGTTTGGTTGTAGGCAAGTTCAATTTTTCCACCAACTCTGTACTTGCTACATTAGTGCAACTACCTCCATTAATGATCAAGCAACAGAGTCTATCTTGAACTACACATCGAGTATGGAAAATATTTTCCCACTGAATCTCAGCATCATTCTCCTCCTTAACCTGTGCACTAAGGGCTCTCCTTGCTACTAAAAGCCTTCCACCATGCTCTAGATACTCTATCCCTTCATCAACATCACTAGCATCCTCTAATGGTGGTATTTGGTCTTCATCACTAGCATCACTGCCAGACACATAGTCACCATTCTCCTTAAGGTACATGGTTCTCTTGTTAGGACATTGTGAAGCCACATGACCCCTACCTAGACATATAAACCATTTGATGTCTCTAGTTTTTCCTTGGGTGCCCTCAAGTTTTTCTTCAAATTTGCCCCTTTCCAGGCTGCCCCCACTAGTCTTGGGTGTATGTGAATTGCTTGTTTGCTTTGAAGTCATCTTCTCTTCCTTCTTCCCCCAGTTCAACTTCCAAAAAGATGACCCTACATTTTGCTTATGACCAGAAGTGCTCCTTCCCTTAAGTTGCCTCTCAACTTTCATGTCAATGTGTACCATGTCTTCAAGCTTTACATAGTGTTGCAGCTCTACCACATCAGCCATGCTCCTCTTCAACCCTTGGAGGAACCTAGCCATGGTTGCCTCCCTATCCTCCACTACATTTGCCCTAACCATAGCAATTTCCATCTCCTTATGATACTCTTCCACACTCTTGGAACCTTGTGTAAGGCTTTGCAACTTGTTATACAAATCCCTATAATAAGAGCTGAGAACAAATCTCCTTCTCATCACAGTCTTCAACTCATTCCAAGTTTCTATGGTTCTCTCAAAATTCCTTCTCCTAGTGGTAACTTGTTGGTCCCACCATACTACCGCATAATCAGTGTACTCTGCCATAATTAACTTCACCTTCTTCTCCTTAGAGAAGTTGTGGCAGTCATATATTAATTCTACCCTTCATTCCCAATCCAAATAGACATCAAGGTTAGCTTTCCCTTAGAAAGAAGGTATTTTCATTTTAATACTACTAAGATTTTTGTCTACTCCTTCCTCCCCTCTATTTCTATTATCCCAACCTCCATTGTACCTATCATAAACATTTCCATTGCCTCTTGCTCTTCTACCATTCCTATTACCACATCCTCCTCTAAAACCACCTCTGAAGTTTCTACTAGCTTGATCACCATCATCATAATAATCATCACCATCTTCACCAAAGTCATGTTCAAATTGCTCTTTCATAACCCTCCCAGCTGGCCTCTTAGGATTAACACTTGATTCACCTTCTATTTGATCCATCCTATCTAGAACTTCCCAAAGCACTTGGTCAATCCTATCAAACTTCTATTTTAAGGATTTCATAAGCAATTTGAAATCTGGAACAACTACTTCCTCCTTTCCATGTGGGAAACTGCATGGTGTTGGGTTCTGTTTATATATAAACGGAGTTCGTATAATAAGGAATTTCATCCAACTCACTAAATAATAATAAAACCCTTTGAAAATAACCCACTTAATGGCCCCATCATGGGCTCTCAAATCCAACTTCCTTCCTAAGGCCATGGTTTGCAAATTCCTCCACAGATGACACATTCGCAAGCCCTGGTGAAGACTCCATCCTCCTTAACTCATACTTGGCAACTTCCTAATAGTAAATGTCGCATAACAAGTTGTTGAGAGCTTCCTTTATTTTCTTTGACCTTGCCCTTGTCATTGGTCCTCCAAGGTTTTGCAAAGTATCTATTCCCTTGTTGATTTGAGTTGGTATAATATGGTTTCCATCAGAAGTTGAGTGGGGCAACTTTGAATTATCCAACTTATGATAAGGAAACATATATATTTGTTAAGACTTTAGAAAAGTACATTAACTTTGGCCCAAAGAGTTTGTAATTCATATTGATCGTGAGTCTTTCAAATACTTGAATAGGCAAGGTAAGTTGAATAGGAGACATGCAAAACGGGTCAAATTTATTGAAACTTTTCCTTATGTAATTCAATACAAATCAGGTAAAGAAAATGTTGTTGTTGACGCATTGTCACGTAGGTACACATTGATTAGCACTTTAAGGGTTAAGTTGCTGGGGTTTTAGCACATTACTGAATTGTATGCTAATGATGCTGACTTTAGTAACATATATGCTGCATATGAGAAAGCTGCCTTTGGTAAGTTCTATAGATATGAAGGGTATTTGTTTAGAGTAAATAAACTTTGTATTTCTTAAGGGTTTATGAGAGCATTACTTATGAGAGAAGCTCATGGGGGTGGTTCAATGGGACACTTTAGCATTCAAAAGACTTTTGATGTTTTAAATGAACATTTCTTTTGGCCACATATGAAAAGGGATGTTGAAAGAGTCTGTACCAAGTAACCTGTAGACAAGCTAAGTTTAGGGTTTTGCCCCATGGTAAGTATATGCCCTTAGAAATTCATTATGAACCTTGGACCAACATTTCTATAAATTTTATTCTTGGGTTACCTGGGTCCAAGAAGAGCTAAGATTGTATTCTTGTTGTAGTTGATAGGTTCTCAAAGATGACGCATTTCATTACTTGCACCAAAACGGATGATGCCACACACGTTGTAGACTTATTTTTTAGAGAGGTTGTTTGCCTACAAGGAGTGCTAAAGAGTATTGTGTCAGACCATGATGCAAAATTTTTGAGCCATTTTTGGAAAGCATTGTGGGGTAAGCTTGGAACAAAGTTGTCATTTTCTACAATTTGCCATCCACAAAACGATGGACAAATTGAGTTAGTAAATCAAATCTCATTATATTGTTGTGTACTGTTATTGGTAAGAACTCTAAAGCCTGGAAAGAATGTTTGCCTTTTGTGGAGTTTGCCTATAATCATGTTGTTCATATTGCTGCAGGTTATTCTCCTTTTGAACTTGTTAATGGTTTTAATTCATTATCTCCTTTGGATTTAGTACCATTACCTATATAGGACAGGGTTAATTTAGATGAGAAAAAGAAGTTGGAAGTGGTTAGGCAACTTTATGAGAAAGCTAGGTTTAACATTGAGAGAAGAACCAAACAATATGAAATAGATGCCAACAAAGGTTGTACGCATATCACTTTTGAACCTAGTGATTGGGTTTGGATACTTTACAGAAGGATAGATTTTCTATGCAAAGGAAATCAAAGTTTTAATCAAGGGGAGATGGTCCTTTTCAAGTGGTGGCAAGAGTCAACGATATGAAATAGATGCCAACAAAGGTCATACGCATATCACTTTTGAACCTGGTGATTGGGTTTAGATACTTTATGGAAGGATAGATTTTCTATTCAAAGGAAATCAAAGTTGCAATCAAGGGGAGATGGTCCTTTTCAAGTGGTGGCAAGAGTCAACGATAATGCATATAAACTTGACTTGCCAAGCGAGTATAATATGTGTGCAACATTTAATGTTTCTGACCTTTCTCCTTTTCTTTTTGATGACTTAGGTGCTGATTTGAAGAAAAATCATTTTGAGGAGAGTGAGAATGATGGAAGCCATATTGTACTAACTCAAATCAACAAGGGAGTTGATGCTTTGCAAAACCTTAGAGGACTAACGACAAGGGCAAGGTCAAACAAAATATAGGTGGAAGGCATAAAGGCTATTTTCAAGACCATTTCATGTGAATGTGTTATTGCAACAGCAGGTGGAGGCTTGTTGAGAAGAATTGATGGGACGGTCTCATTACTCTACTATTGAAGTGAAGATACCTATATGAAATTGGAGTCAATATCAAATATGGTTTTGTTTGAGCAAATTAAAAGGATTCCTCCTTCCTAATGTTTATTTATTCCATTTTTACAGATAATTTAAAGCTTGTCATGGAGGGGGGAAAGTTACTTTTAAGTCCATTTCATGTGCATGAGTTATTGCAACAGCAGGTGGAGGCTTGTTGGGAAGAGCTGAAGGGATGGACTTATTATTCCACCATTAAACCGAAGATACTTGTATGAAATGGTAGTCATTATCATATACTACTTTGTTTAAAGAAATTCAAAAGATTTCTTGTTCCAAATGTACATATATTTGTTTGTTACAATTAGTTTAATTCTTGTCATGGGAGAAAAGATCATTAGTTGTGAATGTGTTGTTACAAGGAACGTGCAGCGTTGTTAAGAGGAATTGACCTAATATTCCTATTACACTACAATTGGACCGAAGTGCTTGTAAATAAATCTAATTAGGATGGAAGACTCCTTTACTCCACGAAATTCAAAGGATTGTTAGCTTGAAAGGAGTATATACGTGTATTGTGCCAATATTATAGTGTCTGGTGAGTGCATGCAGGCTATTTTGAAGACCATTTCGTGTGAATGAGTTATTGCAACAGCAGGTGGAGGCTTGTTAGGAAGAATTGATGGGACAGTCTCATTACTCCACTATTAAAGCAAAGATAGTTGTAACAAATAGTACTCATTATCAAATCCTACTTTGTTTAAAGAAATTCAAAAGATTTCCTGTTTCAAATGTGCATATATTTGTTTGTTACAATTAGTTTAATTCTTGTCAAGGGAGAGAGGACCATTTGTTGTGAGTGTGTTGTTACAACAAATGATGGAGTGTTGTTAAGAGGAATTGAACTGATATTCTTATTACTCTACAATTGGACAAAAGTGCTTGTAAATAAATCTAGTCAGGATGGAAGACTCCTTTACTCCACAAAATTTAAAGGATTCCTAGCTCAACAGGAGTATATATGTTCAACTTACCAATAATATAGTGTCTGGTGAGGGCATATAGGCTATTTTCAAGACCATTTCGTGTGAACGAGTTATTGTAATAACAAGTGGAGGCTTGTTGGGAAAAACTAATGGGATGGTCTCATTACTCCACTATTAAAGCGGAGATAATTGTAACAAATAGTACTCATTATCAAATACTGCTTTGTTTAAAGAAATTCAAAAGATTTCCCATTTTGAATGTGCATATATTCGTTTGCTACAATTAGTTTAATTCTTGTTAAGGGAAAAAAGATCATTTGTTGTCAGTGAGTTCTTACAATGAATGGTGCAGTGTTGTTAAGAGGAATTGAACTGAAATTCCTATTACACTACAATTGTATCGAAGTGCTTGTAAATAAATCTAATTAGGATGGAAGAATCCTTTACTCCACGAAATCCAATGGATTCCTAGCTCGAAAGCTACATATACATGCATCTTGCCAATATTATAATGTTTGGTGAGGGCATAAAAGCGATTTTCAAGGCCATTCTGTGTGAATGAGTTATTGCAACAACAAGAGGAGGCTTGTTTGGAAGAACTGAAGGGATAGTCTCATTACTCCACTATTAAAGTGAAGATACTCGTAAGAAATAATACTCATTATTAAATACTGCTTTGTTTAATGAAATTTACAAGATTTCTCATTTCGAATGTGCATATATTTGTTTGTTACAATTAGTTTAATTCTTGTCAAGGGATAAAAGATCATTTGTTGTGAATGTGTTGTTACAATGAATGGCGGATCATTGTTAAGAGGAATTGAACTTATATTCTTATTATTCTACAATTGGACAAAAATGCTTGTAAATAAATCTAATCAGGGTGGAAGACCCCTTTACTCCACGGAATTCAAAGAATTCTTAGCTTAAAAGGAGTATATATGTGCATTGTGCCAATATTATAGTGCCTAGTGAGGGCATACAGGCTATTTTTAAGACCATTTCATGTGAACAAGTTATTGCAATAGCAGGTGGAGGCTTGTTGGGAAGAACTGATGGGATGGTCTCATTACTCCACTATTAAACCAAAGATACTTGTAACAAATAATACTCATTATCAAATACTGCTTTGTTTAAAGAAATTCAAAATATTTCCCATTCTGAATGTGCATATATTCATTTGTTACAATTAGTTTAATTCTTGTCAAGGGAGAAAAGATCATTTGTTGTCAATAGGCTATTACAACAAACGGTGGAGCATTGTTAAGAGGAATTGAACTAATATTCCTATTGCGTTACAATTGTACCGAAGTACTTGTAAATAAATCTAATCAGGATGAAAGACTACTTTACTCCAAGGAATTTAATGGATTCCTAGCTCGAAAGGAGTATATACGTGCATCTTGCCTATAGTATAATGTTTGGTGAGGGCATAAAGGCTATTATCAAGACCATTTCATTTGAACGAGTTATTGCAATAGCAGTTAGAGGCTTGTTGGGAAGAACTGATGGAATGGTCTCATTACTCCACTATTAAAGTGAAGATATTTGTAACAAATAATACTCTATCAAATAATGCTTTGTTTAAAGAAATTCAAAAGATGTCTCGTTCTGAATGTGCACATATTTGTTTGTTACAATTAGTTTAATTCTAGTCACGGGAGACAAAGATCATTTGTTGTGAATGAGTTAATGTAATAGTAGGTGGAGGCTTGTTGGAAAGAACTGAAGGGGCGGTCTCATTATTCCACCATTAAAGTGAAGATGCTTGTATGAAATGGTAGTCATTATCGAATACCACTTCACTGAAGCAAATTCAAAGGATTCGTCCATCCTAATTCGTAGTTATTCCTTTGTTATAGTTAATTTAAAGCTTGTCATGGGGAGCAAAGTTATTTTCAAGGTAATTTGCTGGGAATCAATTGTTGCAACAAAAGGTGGAGGCTCGTTAAGAGGAATTGATGGGACGGTCTCATTACTCCCTCATTAAATCATGGATAATTGTAACAAATAGTACTCCTTATCAAATACTACTTTGTTTAAAGAAATTCAAAAGATTTCTCATTCCGAATGTGCATATATTCCTTTGTTACAATTAGTTTAATTCTTGTCAAGGGAGAAAAGATCATTTGTTTTCAATGAGTTGTTAGAATGAATGGTAGAGCATTGTTAAGAGGAATTGAATTGATATTCATATTAAGCTTCAATTGGACCGAAGTGCTTGTAAATAAATCTAGTTAGGATGGAAGACTCCTTTAGTCCACAGAATTCAATGGATTCCTAGCCCAAAAGGAGTATATATGTGCATCTTCCCAATATTATAATGTCTGGTGAGGGCATAAAGGCTATTTTCAAGACCATTTCGTATGAACGAGTTATTGCAACAGTAGGTGGAGGGTTGCTGGAAAGAACTGATGAGACGGTCTCATTACTCCACTATTAAAGCAAAGATACTTGAAAAAATTAATACTCATTATCAAATAATGCTTTGTGTAAAGAAATTCAAAAGATTTCTCGTTCTGAATGTGCATATATTTGTTTGTTACAATTAGTTTAATTCTTGTCAAGGGAGAAAAGATTATTTGTTGTCAATGAGATGCTACAACGAACCGTGAATCGTTTTTAAGAGGAATTGAACTGATATTCTTATTGCACTACAATTGCACCGAAGTGATTGTAAATAAATCTAAGCAGGATGGAAGACTCCTTTACTCCATGGAATTCAATGGTTTCCTAACTCAAAAGGAGTATATATGTGCATCTTGCCAATATTATAATGTCTAATGAGGGCATAAAGGCTATTATCAAGACCATTTCGTGTGAACGAGCTATTGTAACAGCAGGTGGACGCTTGTTGGGAAGAACTAATGGGACGGTCTCATTACTCCACTATTAAGACCATTTCGTGTGAATGAGTTATTCCAACAGCAGGTGGACGCTTGTTGGGAAGAACTGAAGGGAAAATCTCATCATTCCACCATTAAAGCGAAGATACTTGTATGAAATGGCAATCATTATCAAATACTGCTTTCTTTAAAGAAATTCAAAAGATTTCTCATTCCAAATGTGCATAGGAAATCTATCCTTCCGCAAATGTACCCAAACCCAATCACTAGGCTCAAAAGTGATATGCCTACGACCTCTGTTGGCTTGTGTTTCATATTGTTTGGTTCTTCTCCCAATGTTAAGCCTAGCTTTCTCATGAAGTTGCCGAACCACTTCCGCCTTCTTTTTCCCATCTAAATTTACCCTGTCCTATATAGGCAATGATACTAAATCCAAAGGTGATAATGGATTAAAAGTATAAACAAGCTCGAAAGGAGAATAACCTGTAGTACTATGAACAACACAATTATAGGCAAATTCCACAAAAGGCAAACATTCTTCCCAAGTTTTAGAGTTCTTACCAATAACAGCTTGCAACAATGTACCAAGAGTTCGATTTACTACCTCAGTTTGTCCATCGATTTGTGGATGACAAGTTGTAGAAAACAACAACTTCATTCCAAACTTACCCCACAATGTTTTCCAAAAATGGCTCAAAAATTTTGCATCACAGTCTGACACAATACTCTTTGGCACTCCATTTAGGCAAACAATCTTTCTAAAAAATATGTTTACAATGTGTGTGGGATCATCCGTTTTGTTGTAACGAATGAAATGTGCCATCTTTGAGAATCTGTCAACTACAACAAGAATACAATCTTGGCCCTTCTTGGACCTAGGTAACCTAAGAATAAAATCCATAGAAATGTTGGTCCAAGGTTCACAAGGAATTTCTAAGAGCATATACTTACCATGGGAAAAAACTCTAGACTTAGCTTGTTGAAAGACAATACACTTGGCACAGACTCTTTCAACATCTCTTTTCATATGTGGTCAGAAGAAATACTCATTTAAAACATCAAAAGTTTTTTGAATGCCAAAGTGTCCCATTAAACCACCCCCATGAGCTTCTCTCACAAGTAATACTCTCTTAGACACTTGAGGAATACAAAGCTTATTTACTCTAAACAAATACCCCTCATGTCTATAGAACTTACCAAAGATAGTTTTCTCACATGTAGTATATACGTTACTATAGTCAGTATTATTAGCATACAATTTAATAATGTGCTCAAACCCCAACAAATTAACGCTCAAAGTGCTAATAAATGTGTACCTAAGTGACAATGCGTCAGCAACAATATTTTCCTTACCTGGTTTGTATTGAATTATATAAGAAAAAGTTTCAATAAATTCAACCCATTTTGCATCTCTCTTATTCAACTTACCTTGCCTCTTCAAGTATTTTAAAAACTCATTATTAGTATGAATTACAAACTCCTTGGGCCAAAGGTAATGCTACCATGTTTCTAAAGTCCTAACAAGTGCATACAATTCTTTATCATAAGTTGGATAATTCAATGTTGCCCCACTCAACTTCTCACAAAAGAATGCAATAGTTTGTTTCACTTGCATGAGAACTCCCCTAATCCTAATGCCTGATGCATACCATTCAATTTCAAAGATCTTAGAAAACTTAGGCAAAGTAAGAAGTCATGCATTACACAACTTGATACGAACTCCATTTATATGTAAACGGAACCCAACACCAATGTTGGTATAGGATCGTTCTAACACAGGTTATGGGATTTGGAGTTCTGACCCAATGATTATAAACAACCAAGAACCAGAACTATAAGATTCAGATGCCACTCCTAACAACAACAACGTTGAAGAAGATAGGTCTAGTGAACCAACACATGCAAGTATGAAAGTTCAGAATTAGTTCTCAAAGAACCAGAGAAAATAGCTCATACACTCATGAAAACGGGTCTGCCTCCCCCAGCCATCCTTTTTGCCCTTTTTATATGCTAACTCCCAGAAACCCTAACTAATAAGCTGGGCTTAATAAGGAAATTTCGTCCAACCCACTAAATAATAATAAAAACCCATGAAAATAACCCACTTAAAGGCCTAATCATGGGCTCTCAAATTCAACTTCCTTCCCAAGTCCATGGTTCTTAAATTCCTCCAAAGATGACACATTCATAAGCCCTGGTGAAGACTCTATCCTCCTTAACTTGTACTAGGTAACTTCCTGATAGTAAATGTCACACAACAAGTTGTTGAGAATTTCCTTTATTTTCTTTGACCTTGCCCTTGTCATTGGTCCTCCAAGGTTTTGCAAAGAATCTACTCCTTTGTCAATTTGAGTTGGTACAATATGGTTTCCATCATTCCCGCTCTCCTTAAAATGATTTGTCCTCAAATCAGCACCTACATCATCAAAGAGAAATGGAGAAAGGTCAGAAACATTAAATGTTGCACTCACATTATACTCACCTGGCAAGTCAAGTTTATATGCATTATCGTTGACTCTTGCCACCACTTGAAAAGGGCCATCTCCCCTTGGTTGCAACTTTGATTTCCTTTGCTTAAGAAATCTATCCTTCTGCAAATGTACCCAAACCCAATCACCAGGTTCAAAAGTGATATGTTTGCGACCTTTATTGGCCTGTGTTTCATATTGTTTGGTTCTTCTCTCAATGTTAAGCCTAGCTTTCTCATGAAGTTGCCTAACCACTTCTACCTTCCTTTTCCCATTTCAATCAACCCTGTCCTGTATAGGCAATGGTACTAAAGCCAAAGGTGACAATGGATTAAAACCACAAACAAGATCGAAAGGAGAATAACCTGTAGCACTATGAACAACACGATTATAGGCAAACTCCACAAAAGGCAAACATTCTTCCCAGGTTCTAGAGTTTTTACCAATAACCACACATAATAATGTACCAAGAGTTCAATTTACTACCTTAGTTTGTCCATCAGTTTATGGATGGTAAGTTGCAGAAAACAACAACTTTGTTCCAAGCTTACCCCATAATGTTTTCCAAAAATGGCTCAAAAATTTTGCAACACGGTCTGACACAATATTCTTCAACACTCCATGTAGGCGAACAATCTCTTTAAAAAATAAATCTGCAATGTGTGTGGCATCATCTATTTTGGTGCAAGCAATGAAATGCACCATCTTTGAGAACCTATCAACTACAACAAGAATACAATCTCGGCCCTTCTTGGACCTAGGTAACCCAACAATAAAATCCATAGAAATGTTGGTCCAAGGTTCACAGGGAATTTCTAAGGGTATATACTTTCCATGGGACAAAACTCTAGACTTAGCTTGTCTACAGGTAATACACTTGGCACATGCCCTTTCAACATCCCTTTTCATATGTGGCCAGAAAAAATGTTCATTTAAAACATCAAAAGTCTTTTAAATGCCAAAGTGTCCCATTAGACCACCCCCATGAGCTTCTCTCACAAGTAATGCTCTCAGAGACCCTTGTGGAATACAAAGCTTATTTAGTCGAAACAAATACCCCTCATGTCTATAGAACTTACCAAATGTAGCTTTCTCACATACAACATATACATTTCTAAAGTCAGCATCATTAGCATACAATTCAATAATGTACTAAAACCCCAGCAACTTAACACTCAAAGTGCTAATCAGTCTGTACCTATGTGACAATGCATCAGCAACAACATTTTCCTTACCTGATTTGTATTGAATTACATAAGGAAAAGTTTCAATAAATTCAACCCATTTTGCATGTCTCCTATTCAACTTACCTTGCCCCTTTAAGTATTTTAAAGACTCATGACCAATGTGAATTACAAACTCCTTAGGCCAAAGATAATGCTACCACATTTCTAAAGTGCTAACAAGTGCATACATTTCTTTATCATAAGTTGGATAATTCAATGTTGCCCCACTCAACTTCTCACTAAAGAATGCAATAGGTCATTTCTCTTGCATGAGAACTCCCCCAATCCCAATGCCCAACACATCACATTCAATTTCAAAGATCTTAGAAAAATGACATGATCCTTGCTAAAGTTGCATTTCTTCATATTGACATACAATTTCTCGTTCCTCATAACATCAAGCACACATTGCAAATGTTCAACATGCTCTTCCAAATTCCTACTCTATACTAATATGTCATCAAAATAAGCCACAACAAACTTTCCTAAGAAAGGTCTCAAAATATGATTCATTAATCTCATAAAAGTACTAGGTGCATTAGTCAAACCAAACAGCATAACTAACCACTCATACAAACCATGCTTGGTTTTGAATGCAGGTTTCCAATCATCTGCTTCCCTCATCCTAATTTGATGATATCCACTCTTAAGGTCAATTTTAAAGAAGTAACACGCACCATGTAATTCATCTAGCATATCATGAAACTTAAATGATTTCTCTTTCCAAATGCGTATTTATTCGTTTGCTACAATTAGTTTAACTCATCAAGGGAGAAAAGATCATTTATTGTGAACGTGTTGTCACAATGAATGGTGGAGCATTGTTAAGAGGAATTAAACTTATATTCCTATTACTCTACAATTGGACTAAAGTGCTTGCAAATAAATCTAATCATGATGCAAGGCTCTTTTACTCCACGAAATTTAATGGATTCCTAGCTTGAACAGAGTATCTTGCGAAAACTATAATGTCTAGTGGGGGCATACAAGCTATTTTGAGGACCATTTCGTGCCAATGAGTTATTGCAATAGAAGGCAGAGGCTTGTTGGGAAGAACTGAAGGAACAGTCTCATTATTCCACCATAAAACCAAAGATACTTGTATTAATGGTAGTCATTATCAAATATGGGATTGTTTAATGAAATTCAAAGGATTCCTCATTCCTAATGTGCATTTGTTCCTTTTGTTACAGTTAATATAATGCTTGTCATGGGGAGGAAAGTTATTTTCAAGGTAATTTGCTATGAATGAGTTGGTGTAATAAAAGGTGGAGGCTCGTTAGGAAGAATTGATTGGACAGTCTCATTACACCACTATGAAAGCAAAGATACTTGTAAGAAATAGTACTCATTATGAAATACTATTTCGTTTAATGAGATTCAAAGGATTTCTTGTTCTGAATGTGCATACATTCATTTGTTACAATTAGTTTAATTTTTGTCAAGGGAGAAAGGATCATTTGTTGTGAATGAGTTGTTACAACGAACTGTGGAGTGTTGTTAAGAGGAATTGAACTAATATTCTTATTACTCTACAACTAGACCAAGGTGCTTGTAAATAAATCTAATCATGATGGAAGACTCCTTTACTCCACGAAATTCAAAGGATTTCTAGCTCCAAAGAAGTATATATGTGCATCTTGCAAAAATTATAGTGTCTGGTGAGGGCATACAAGCTATTTTGCAAATCATTTTGTGTGAATAAGTTATTGCAATAGAAGGTGGAGGCTTGTTTGAAAGAACTGATGGGAATGCCTCAATATTCCTTTATTAAGGTGAAGATATTGGTATTAAATTGTAGTCATTATGAAATACTAGATTGTTTAAACAAATTCAAAGGATTCCCCTTTCCTATTGTGCATTTGTTCCTTTGTTACAGTTAATTTAATGGTTGTCATGGGCAGGAAAGTTATTTTCAAGATAATATGCAGTGACTGATTTGTTCCAACAAAAGGTAGAGGTTGGTTAGGAAGAACTCATGCCATGTTCTCATTACTCCACCATTCAAGCGAAGACACTTGTGAGAAATACTACTCATTAGTTAATACTACTTTGTTCAATGAAATTCAACGATTTCTCTTTCTGAATGTGCATATATTTCATTGTTACAATTAGTTTAATTCTTGTCAAGGGAGAAAAGATCATTTGTTGTGAATGAGTTGTTACAACGAACGGTGGACCATTGTGAAGAGGAATAGAGCTGATATTCTTATTACTCTACAACTGGACCAAGGTGCTTGTAAATAAACCTAATCATGATGGAAGACTCCTTTACTCCACACAATTCAAAGGATTCCTAACTTGAAAGGAGTATTTATGTGCATCTTGCAAATATTATAGTGTCTGGTGAGGGCATACAAGCTATTTCCAAGACCATTTCGTGTGAATGAGTTATCACAACAGAAGGTGGAGGCTTGTTTGGAAGAACAGATGGGAAGGTCTCATTATTGCACCATTAACATGAAAATAATTGTTTTAAGTGGTAATGATTATCAAATATGGGATTGTTTAATGAAATTAAAAGGATTCCTCATTCTTAATGTTCATTTGTTCCTTTGTTACAGTTAATTTAATGCTTGTCATGGGGAGGAAAGATATTTTCAAGGTAATTTGATGGGTATGAGTCCTTGCAACGTAAGGTGGAGGGTTGTTAGGAAGAACTGATGGGACGTTCTCATTACTCCACCATTACAGCAAAGATACTTGTATAAAATAGTCCTCATTATGAAATACTGCCTTTTTTTTTACTGAAACTCAAACAATTTCTCTTTTTGAATGTGCATTTATTTGTTTGTTACAATTAGTTTAACTCTTGTCAAGGTAAAAAAGATCATTTGTTGTGAATGTGTCGTCATAATGAACGGTGGAGTGTTCTTAAGAGGAATTAAATTGATATTCTTATTACTCTACAATTGGACTAAAGTGCTTGTAAATAAATTTAATCAGGATGCAAGGCTCCTTTACTCTATGGAATTCAATGGATTCCTACCTTGAATGGAGTATATACGTGCATCTTGCCAAAATTATTGTGTTTGGTGAGGGCATACAAGCTATTTTGAAGACCATTTTGTGTCAATGAGTTATTGCAACAGAAGGTAGAGACTTGTTGGGAAGAACTGAAGGGATGGTCTCATTATTCCCCCATGAAACCGAAGATACTTTTATTAAATGGTAGTCATTATCAAATACGGGATTGCTTAATGAAATTAAAAGGATTCCTCATTCCTAATGTGCATTTGTTCCTTTGTTACAATTAATTTAATGCTTGTCATGGGAAGGAAAGATATTTTTAAGGTAATTTGCTGGGTATGAGTCCTTGCAACGTAAGGTGGAGGCCTGTTAGGAAGAACTAGATGGTAACCATATTTCCCTGATACCAAATCAGCAAGGGAGTTGATACTTTGCAAAACCTTGGAGGACCAATGATAAGGGCAAGGTCAAAGAAAATAAAGGAAGCTCTCAACAACTTGTTGTGCAACATTTACTATTAGGAAGTTGCCAAGTACGAGTTAAGGAGGATGGAGTCTTCACTAGGGCTTGCAAATGTGTCATCTGTGGAGGAATTTGTGAACCATGGCCTTGGGAAGGAAGTTGGATTTGAGAGCCCATGATTAGGCCTTTAAGTGGGTTATTTCCATAGGTTTTTATTATTATTTAGTGAGTTGGACAAATTTCCTTATTAAGCCTAGCTTATTAGTTAGGGTTTCTGGGGGTTAGCATATAACAAGGGCAAAAAGGGTGGCTGGAGGAGGCAGACCCGTTTTCATAAGTGTATGAGCTATTTTCCCTGGTTCTTTGACAACTAACTCTGAACTTTCATACTTGGGTGTGTTGATTCACTAGACTTATCTTCTTCAACGTTAATGTTGTTAGGAGTGGCGTCTGAATCTTATAGTTCTGGCTCTTGGTTGTTTATAATCATTAGGTCAGAACTTCAAATCCCTTAACCTATGTTAAAATGATCCTATACCAACATTGGTGTTGGGTTCCGTTTACATATAAATGAAGTTCGTATCATTTGGTATCAGGGCCTTGGCTCTAACTCAGGTTAGTTATATTGTTTTTATCATATCTTTTGTGTATTCTTCGTTGTTGGTTGAATAATCAAAAAGAGAAAAAAAAACACACAAAAGAAAACAAAATTGGGTTCATGGGTTTCTTTTTCTAATATTTGTTTCTTCTACAGAAATACTCATTAGTTAACTAAAAAAAAAAAATTGGGTTCATTGCTCAATTGGTCATTTACTCAATTATATTTGATAATTGATTGTTGTCTAATTGAACTACTTATATCATTGAATTTTTTGTCATTCTGTTTTCTTTGTTGCCCATCTTCTTGGCCGTGTCACTTCTCTGAAGAGGTAGGTCTAGGATTGATATATTCAAGTTTTGTTTATTCTGAATTTAGTTTGCTTGGGACTATGGAAAGAGCTCTTAGAGTTTCACAATTTATTGTGTGAAACACGAGAGTTGAGGACTACTGTAGTTGAGTGGAGAGCAAACACACAAGGGAGAGTTTTGTGAGGCATATTTTTTATTTACTAGCAATCTTGCATGTACGATGTCTAATGCTAAAGAAGGCAGTTTCCCACATGGAGAGGAGAAAGTAGTTGTTCCAGATTTCAAATTGCTTATGAAATCCTTAGAACAGAAGTTTGATAAGATTGACCAAGCGCTTTGGGAAGTTTGAGACAAGATAGATCAAATAGAAGGGGAATCAAGTGTCAATCCTAAGAGGCCAACTGGGAGTGTCATGACGGAGCAATTTGAACATAACTTTGGTGAAGATGGTGATGATTATTATGATGATGGTGATAATGCTAGTAGAAACTTTTGAGGTGGTTTTAGAGGAGGACGTGGTAATAGGAATGGTAAAGGAGCAAGAGGCAATGAAAATGTTTATGATAGATACAATGGAGGTTGGGATAACAAAAAACAAAAATCTTAGTAGTATTAAAATGAAAATACCTTTTTTCCAAGAAAAAGCTGACTCTAATGTCTATTTCGATTGGGAACGAAGGGTAGAATTAATATATGAGTGCCACAACTTCTCTGAGCAGAAGAAGGTGAAGTTAGCTGTGGCAGAGTTCACTAATTATGCTGTAGTATGGTGGGACCAGCAAATTACCACTAGGAGAAGGAATTTTGAGAGCTCCATAGAAACTTGGAATGAGTTAAAGACTGTGATGAGAAGGAGATTTGTTCATAGCTCTTATTATAAGGATTTGTATAACAAGTTGTAGAGCCTTACGCAAGGTTCCAAGAGTGTGGAATAGTACCATAAGGAGATGGAAATTACTATGGTTAGGGCAAATGTAATGGAGGATAGGGAGGGAACCATGGCTAGGTTCCTCCAAGGGTTGGATAGGAGCATAGCTGATGTGGTAGAGCTCCAACACTATGTAGAGCTTGAAGACATGGTACACATTGCCATGAAAGGTGAGAGGCAACATAAGGGAAGGAGCACTTCTAGTCATAAGCAGAACTTAGGTTCATCATTTTGGAAGTCGTCCTAGGGGAAGAAGGAAGAGAAGATGACTTCTAAGCAAAAAAGCAATTCACCTAGACCGAAGACGAGTGGGGGTAGCATGGAAAGGGGCAAATTTGAAGGAAAACTTAAGGGCACCCAAGGAAAAACTAAAGACATCAAATGCTTTAGATGTTTGGGTAGGGGTCATGTGGCTTCACAATGTCTTAACGTAGCAAGTACAGAGTTGGTGGAAAAATTGAACTTGCCTACAACCAAACATCCTAGGTCATACAATTTGCAATGGTTGAATGACAGTGGAGTGGTAAAAGTGACTAAACAAGTTGTGGTTCCATTTTCCATTGGTAGATATAAGGACAAATTGTCTTGTGATGTTGTACCTATACAGACCAGGCATTTGTTATTGGGTTGTCCCTGGCAATTTGACAGAAAAGTTTTGCATGATAGTTACAAGAACCGCTATTCATTCACCATGAATGGAAGACCATTTACATTGGCACCATTGACTCTAAAATAGGTGTATGAAGACCAAGTGAGACTTTATGAAAGTGAGCAAAAGAGGAGGAGTAAAAAGAAAGAGAGAGTCGAGAGAAAAGAAAGTGCAGGAGGGAAAAAGAAGATAAATGCATTTAAGAGTGCTGAGTACAAAAGTGATCAGGTTCACAACAGTGAAGATGAAAAAAAACAAGTGAGTGTGTTTGCAAAAGGAGCAGATGTTAGGGTTGCCTTCCAAGCTAGGCAACAAATGATCTTAATCCTTTACAAAGATTCTTATTTCTCTAATATTAACTTTGATTCATCTTTGCCTAGTGCTATTTCAACTTTGTTGTAGAATTATAATGATGTGTTCCCTCAGGAGATCCCAGATGGTTTGCCACCAAGGAGAGGGATTGAACATCACATTGATCTTATTCCTGGAGCTCCCATTCCCAATAAGCTAGCGCATAGAAGTAATCTTGAGGAGACAAGGGAGCTTTAGAGGCAAGTTGATGAGTTGATGAAGAAGGGAAATGTAAAGGAGAGCATGAGTCCATGTGCAATGCCAGTGTTGCTTGTTCCAAAGAAAGATGGATCTTGGAGGATGTGTGTTTATTGTAGAGCTATCAATAAAATAATAGTTAAGTATCGACATCTTATACCCAGGCTTGATGATATGCTAGATGAATTACATGGTACGTGTTACATCTCTAAAATTGACCTTAAGAGTGGATATCATCAAATTAGGATGAGGGAAGGAGATGAATAAAAAACTGCATTCAAAATAACATTTTGAACATTTGCATTATGTGCTTGATGTTTTAAGGAAAGAGAAATTGTATGCCAATTTGAAGAAATGCGACTTTTGCCAGGATCATGTCATTTTTTTGGGTTATGTTGTGTCTGCTCATGGCATAAAGGTGGATAAAGAGAAGATTAAGGCAATCAAAGAATGGCCTACACCTAACAGTGTGAGTGATGTGAGGAGTTTCCATGGTTTGGCTAGCTTTTATAGGAGGTTCATTAAGGATTTTAGTACCATAGCTGCACCATTGATTGAAGTGGTAAAAAAGAGTGCGGGTTTCAAGTGGAGTAAGGAACAATAAGATGCCTTTGATTTACTTAAGTCTAAGTTGTGTAATGCACCATTTCTTGCTTTGCCTAATTTTTCTAAGATCTTTGAAATTGAATGTGATGCATTAGGCATTAGGATTGGGGGAGTTCTCATGCAAGAGAAACAACCTATTGCATTCTTTAGTGAGAAGTTGAGTGGGGCAACATTGAATTATCTAACTTATGATAAAGAAATGTATGCACTTGTTAGAACTTTAGAAACGAGGCAGTAAACCAGATGATGCCACACACATTGCAGACTTTAGAAAAGAGGCAGCAAACCTAGGTCCAAGATGGGCCGAGATTGTATTCTTGTTATAGTTGATAGGTTCTCAAAGATGGCGCATTTCATTGTTTGCACCAAACTGGATGATGCCACACACATTGCAGACTTATTTTTTAGAGGGATTGTTCGCCTACATGGAGTTCTGAAGAGTATTGTGTCAGACCGTGATGCAAAATTTTTGAGTCATTTTTGGAAAACATTATGGGGTAAGCTTGGAACAAAGTTGTTGTTTTCTATAACTTGCCATCCACAAATTGATGGACAAATTGAGGTAGTAAATTGAACTCTTGGTACATTGTTGCGTGCCGTTATTCGTAAGAACCCTAGAACCTGGGAAGAATGTTTGCCTTTTGTGGAGTTTGCCTATAATCGTGTTGTCCATAATACTACAGGTTATTTTCCTTTCGAGCTTGTTTATGGTTTTAATCCATTATCGTCTTTGAATTTAGTACCATTGCCTATACAGAACAAGGTTAATTTTGATGGGAAAAAGAAGGTGGAACTGGCTAGGCAACTTTATAAGAAAGCTAGGTTTAACATTGAGAGAAGAACCAAACAATATGAAACACAAGCCAACAATGGTTGCAGGATATCACTTTTAAACCTGGTGATTGGGTTTGGGTACATTTGTGGAAGGATAGATTTCCTAAGTAAAGGAAATCAAAGTTGCAACCAAGGGGAGATGGTCCTTTTCAAGTGATAGCAAGAGTCAACGATAATGCATATAAACTTGACTTGCCAAGTAAGTATAATGTGAGTGCAACATTTAATGTTTCTAACCTTTCTCCTTTTCTCTTTGATGATGTAGGTGCTGATTTGAGGACAAATCATTTTGAGGAGAGCGGGAAGGATGGAAACCATATTGTACCAACTCAAATCAATAAGGAAGTTGATACTTTGCAAAACCTTGGAGGACTAATGACAAGGGCAAGGTCAAAGAAAATAAAGGAAGCTCTCAACAACTTGTTGTGCGACATTTACTATCAGGAAGTTGCCTAGTATGAGTTAAGGAGGATTAAGTCTCCACCAGGGCTTACGAATGTGTCATCTATGGAGGAATTTGTGAACCATGGCCTTGGGAAGGAAGTTGGATTTGAGAGCCCATGATTGGGCCTTTAAATGGGTTAATTCCATGGGTTTTTATTATTATTTAGTGGGTTGGACAAATTTCTTTATTAAGCTCAGCTTATTAGTTAGGGTTTCTGGGGGTTAGCATATAAAAAGGGCAAAAAGGGTAGCTGGAGGAGGCAGACCCATTTTCATGAGTGTATGAACTATTTTATCTGGTTCTTTGAGAACTAACTCTGAACTTTCATACTTGGGTGTGTTGGTTCACTAGACTTATCTTCTCCAACGTTATTGTTGTTAGGAGTTGATACGAACTCTGTTTATATGTAAATAAAACCCAACACCAATGTTGGTATAGGATCGTTCTAACAAAGGTTAAGGGGTTTGGAGTTCTGACCCAATGATTATAAACAACCAAGAACCAGAACTATAACATTCAGACGCCACTCCTAGCAACAACAATGTTGAAGCAGATAAGTCTAGGGAACCAACACACGTAAGTATGAAAGTTCAGAATTAGTTCTTAAAGAACTAGAGAAAATAGCTCATACACTCATGAAAACGGGTCTGCCTCTCCCAGCCACCCTTTTTGCCCTATTTATATGCTAACTCCTAGAAACCCTAACTAATAAGCTAGTCTTAATAAGGAAATTCGTCCCACCCACTAAATAAGTTGGGCTTAATAAGGAATTTTGTCCAACCTACTAAATGAGCTAAGTTTAATAAGGAATTTCGTCCAACCCATTAAATAATTATAAAAACACATGAAAATAACCAACTTAAAGGCCCAATCATGGGCTCTCAAATCCAACTTCCTTCCCAAGACCATGGTTCGCAAATTCCTCCACAGATGACACATTCGCAAGCCCTGGTGAAGACTCCATCCTCCTTAACTCGTACTTGGCAACTTCCTAATAGTAAATGTCGCACAACAGGTTGTTGAGAGCTTCCTTTATTTTCTTTGACCTTGCCCTTGTCATTGGTCCTCCAAGGTTTTGCAAAGTATCTACTCCCTTGTCAATTTGAGTTGGTACAATATGGTTTCCATCATTCCCGCTCTCCTCAAAATGATTTGTCCTCAAATCAGCATCTACATCATCAAAGAGAAAAGGAGAAAGGTCAGAAACATTAAATGTTGCACTCACATTATACTCACATGAGAAGTCAAGTTTATATACATTATCGTTGACTCTTGCCACCACTTGAAAAGGACCATCTCCCCTTGGTTGCAACTTTGATTTCCTTTGCTTAGGAAATCTATCCTTTCGCAAATGTACCCAAACCAAATCACCAGGTTCAAAAGTGATATGCTTGCGACCTTTGTTGGCTTATGTTTCATATTGTTTGGTTCTTCTCTTAATGTTAAGCCTAGCTTTCTCATGAAGTTGCCTAATTACTTTCGCATGTTTTTTCCCATCTAAATTAACCCTGTCCTGTATAGGAAATGGTACTAAATCCAAAGGCGACAATGGATTAAAACCATAAATAAACTCGAAAGGAGAATAACCTCTAGCACTATGAACAACACAATTATAGGCAAACTCCACAAAAGGCAAACATTCTTCCCAGGTTCTAGAGTTCTTACCAATAAAGGCACGCAACAATGTACCAAGAGTTTGAGTTACTACCTCAATTTGTCCATTAGATTGTGGATGGCAAGTTATAGAAAACAACAACTTTGTTCCAAGCTTACCCCACAATGTTTTCCAAAAATGGCTCAAAAATTTTGCATCACGGTCTAACACAACTGGGCTCATGCTCTCCTTTACATGTCCCTTCTTTATCATCTCATCAACTTGCCTCTGAAGCTCCTTTGTCTCCTTAGGATTACTTCTATATGCTGGCTTATTGGGAATGGGAGCTCTAGGAATAAGATCAATGTGATGTTCAATCCCTCTCCTTGGTGGCAAACCATCTAGGATCTCCTGAGGGAACACATCATTATAATCCTACAACAAAGATGAAATAGCACTAGGCAAAGATGAATCAAGGTTAGTGTTACAGAAATAAGAATCCTTGTAAAGGATTAAGATCATTTGTTGCCTAGCTTGGAAGGCAACCCTAACATCTGCTCCTTTTGCAAACACACTCACTTGTGTTCTTTCATCTTCACTCTTATGAACCTGACCACACTCGTACTCAGCACTGTCAAATGCATTTATCTTCTTTTTCCCTCCTGTACTTTCTTTTCTCTCAGCTCTCTCTTTCTTTTCACTCCTCCTCTTTTGCTCACTTTCATAAAGTCTCACTTGGTCTTCATACACTTGTTTTGGAGTCAATGGTGCCAGTGTAAATGGTCTTCCATCCATGGTGAATGAATAGTGGTTCTTGTAACCATCATGCAAAACTTTTCTGTCATATTGCCAAGGATGGCCCAATAACAAATGTCCGGTCTACATTGGTACAACTTAACAAGACAATTCGTCCTTATATCTACCAATGGAAAATGGAACCGCAACTTGTTTTGTCACTTTTTCCACTCCACTGTCATTCAACCATTGCAAATTATATGGCCTAGGATGTTTGGTTATAGGCAAGTTCAATTTTTCCACCAATTCTCTACTTGCTATATTAGTGCAACTACCTCCATCGATTATCAAGCAACAGAGTCTATCTTGAACTAAACATCGAGTATGGAAAATATTTTCCCGCTGAATCTCAGCATCATTCTCCTCCTTAACCTGCGCACTAAGGGCTCTCCTTGCTACTAAAAGCCTTCCACCATGCTCTGGATACTCTATCCCTTCATCAACATCACTAGCATCCTTTAATGGCGGCATTTGGTCTTCATCACTAGCATCACTGCCAGACACATAATCACCATTCTCCTTAAGGTACATGGTTCTCTTGTTAGGACAATGTGAAGCCACATGACCCCTACCCAGACATCTAAAGCATTTGATGTCTCTAGTTTTTCCATGGGTGCCCTCAAGTTTTTCTTCAAATTTTCCCCTCTCCAGGCTGCCCTCACTAGTCTTGGGTCTATGTGAATTGCCTTTTTGCATAGAAGTCATCTTCTCTTCCTTCTTCCCCCAGTTTGGCTTCCAAAAAGATGAGCCTAAGTTCTACTTATGACCAAAAGTGCTCTTGCTCTTAAGTTGCCTGTTAACTTTCATGGCAAGGTGTACCATGTCTTCAAGCTCTACATAGTGTTACAGCTCTACCACATCAGCTATGCTCCTATTCAACCCTTGGAGGAACCTAGCCATGGTTACCTCCCTATCCTCCATTACATTTTCCCTAACCATAGCAATTTCCATCTCCTTATGGTACTCTTCCACACTCTTGGAACCTTGTGTAAGGCTCTGCAGCTTGTTATACAAATCCCTATAATAAGAGCTGGGAACAAATCTCCTTCTCATCACGGTCTTCAACTCATTCCAAGTTTCTATAGCCCTCTCAAAATTCCTTCTCCTAGTGGTAACTTGTTGGTCCCACCATACTAGAGCATAATTAGTGAACTCTGCCACAACTAACTTCACCTTCTTCTCCTCGGAGAAGTTGTGGCACTCATATATTAATTCTACCCTTCATTCCCAATCCAAATAGATATCAGGGTCAGCTTTCCCTTGGAAAGAAGGTATTTTCATTTTAATACTACTAAGATTTTTGTCTACTCCTTGATCTCCTCTAATTTTGTTATCCTAACCTCCATTGTACCTATCATAAACATTTCCATTGCCTCTTGCTCCTCTACCATTCCTATTACCACGTTCTCCTCTAAAACCGCCTCTGAAGTTTCTACTACTAATATCACCGTCATCATAATAATCATCACCATCTTCACCAAGGTCATGTTCAAATTGCTCCTTCATGACCCTCCCAGTTGGCCTCTTAGGATTGACACTTGATTCCCCTTCTATTTGATCCATCCTGTCTCGAACTTCGCAAAGCACTTGGTCAATCCTATCAAACTTCTGTTCTAAGGATTTCATAGGTAATTTGAATTCTGGAACAACTACTTCTTCCTCTCCATGTGGGAAACTGCCTTCTTTATCATTAGACATTGTACATGCAAGATTGTTAGTAAATAAAGAATATGCCTCAGAAAACTCACTCCCTTGTGTGTTTGCTCTCCACTCAACTACAATAGTCCTCAACTCTCATGTTTCACACAATAAATTGCAAAACTCTAAGAGCTCTTTTAGTAGTCCCAAGCAAACTAAATTCAGAACAAACAAAACTTGAATATATCAATCCTAGACCTACCTTTTCAGAGAAGTGACAGGACCAAGAAGATGGGCAATAAAGCAAACAGAATGATAGGAAATTCAATGATATGAGCAGTGCAATTGGACAACAATCAATTATCAATTATCAAATATAATTGAGTAAATGACCAATTGAGCAATGAACCCGTTTTTTTTTTTTTTATTGGTTAACTAATGGGTATTTCTGTGGAAGGAACAAATATCAGAAAAGAAACCCACGAAATACACAGTTTTGTTTCTATTTTTTTTCTTCCTTTTTCTTTTTTTTTTTTCTCTTTTTGATTATTCATCCAACAATGAAGAATACACGAAAGATATGATAACAACAATATAACTAACCTGAGTTAGAGCCAAGGCTCTGATACCAAATGATATGAACTCTGTTTATATGTAAATGGAACCCAACACCAATGTTGGTATAGGATCGTTCTAACAAAGGTTAAGGGGTTTGGAGTTCTGACCCAATGATTATAAACAACCAAGAACCAGAACTATAACATTCAGACGCCACTCCTAGCAATAACAATGTTGAAGAAGATAAGTCTAGGGAACCAACACATGTAAGTATGAAAGTTCAGAATTAGTTCTCAAAGAACTAGAGAAAATAGCTCATACACTCATGAAAACAGGTCTGCCTCTCCCAGCCACCCTTTTTGCCCTATTTATATGCTAACTCCCAGAAACCCTAACTAATAAGCTGGTCTTAATAAGGAAATTTGACCCACCCACTAAATAAGCTAGGCTTAATAAGAAATTTTGTCCAACCCACTAAATAATAATAAAAACACATGAAAATAACCAACTTAAAGGCCCAATCACGGGCTCTCAAATCCAACTTCCTTCCCAAGGCCATGGTTCGTAAATTCCTCCACAGATGACACATTCGCAAGCCCTGGTGAAGACTCCATCCTCCTTAACTCGTACTTGGCAACTTCCTGATAGTAAATGTCACACAACAGGTTGTTGAGAGCTTCCTTTATTTTCTTTGACCTTGCCCTTGTCATTGGTCCTCCAAGGTTTTGCAAAGTATCTACTCCCTTGTCGATTTGAGTTGGTACAATATGGTTTCCATCAGGAGTGTCATTTGAATCTTATAGTTTTGGTTCTTGGTTGTTTATAATCATTGAGTCAGAACTCCAAATCCTTTAACCTATGTTAAAACGATCCTATACCAACATTGGTGTTGGGTTCCGTTTACATATAAACAGAGTTCGTATCAAAATTGATGGGATGTTCTCATTACTCCACCATTACAGCAAAGATACTTGCAAGAAATAGTACTCATTATGAAATACTACCTTTTGTAATGAAACTCAAATGATTTCTTTTTTCAAACATACATTTATTCATTTGTTACAATTAGTTTAACTCTTGTTAAGGGAGAAAAGATCATTTGTTGTGAATGTGTTTTACAACTAATGGTGGAGCGTTGTTAAGGGGAATTGAACTGATATTTTTATTACTCTACAATTGGACAAAGTGCTTGTAAGTAAATCTAATCATAATGGAAGATTCCTTTACTCCACGCAATTCAATGGATTCCTAGCTTGAAAGGAGTATATACATGCATCTTGCCAATATTATAATGTCTGGTGAGGGCATAATGGCTATTTTCAAGACCATTTCGTGTGAATATGTTATTGCAATAGAAGGTCAAGGCTTGTTGGGAAGAACTGAAGGGACGGTCTCATTATTCCACCATTAAAGTGATGATGCTTGTTGTAAATGGTAGTCATTATCAAATACGGGATTGTTAAATCAAATTCAAAGCATACCTCATTCCTTATGTTGATTTATTCCTTTGTTAAGGTTAATTTAATGGTTTTCAAGGGGAGGAAAGTTATTTTCAAGATAATATGTGGTGACTGAGTTGTTCCAACAAAAGGTGGAGGCTGGTTGGGCAGAACTCATGGGACGTTCTCATTACTTCACCATTAAAGTGAAGACACTTGAGAGAAATACTACTCATTAGCTAATACTACTTTGTTTAATGAAATTCAAATGATTTCTCTTTCTGAATGTGCATATATTCGATTGTTACAATTAGTTTAATTCTTGTTAAGGGACAAAAGAACATTTCTTGTGAATGAGTTGTTACAACTAACAGTGGAGCTTTGTGAAGAGGAATTGAACTAATATTCTTATTACTCTACAGCTGGACCAAGGTGCTTGTAAATAAATCTAATCATGATGGAACACTCCTTTACTCAATGCAATTCAATGGATTCCTAGCTTGAAAGGAGTATATACGTGCATCTTGCGAATATTATAGTGTCTAATGAAGGCATATAGGCTATTTTGAAGACGATTTCATGTAAATGAGTTATAGCAATAGAAGGTGGAGACTTGTGGGAAAGAACTGATGGGACGGTCTCATTATTCCACCTTGAAGGCGAAGATACTTGTATTAAATGGTAGTCATTATCAAATACGGGATTGTTTAATAAAATTCAAAGGATTCCTCATTCCTAATGTGCATTTGTTTGTTGTAGTTAATTTAATGCTTGCTAGGGGGAGGAAAGATATTTTCAAGGTAATTTGCTATGAATGAGTCGGTGCAACAAAAGGTGGAGGATTGTTAGGAAGAACTGATTAGATGGTCTCATTACACCACAATTAAAGCGAAGATACTTGTAGGAAATAGTACTCGTTATGAAATACTGCTTCGTTTAAGGAAATTCAAAGGATTTCTCATTCCGAATGTGTATATATTCGTTTCTTACAATTAGTTTAATTCTTGCCAAGGCAGAAAGGATCATTTGTTGTGAATGAGTTGTTACAACAAATGGTGGAGCATTGTTAAGAGGAATTGAACTGATATTCTTGTTACTCTACCATTGGACTAAAGTGCTTGTAAATAAGTCTAATCATGATGCAAGGCTCCTTTACTCCATGCAATTCAATGGATTCCTAGCTCAAAAGGAGTATATACATGCATCTTGCCAATATTATAATGTCTGGTGAGGGCATAATGGCTATTTTCAAGACCATTTCATGTGAATATGTTATTGCAATAGAAGGTCAAGGCTTGTTGGGAAGAACTAAAGGGACGGTCTCATTATTCCACCATTAAAGTGAAGATGCTTGTATTAAATGGTAGTCATTATCAAATACGGGATTGTTAAATCAAATTCAAAGCATACCTCATTCCTTATGTTGATTTATTCCTTTGTTACGGTTAATTTAATGGTTTTCATAGGGAGGAAAGTTATTTTCAAGATAATATGCGGTGATTGAGTTGTTCCAACAAAAGGTGGAGGCTGGTTAGGAAGAACTCACAGGATGTTCTCATTACTCCACCATTAAAGGGAAGACACTTGTGAGAAATACTACTTATTAGCTAATACTGCTTTGTTTAATGAAATTCAAATGATTTCTCTTTCCGAATGTGCATATATTCAATTTGTTGTGAATGAGTTGTTACAACGAATGGTGGAGCGTTATGAAGAGGAGTTGAACTGGTATTTTTATTACTCTACAACTAGACCTAGGTGCTTGTAAATAAATCTAATCATGATGGAAGACTCCTTCACTCCGTGGAATTCAATGGATTCCTAGCTTAAAAGGAGTATATACGTGCTTCTTGCCCATATTATAATGTCTAGTGATATGAACTCCATTTAGATGTAAACACAACCCAACACCAATGTTGGTATAAGATCATTCTAACAAAGGTTAAGGGATTTGGTGTTTTGGCCCAATGATTATAAGTAACCAAGAACCAGAACTATAAAATTCAGATGTCACTCCTAACAACAACAACGTTGAAGAAGATAAGTCTAGTGGACCAACACACGCAAATATGGAAGTTCAAAATTAGTTTTCAACAAACTAGAGAAAATAGCTCATACACTCAAGAATATGGGTCTGCCTCCTCCAACCACTCTTCTTGCCCTTTTTATATGATAACCCCAAAAACCCTAGTTAATAAGCTAAGCTTAATAAGGAAATTTGTCCAACCCATTAAATAATAAAAAAAAAACCCATGGAAATAACCCATTTAGAGGCCTAATCATGGGCTCCCAAATCCAACTTCCTTCCCAAGGCCTTGGTTCTCAAATTCCTCCACAGATGACACATTTGCAAGCCCTGGTGAAGCCTCCATCATCCTTAACCCATACTTGACAACTTCCTGATAGTAAATGTCACATAACATGTTATTGAGAGCTTCCTTTATTTTCTTTGGCCTTGCCCTAGGTCCTCCAAGTTATTGAGAGCTTCCTTCCCTTGTTAATTTAAGTTCGTACAATATGACTTCCGTCATTCCCATTCTCCTCAAAATGATTTGTCCTCAAATCAGCACCTACTTCATCAAAGAGAAAAGGAGAAAGGTCAGAAACATTAAATGTTGCACTCACATTATACTCACCTGATAAGTCAAGTTTATATGCGTTGTCATTAACTATTGCCACCACTCAAAATGGACCATCTCCCCTTTGTTGCAACTTTAATTTCCTTTGCTTAGGAAATCTATCCTCTTGTAAATGTACCCAAACCCAATCACTAGGTTCAAAAGTGATATGCCTATGACCCTTGTTGGCTCGTGTTTCATATTGTTTGGTTCTTCTCTCAATGTTAAGCCTAGCTTTCTTATGAAGTTGCCTAGCCACTTCTGCTGTCTTTTTCCCATCTAATTTAACCTTGTCTTGTATAGGAAATGATACTAAATCCAAAGGAGATAATGGATTAAAATCATATAGAAGCTTGAAAAGAGAATAACCTGTAGCAATATGAACAACACAATTATAGGCAAACTCCACAGAAGACAAACATTCTTCCTAGGTTCTAGAGTTCTTACCAATAACAACCTGTAACAATATACTAAGAGTTTGACTTACTACCTTAGTTTGTGGATGACAAGTTGTAGAAAACAACAACTTCGTTCCAAGCTTAACCCATAATGTTTTCCAAAAATAGCTCAAAAGTTTTGCATTAGGATCTAACATAATACTCTTCGGCACTCCTTGTAGGTGAACAATCTCTCTAAAAAATAAGTCTGCAATGTGTGTGGCATCATTTGCTTTGGTGCAAGCAATGAAATGTGCCATCTTTAAGAACCTGTCAACTACAACAAGAATACAATGTTGGCCCTTCTTGGACCTAGGTAACCCAAGAAAAAAATCCATAGAAATGTTGGTCCAAGGTTCACAAGGAATTTCTAAAGGCATATACTTACCATGGGGCAAAACTCTAGACTTAACTTGCCTACAGGTAATACACTTGGCATAAACCCTTTCAACATCCCTTTTCATATGTGGTTAGAAAAAATGTTTATTTAAAACATCAAAAGTCTTTCGAATGCCAAAGTGTCCCATTAAACCACCCCCATGATCTTCTCTCACAAGTAATGCTCTCAAAGACCCTTGAGGAATACAAAACTTATTTACTCTAAACAAATGCCTCTCATGTCTATAGAACTTACCAAAGGTAGCTTTCTCACATGCAAAATATACGTTACTAAAGTCAGCATCATTAGCATACAATTTAATAATGTGCTCAAACCTCAGCAACTTAGTGCTTAAAGTGCTAATCAATGTGTACCTACGTGACAATGCATCAGCAACAACATTTTCCTTACCTAATTTGTATTGAATTACATAAGGAAAAGTTTCAATAAAGTCAACCTCTTTTGCATGTCTCCTATTCAACTTACCTTGCCCTTTCAAGTATTTTAAAGACTCATGATCAGTATGAATTACAAACTCCTTGGGCCAAAGGTAATGCTGCCACATTTCCAAAATCCTAACAAGTGCATACATTTCTTTATCATAAGTTGGATAATTCAATGTTGCCCCACTCAACTTCTCACTAAAGGATGCAATAGGTCATTTCTCTTGTATAAGAACTCCCTCAATCCTAATGTCCTATGCATCACATTCAATTTCAAAGATCTTGGAAAATCAGGCAAAGTAAAAAGTGGTACATTACACAACTTAGACTTAAGCAAATCAAAGGCATCTTGTTGTTCCTTACTCTACTTGAAACCCACACTCTTTTTGACCACCTCAATCAATGTTTCAGCTATGGTACTAAAATCCTTAATGAACCTCCTATAAAAGCTAGCCAAACCATGGAAACTCCTCACATTAGTCACACTCTTAGGTGTAGGTCATTCTTGAATTGCCTTAATCTTTTCTTTATCAATCTCTATACCATGAGCAGACACAACATAACCCAAAAAAATGACATGATCCTTGCAAAAGTCACATTTTTTCAAATTGGCATACACAAACCGATGGACAAACTGAGGTAGTAAATCGAACTCTTGGTACATCGTTGCAAGCTATTATTGGTATGAACTCTAGAACCTAGGAAGATTGTTTGCCTTTTGTGGAGTTTGCCTATAATCGTGTTGTTCATAGTGCTACAGGTTATTCTCCTTTCAAGCTTGTTTGTGGTTTTAATCCATTATCGCCTTCTAAGGTTTTGCAAAGCCTCAGCTCCCATGTTAATTTGAGTTGGTACAATATGGCTTCCATCATCTAGTGAGGGCATACAGGCTATTTTGAAGACCATTTCGTGTGAATGAGTTAATACAATAGAAGTTGGATGCTTGTTGGGAAGAATTGAAGGGATGGTCTCATTATTCCACCATTAAGGTGAAGATACTGGTATCAAATGGTAGTCATTATCAAATACAGGATTGTTTAATCACATTCAAAGGATTCCTCATTCTTAATGTGCATTTATTCCTTTGTTACAGTTAATTTAATGCTAATGGGATGATCTCATTACTCCAGTATTAAAGCAAATATAATTGTAGGAAATGGTACTCATTATCTAATACTGCTTTGTTTAGGGAAATTCAAAAGATTTCTAGTTCCAAATGTGCATGTATTCGTTAGTTACAATTAGTTTAATTCTTCTCATAGGATAAAAGATCATTTGTTGTGAATGTGTTATTACAATGAACAATGGAACGTTGTGAAGAGGAATTGAACTGATATTTTTATTACTATAAAATTAGACCAAAGTGCTGGTAAATAAATCTAATCATAATGGAAGACACCTTTACTTGATATAATTCAATGGATTCCTACCTCGAAAGGAGTATATGCGTGCTTCTTGTCAATATTATAGGGTCTGATGAGGGCATACAGGCTATTTTGAAGACCATTTCTTGTGAATGAGTTATTGCATCAGAAGGTGGAGGCTTGTTGGGAAGAACTAAAGGTATGGTCTCATTATTCCACCATTAAAGCGAAGATACTTGTAGGAAATAATACTCATTTTCAAATACTGCTTTGTTTAAAGAAATTCAAAAGATTTCTCATTCCAAATGTGGAGATTTTCATGGGTTATAATTAGTTTAATTCATGTAAAGGGAGAAAAGATGATATGTTGTGAATGAGTTGTTGCAACAAATGGTGGAACGTTACTAAGAGGAATTGAACTGATATTCTTACTACTCTACAATTCGACCAAAGTGTTTGTAAATAAATCTAAACTTGATAGAAGACTCCTTTACTCCACGGAATTCAATGGATTCCTTGCTCGAAAGGAGTATATATCTACATCTTGCCAATATTATAGTGTTTATGAGTGCATAGAGGCTATTTTGGAGACCATTTCGTGTGAATGAGTTATTGCAATAAAAGGTGGAGGCTGGATAGAAAGAACTCATGGGATGGTCACATTACTCCACCATGGAAGTGAAGATACTTGTAAGAAATAGTACTCATTATCAAATACTGCTTTGTTTAATGAAATTCAACAAATTTCTCATTCCAAATGTGCATATATTTGTTTCTACCAATTAGTTTATTTATTGTTTAGGGAGAAAAGATCATTTGTTGTGAATGAGCTGTTACAATGAACGGTGGAGCTTTGTTAAGAGGAATTCAACTGATATTCTTATTACTCTACAATTGGATCAGAGTGCTTGTAAATAAATCTAATTATAATGGAAGACTCCTTTACTCCACAGAATTCAATGGATTCATAGCTCGAAAGAAGTATATACTTGCATCATGCCAATATTATAGTGTCTGGTAAGGGCATACAAGCTATTTTGAAGACCACTTTGTGTTAATGAGTTATTGCAATAGAAGGCAGAGCCTTGTTGGGTAGAACTGAAGGGACAGTCTCATTATTCTGCCATGAAAGCGAAGATACTTGTATTAAATAATTGTCATTATCAAATACGGGATTATTTAATAAAATTCAAAGGATTCCTCATTCCTAATGTGCATTTATTCCTTTGTTACAGTTTATTTAATACTTGGCATGGGGAGGAAAGTCATTTTCAAGTTAATTTGCTATGAATGAGTTGTTGCAAGAAAAGGAGGAGGCTCATTAGGAAGAATTGATGGGATGGTCCCATTACACCACTATTAAAGTAAAGATACTTGTAAGAAATAGTACTAATTATCAAATACTGCTTTGTTAAAAGAAATTCAAAAGATTTCTCATTTCGAATGTGGATATTTTCATTGGTTACAATTTATTTAATTCTTGTGAAGGGAGAAAAGATATGTTGTGAATGAGTTGTTACAACGAACAGTAGAGTGTTGGTAGGAGGAATTGGACTAATATTTTTATTCTACAATTCGACCAAAGTGTTTGCAAATAAATCTATTCATGATAGAAAACTCCTTTACTCCACGGAATTCAATGGATTCCTAGCTCGAAAGGAGTATATGCATGCATCTTACCAATATTTTAGTGTCTGGTGAAGGCATACAGGCTATTTTGAAGCCCATTTCATGTGAATGAGTTATTGCAATAGAAGGTGGAGGCTTGTTGGAAAGAACTCTAGGGATGGTCTCATTATTCCACCATTAAGGTGAAGATAATTGTATTAAATGGTAGACATTATCAAATATGAGATTATTTAATCAAATTCAAAGGATTCCTCATTCCTAGTGTGTATTTATTCCTTTGTTACAGTTAATTTAATGCTTGTCATGTAGAGGAAAGTTATTTTCAAGCTATATTTGCTGTGAATGAGTTATTGCAACAAAAGGTAGAGACTCATTAGGAAGAACTAATGGGATGATCTCATTACTCAACTATTAAAGCGAAGATACAAGCAAGAAATAGTACTCATTAGCTAATTCTGCATTATTTAAAGAAATTCAAAAGATTTTGCATTACAAATGTGCATATATTCGTTTCTTACAATTAGTTTAATTCTTGTCCTGGGAGAAAAGATCATTTGTAGTGAATTACTTGTTACAACAAACGGTGGATCATTGTTACAAGGAATTGAACTGATATTCTTCTTACTCTACAATCGGACCAAAGTGCTTGTAAATAAACCTAATCATGATGGAAGACTCCTTTACTCCACGAAATTCAATCGATTCCTAGCTTGAAAGGAGTATATATCTGCATCTTGCTAATATTATAATGTCTAGTGAGTGCATACAGGCTATTTTGGAGACCATTTCGTGTGAATGAATTATTACAACAAAAGGTGGAGGCTAGTTAGGTAGAACTCGTGGGAAAATTGATGGAAACCATATTATACCAACTCAAATCAACAAAGGAGTTGATGCTTTGCAAAACCTTGGAGGACCAATGACAAGGGTAAGGTTAAAGAAAATAAAGGAAGCTTTCAACAACTTGTTGTGCGACATTTACTATAAGGAAGTTGCCAAGTATGAGTTAAGGAGGATAGAGTCTTCACCAGGGCTTGCGAATGTGTCATCTATGGAGGAATTTGTAGACCATGGCCTTGGGAAGGAAGTTGGATTTAAGAGCCCATGATTGGGCCTTTAGGTGGGTTATTTCCATGGGTTTTTATTATTATTTAGTGGGTTGGATGAATTTCCTTATTAAACCCAGCTTATTAGTTAGGGTATGAATTTCCTTATTAAGCCCGACTTATTAGTTAGGGTTTCTAGGAATTAGCATATAAAAAGGGAAAGAAGGGTGTCTAGAGGAGGTAGACCCATTTTCATGAGAGTATGAGCTATTTTCTCTGGTTCTTTAAGAACTAATTCTGAACTTTCATACTTGTATGTGTTGGTTTACTAGACTTATCTTCTTTAATGTTGTTATTGTTAGGAGTGGCATTTGAATCTTATAGTTTTGGTTCTTGGTTGTTTATTATCATTGGGTTAGAACTCCAAATCCCTTAACCTTTATTAGAACGATCTTATACCAACATTGGTGTTGGGTTCTATTTACATATAAACGTAGTTCGTATCTTTTGGTATAAGCCTTGGCTTTAACTTAGGTTAGTTATATTATTGTTATCATATCCTTTGTGTATTCTTCATTGTTGGTTAAATAATCAAAAAGGGAAAAAAAACACAAAAAAACTTCAAAGGTGGTTTTAAAGGGGGACGTGGTAATAGGAATAGTAGAGGAGCTAAAGGTAATGGAAATGTTTATGATAGGTACATTGATTATGCTATAGTATAGTGGGACCAGCAAGTTACCACTAGGAGAAGAAATTTTGAGAGAACCATAGAAACTTGGAATGAGTTGAAGACTGTGATGAGAAGGAGATTTGTTCCCAACTCTTATTATAGGGATTTGTATAACAAGTAGTAGAGCCTTACGCAAGGTTCCAAGAGTGTGGAAGAGTACCATAAAGAGATGGAAATTGCTATGGTTAGGAAAAATGTAATGGAGGATAAGGAGGCAACCATGGCTAGGTTCCTCCAAGGGTTAAATAGGAGTATAGCTGATGTGGTAGAGCTGCAACACTATGTAGAGCTTGAAGACATGGTACACATTACCATGAAAGGTGAGAGGCAACTTAAGGGAAGGAGCACTTTTGGGCATAAGTAGAACTTAGGTTCATCTTTTTGGAAGTCGAACTAGGGGAAGAAGAAAGAGAAGATGACTTCTAAGCAAAAAAGCAATTCACATAGACCCAAGACTAATGGGGGCAGCCTAGAAAGGGGCAAATTTAAAGAAAAACTTAAGTGCACCCAAGGAAAAACTAGAGACATCAAATGCTTTAGACGTCTAGGTAGGGGTCACGTGGCTTCACAATGTCTTAATAAAAGAACCATGTACCTTAAGGAGAATGGTGACTCTGTGTCTAGCAGTGATGCTAGTAATGAAGACCAAATGCCGCCATTAGAGGATGCTAGTGATGTTGATGAAGGGATAGAGTATTCAAAGCATGGTGGAAGGCTTTTTGTAGCAAGGAGAGCCCTTAGTAAGAATGTTAAGGAGGAAGAGGATGCTAAGATTTAGTGGAAAAATATTTTCCATACTCGATGTTTAGTTCAAGATAGACTTTGTTGCTTCATCATCGATAGAGGTAGTTGCATTAATGTAGCAAGTATAGAGTTGGTGAAAAAATTGAACTTGCCTACAACCAAACATCCTAGGCCATATAATTTGCAATGGTTGAATGACAATGGAGTGGTAAAAGTGACTAAACAAGTTGTGGTTCCATTTTCCATTGGTAGATATAAGGACGAGTTTTCTTGTGATGTTGTACCTATGCAGACTGGGCATTTGTTATTGGCCCATCCTTTGCAATTTGATTGAAAAGTTTTGCATGATAGTTACAAGAACTGCTATTCTTTCACCATGGATGGAAGACCATTTACATTGGTACCATTGACGCCAAAACAGGTGTATGAAGACAAAGTGAGACTTTATGAAAGTGAGCAAAAGAGGAGGAGTGAAAAGAAAGAGAGAGTGGAGAGAAAAGAAAGTACAGGAGGGAAAAGAAGATAAATGCATTTGAGAGTGCTGAGTACGAGAGTGGTCAGGTTCCCAAGAGTGAAGATGAAAGAAAACAAGTGAATGTGTTTGCAAAAGGAGCAGATGTTAGGGTTGCCTTCTAAGCTAGGCAACAAATGATCTTAATCCTTTACAAAAATTCTTATTTCTCTAACACTAACCTTGATTCATCTTTGCCTAGTGCTATTTCTTCTTTGTTGCAAGATTATAATGATTTGTTCCCCCAGGAGATCCCAGATGGTTTGCCACCAAGAAGAGGGATTGAACATTACATTGATCTTATTCTTGGAGCTCCCATTCCCAATAAGCCAACATATAGAAGTAATCCTGAGGAGACAAAGCAGCTTCAGAGGCAAATTAATGAGTTGATGAAGAAGGGACATGTAAGGGAGAGCATGAGTCCATGTGTAGTGTCGGTGTTGCTTGTGCCAAAGAAAGATGGATCTTGGAGGATGTGTGCCAATTGTAGAGTTATCAACAAAATAAGAGTTAAGTATCGACATTTTATACCTAGGCTTAATGATATTCTAAAAGAATTACATGGTGTGTGTTACTTCTCTAAAATTGACCATAAGAGTGGATCTCATCAAATTAAGATGAAGGAAGGAGATGAATGAAAAAATACATTCAAAACCAAGTATGGTTTGTATGAATGGTTAGTTATGCCCTTTGGTTTGACTAATGCACCTAGTAATTTTATGTGATTAATGAATCATATTTTGAGACCTTTCTTAGGAAAGTTTGCTATGGCTTATTTTGATGACATATTAGTATACAGTAGGAATTTGGAAGAGCATATTGAACATTTGCATTGTGTACTTGATGTTTTGAGGAAAGAGAAATTGTATGCCAATTTGAAGAAATGTGATTTTTGCAAGGATCATGTCATTTTTTTGGGTTATGTTGTGTCTACTCATGGCATAGAGGTTAATAAAGAGAAGATTAAAGCAATTCAAGAATGGCCTACACCTAAGAGTGTGAGTGATGTTAGGAGTTTCCATGGTTTGGCTAGCTTTTATAGGAGGTTTATTAAGGATTTTAGTACAAGATGCCTTTGGTTTACTTATGTCTAAGTTGTGTAATGCACCACTTTTTGCTTTGCCTAATTTTTCTAAGATCTTTGAAATTCAATGTGATGCATTGGGCATTGGGATTGGGGGAGTTCTCATGCAAGAGAAATGACTTATTGCATTCTTTAGTGAGAAGTTGAGTAGGGCAACAATGAATTATCCAACTTATGATAAAGAAATGTATGCACTTGTTAGGACTTTAGAAACATGGCAGCATTACTTTTGGCCTAAGGAGTTTGTAAGTCAGATTGATCATGAGTCTTTAAAATACTTAAAGGGACAAGGTAAGTTGAATAGGAGACATGCAAAATGAGTTGAATTTATTGAAACTTTTCCTTATGTAATTCAATACAAATCAGGTAAGGAAAATGTTGTTACTGATGCATTGTCACGTAGGTACACACAAATTAGCACTTTGAGTGTTAAGTTGCTAGGGTTTGAGCACATTATTGAATTGTATGCTAATGATGCTAACTTTAGTAACATATATGCTGCATGTGAGAAAGTTACGTTTGGTAAGTTCTATAGACATGCGGGGTATTTGTTTAGTGTAAATAAGCTTTGTATTCCTCAAGGTTTCTGAGAGCATTACTTGTGAGAGAAGCTCATGAGGGTGGTTTAATGGGACACTTTAGCATTTGAAAGACTTTTGATGTTTTAAATGAACATTTTTTTTGGCCACATATGAAAAGGGATGTTGAATGGGTCTGTGCCAAGTGTATTACCTATAGACAAGCTAAGTCTAAAGTTTTGTCTCATGGTAAGTATATGCCCTTAGAAATTCCTTGTAAACCTTGGATCAACATTTCTATGGATTTTATTCTTGGGTTACCTAGGTCGAAGAAGGGCCGAGATTTTATTCTTGTTATAGTCGATAGGTTCTCAAAGATAGCACATTTCATTGCTTGCACCAAACCAGATGATGCCACACACATTGCAGACTTATTTTCTAAAGAGATTGTTTGCCTACATGGAGTGCCGAAGAGTATTGTATTAAATCGTGATGCAAAATTTTTGAGCCATTTTTGGAAAACATTGTGGGGTAAGCTTGGAACAAAATTGTTGTTTTCTACAACTTGCCATCCTTAAACTAATGAACAAACTAAGGTAGTAAATATAACTCTTGATACATAGTTATGTGCCGTTATTAGTAAAAACTCTAGAACCTGGGAAGAATGTTTGCCTTTTATGGAGTTTGCCTATATTCTTGTTGTTCATAGTGCTACAGGTTATTCTCCTTTCGAGTTTGTTTATGGTTTTAATCCATTATCGCCTTTGAATTTAGTACCATTGCCTATATCGGGCGAGGTTAAGAGGAATTGGATTGATATTCTCATCACTCTACAATTTGACCAAAGTTCTTGTAAATAAATCCAATAATGATAGAAGACTCCTTTACTCCACGGAATTCAATGGATTCCTAGCTTGAAAGGAGTATATACCTGCTTCTTGCCAATATTATAGGGTTTGGTGAGGGCATATAGGCTATTTTGAAGACTATTTCCTGTGAATGAGTTATTGCATCAGAAGGTGGAGGCTTGTTAGGAAGAACTGAAGGGACGGTCTCATTATTCCTCCATGAAAGTGAATACACTTGTATTAAATGGTAAATATTATCGAATACCAGATTGTTTAATCAAATTCAAAGGATTCCTCATTCTTAATGTGCATTTATTCCTTTGTTATAGTTAATTTAATGCTTGTCATGTGGAGGAAAGTTATTTTGAAGGTAATTTATTGAATGAGTTGTTGCAACAAATGGTGGAGGCTCATTAGCAAGAACTAATGGGATAGTCTCATTACTCAACTATTAAAGTGAAGATACTGGTAAGAAATAGTACTCATTATCAAATATTGCTTTGTTTAATGAAATTCAAAGGATTTGTTGTTCCGATTGTGCATATATTTGTTGGTTAGAATTAGCTTAATTCTTGTTAAGGGAGAAAAGATCATTTGTTGTGAATGAGCTACTGCAGCGAACGGTGGAGAGTTAGTAAGAGGAATTGAACTAATATTCTTATTACTTTACAATTGGACCAAAGTGCTGGTAAATAAATCTAATCATGGTGGAAGACTCCTTTACTCCATGGAATTTAATGGATTCCTACCCTGAAAGGAGTACATAAATGCTTCTTGCCAAAATTATAGTGTCTAGTGAGGGCATACCGACTATTTTGAAGAACATTTCATGTGAATGAGTTATTGCAATAGAAGGTGGAGACTTGTTCGGAAGAACTGAATGGGTGGACTCATTATTCCACCATTAAGGGGAAGATACTTGTATTAAATGGTAATCATTAACAAATACTGGATTGTTTAATCAAATTCAAAGGATTCCTCATTCCTAATATGCATTTATTCCTCTGTTATCATTAATTTAATACTTTTAATGGGGAGGAAAGTTTTTTTCAAGATAATATGCTATGAATAAGTTGTTGCAACAAAAGGTAGAGGCTCATTAGCAAGAACTTATGGGACAGTCTCATTACTCCACTATTAAAGTGAAGATACTTCTAACAAATAGTACACATTATCAAATACTGCTTTGTTTAATGAAATTCAAAAGATTTCTCATTCCAAATGTGCAATTATTCGTTGGTTAGAATTAGCTTAATTCTTGTCAAGGGAGAAAAGATCATTCGTTGTGAATGAGATGTTAGAATGAACAGTAAAGAGTTGGTATGAGGAATTGAACTAATATTCTTATTACTCTACAATTGGACCAAAGTGCTTGTAAATAAATATAATCATGATGGAAGACTCCTTTACTCCACGGAATTTAATGGATTCCCACCTCGAAAGGAGTATATACATGCTTCTTGCCAATATTATAATGTCTGGTGAGGGCATGATACAAACTCCGTTTATATGTAAACGAAACCCAACACCAATGTTAGTATAGGATCGTTCTAACACAGGTTAAGGGATTTGGAGTTCTGACCCAATAATTATAAACAACCAAGAACTAAAACTATAAGATTTAGATGCCACTCCTAACAATAATAATGTTGAAGAAGATAAGTATAGTGAATCAACACACCCACATATGAAAGTTTAGAGTTAGTTCTCAAAGAACCGGAGAAAATAGCTCATACACTCATGAAAATGGGTCTATCTCCTCCAGCCACCCTTTTTGCCCTTTTTCTATGCTAACCCCCATAAACCCTAACTAATAAGCTGGTCTTATTAAAGATATTCGTACACCCTAACTAATAAGTTGGGCTTAATAGGGAAATTTGTCCAACCCACAAAATAAGCTGGGCTTAATAAGGAAATTCGTCCAACCCACTAAATAATAATAAAACTCGATGGAAATAATCCACTTAAAGGCCCAAGCATGGGCTCTCAAATCCAACTTCTTTCCCAAGGCCATGTTCACAAATTCCTCCACAGATGACACATTCGTAAGCCCTGGTGAAGACTCCATCCTCCTTAACTCGTACTTGGCAACTTCCTGATAGTAAATGTCACACAATAAGTTTTTGAGAGCTTCCTTTATTTTCTTTGACCTTGCCCTTGTCATTGGTCCTCTAAGGTTTTGCAAAGTATCAACTCCCTTGTTGATTTGAGTTGGTACAATATGGTTTCCATCATCCTCAAAATGATTTGTCCCCAAATCAGCACCTACATCATCAAAGAGAAAACGAGAAAGGTTAAAAAGGACCCACATTAAATGTTGCACCCACATTATACTCACCTAGCAAGTCAAGTTTATATGCATTATTGTTGACTTTTGCCACCACTTGAAAAGGACCATCTCCCCTTGGTTACAACATTGATTTCCTTTGCTGAGGAAATCTATCCTTCTGCAAATGTACCTAAACCCAATCACCAGGTTCAAAAGTGATATGCCTACGACCTTTATTGGCTTGTGCTTCATATTGTTTGGTTCTTCTCTCAATGTTAAGCCTAGCTTTCTCATGAAGTTGCCTAACCACTTCCACCTTTTTTTTCCCATTTAAATTAACCCTATCCTCCATAGGCAATAGTACTAAATTCAAAGGCGATAATGGATTAAAACCATAAACAAGCTCGAAAGGAGAATAACCTGTAGCACTATGAACAACACGATTCTAGGCAAACTCCATAAAAGGCAAACATTCTTCCCAAGTTCTAGAGTTCTTACCAATAACAGCACGCAACAATGTATCAAGAGTTCGATTTACTACCTCAGTTTGTCCATCGGTTTGTGGATGGCAAATTGTAGAAAACAACAACTTTGTTCCAAGCTTACCCCACAATGTTTTCTAAAAATGGCTCAAAAAGTTTGCATCACAATCTGACACAATACTCTTCAGAACTCCATGTAGGCAAACAATCTCTCTAAAAAATAAGTCTGCAATGTGTATGGCATCATCCATTTTGGTGCAAGCAATGAAATGCGCCATCTTTGAGAACCTGTCAACTACAACAAGAATACAATCTCAACCCTTCTTAGACCTAGGTAACCCAAGAATAAAATCTATAGAAATGTTAGTCTAAGGTTCATAGGGAATTTCTAAGGGCATATACTTACCATGGGGCAAAACTCTAGATTTAGCTTGTCTACAAGTAATACACTTGGCACAAGCCCTTTCGACATCCCTTTTCATATGTGGCCAGAAGAAATGTTCATTTAAAACATCAAAAGTCTTTCGAATGCCAAAGTGTCCCATTAAACCACCCCCATGAGCTCCTCTCATAAGTAATGCTCTCAGAGACACTTGAGGAATACAAAGTTTATTTACTCTAAACAAATACCCCTCATGTCTATAAAACTTACCAAAGGCAGCTTTCTCACATGCAGCATATATGTTACTAAAGTCAGCATCATTAGCATACAATTCAATAATGTGCTCAAACCCCAGCAACTTAACACTCAAAGTGCTAATTAGTGTGTACCTACATGACAATGCATCAGCAATAACATTTTCCTTACCTGATTTGTATTGAATTACATAAGGAAAAGTTTCAATAAATTCAACCCATTTTGCATGTCTCCTATTCAACTTACCTTGCCCCTTTAAGTATTTTAAAGACTCATGTCAGTAAGAATTACAAACTCCTTAGGCCAAAGGTAATGCTGCCACGTTTCTAAAGGCCATTGCAATTTCCATCTCCTTATGGTACTCTTCCACACTCTTGGAACCTTGCATAAGGCTCTATAGCTTATTATACAAATCCCTATAATAAGAGCTGGGAACAGACTCCTTCTCATCACAGTCTTCAACTCATTCCAAGTTTCTATGGTTCTCTTGAAATTCCTTCTCCTTGTGGTAAGTTGCTGGTCCCACCATACTACAGCATAATCAGTGAACTCTGCCATAGCTAACTTCACCTTCTTCTCCTCAGGGAAGTTGTGGCACTCATATATTAATTTTACCCTTCGTTCCCAATCCAAATAGACATCAGGGTTCTGCCTCCTTCAGCCACCCTTTTTGCCCTTTTTATATGCTAACCCCCATAAACCCTGACTAATAAGCTCTAATAAGCTGGTCTTATTAAAGACATTCATACACCCTAACTAATAAGCAGGGCTTAGTAAGGAAATTCCTCCAACCCACTAAATAAGTTGGACTTAATAAGGAAATTCGTCCAACCCACTAAATAATAATAAAAACCCATAGAAATAACCCACTTAAAGGCCCAATCATGGGCTCTCGAATCCAACTTCCTTCCCAAGGCCATGGTTCACAAATTCCTCCATAGATGAGACATTTGCAAGCCCTGGTGAAGACTCCATCCTCCTTAACTCGTACTTGGCAACTTCCTGATAGTAAATGTCGCACAACAAGTTGTTGAGAGCTTCCTTTATTTTCTTTGACCTTGCCCTTGTCATTGGTCCTCTAAGGTTTTGCAAAGTATCAACTCCCTTATTGATTTGAGTTGGTACAATATGGTTTCCATCAGGGCATACCAGCTATTTTGAAGAATATTTCGTGTGAATGAATTATTGAAACAGAAGGTGGAGGCTCGTTCGGAAGAACTGAATGGGTGGACTCATTATTCCGCCTTTAAGGTGAAGATACTTGTATTAAATGGTAGACATTATCAAATACGGGATTGTTTAATCAAAGTTGAAGGATTCCTCATTCCTAATGTGCATTTATCCCTTTGTTACCATTAATTTAATGCTTGTAATGGGGAGGAAAGTTATTTTGAAGATAATATGCTGTGAATGAGTTGTTGCAACATAATGTGGGGGCTTGTTAGGAAGAGCTGATGGGACAAACACATTACTCCACCATTACAATAAAGATGCTTCTAAGAAATAGTACACATTATCAAATATTGCTTTGTTTAATGAAATTCAAAAGATTTCTCGTTCTGAATGTACATATATTCATTGGTTAGAATTAGTTTAATTCTTGTCAAGGGTGAGAAGATGATTTGTTGTGAAAGAGTTGTTACAACGAATGGTGGAGCATTGTTAAGAGGAATTGAACTGTTATTCTTATTACTCCACAATTGGGCCAAAGTATTTGTAAATAAATCTAATCATGATGGAAGACTCCTTTTCTTAGAAGGAGTGCAACAAAGTGCAACAAAGGTCCTTTTCTTTTTGATGGTGTAGGTGCTGATTTGAGGACAAATCATTTTGAGGAGAGCGGGAATGATGGAAACTATATTATACCAACTCAAATCAACAAGGGAATTGATACTTTGCAAAACCTTGGAGGACCAATGACAAGGGCAAGGTCAAAGAAAATAAAGGAAGCTCTGAACAACTTGTTGTGCGACATTTACTATTAGAAAGTTGCTAAATACGAGTTAAGGAGGATGGAGTCTTCACCAGGGCTTGCAAATGTGTCATCTGTGGTGGAATTTGTGAACCATGGCCTGATGAAGGAAGTTGGATTTGAGAGCCCATGATTGGGCCTTTCAGTGGGTTATTTTCATGGGTTTTTATTATTATTTAGTGGGTTAAATGAAATTCCTTATTAAGCCTAGCTTATTTAGTGGGTTGGACGAAATTTCTTATTAAGCCCAGCATATTTAATGGGTTGGACAAATTTCCTTATTAAGCCCTCCTTATTAGTTAGGGTTTCTAGGAGTTAGCATATAAAAAGGGCAAAAAGGGTGGCTGGGAGAGGAAGACCCATTTTTATAAGTGTACGAGCTATTTTCTCTAGTTCTTTGAGAACTAATTCTGAACTTTCATACTTGCGTGTGTTGGTTCACTAGACTTATCTTCTTCAACGTTGTTGTTGTTAGGAGTGGCGTTTGAATCTTATAGTTCTGGTTCTTGGTTGTTTATAATCATTAGGTCAGAACTCTAAATCCCTTAACCTGTGTTAGAACGATCCCATACCAACATTGGTGTTGGGTTCCATTTACATATAAACAAAGTTCTTATCAATACATGTGGCACAGGCCCTTTCAACATCCATTTTCATACGTGGCCAGAAAAAATGTTGATTTAAATCATCAAAAGTCTTTCAAATGCCAAAGTGTCCCATTAAACCACCCCCATGAGCTTCTCTCACAAGTAATGCTCTTAGAGACCCTTGAGGAATACAAAACTTATTTACTCTAAACAAATACCCCTCATGTCTATAAAACTTACCAAAGGCAGCTTTCTCACATGCAGCATATGCATTACCAAATTCAGCATAATTAGCATACAATTCAATAATGTACTCAAACCCCAGCAACTTAATACTCAAAGTGCTAATCAGTGCGTACTTACGTGACAATGCATTAGCAACAACATTTTCCTTACCTGATTTGTATTGAATTACATAAGGAAAAGTTTCGATAAATTCAGCTCATTTTGCATGTCTTCTATTCAACTTACCTTGCCCCTTTAAGTATTTTAAAAACTCATAATCTGTGTGAATTACAAACTCCTTAGGCCAAAGGTAATGCTGCCACATTTCTAAAGTCTTAACAAGTGCATACATTTCTTCATCATAAGTTGGATAATTCAATGTTGCTCCACTCAACTTCTCACTAAAGAATGCAATAGGTCATTTCTCTTGCATGAGAATTCCCTTAATCCCAATGCCTGATGCATCACATTCAATTTCAAAGATCTTAGAAATATTAGGCAAAGCAAGAAGTGGTGCATTACATAACTTAGACTTAAGTAAATCAAAGGCATCTTGTTGTTCTTTACTCCACTTGAAACACACACTCTTTTTAACCACCTCAATCAATGGTGCCACTATGGTACTAAAATCCTTAATGAACCTCCTATAAATACTAGCCAAACCATGGAAACTCCTCACATCACTCGCACTCTTCGATGTAGGCCATTCTTAAATTGCCTTAATCTTCTTTTTATCAACCTCTATGCCATGAACAGACACAACATAACACAAAAAACTAACATGATCCTTGCAAAAGTCACATTTCTTCAAATTGGCATACAATTTCTTTTTCCTCAAAACATTAAGCACATAATGCAAATGTTCACAATGCTCTTCCAAATTCCTACTGTATACTAAGATGTCATCAAAATAAGCCACAACAAACTTTCCTAAGAAAGGCCTCAAAACATGATTCATTAATCTCATAAAAGTACTAGGTGCATTAGTCAAACCAAATGGCATAACTAACTATTCATACAAACCATGGTTGGTTTTGAATGCAGTTTTCCATTCATCTCCTTCCTTCATCCTAATTTGATGATATCCACTCTTAAGGTCAATTTTAGAGAAGTAACACACACCATGTAATTCATCTAGCATATCATCAAGCCTGGGTATAGGATGTCGATACTTAACTATTATTATGTTGATAGCTCTACAATCGACACACATACTCCAAAATTCATCTTTTTTTGGCACAAGCACATGGACTCATGCTCTCCTTTACAGGTCCCTTCTTCATTAACTCATCAACTTGCCTTTGAAGCTCCTTTGTCTCCTCAAGATTACTTCTATATGCTGGCTTATTGGGAAAGGGAGCTCCAGGAATAAGATCAATGTGATGTTCAATCCCTCTCCTTGGTGGCAAACCATCTGGGATCTCCTGAGGGAACACATCATTATAATTCTGCAACAAAGATGAAATAGCACTAGGCAAAAATGAATCAAGGTTAGTGTTAGAGAAATAAGAATCTTTGTAAAGGATTAAGATCATTTGTTGCCTAGCTTGGAAGGCAACCCTAACATTGGCTCCTTTTGCAAACACAGTCACTTATTTTCTTTCATCTTCACTCTTGTAAACCTGACCATTCTCGTACTCAGCACTCTCAAATGCATTTATCTTCTTTTTCCCTCCTGCAGTTTCTTTTCTCTCGACTCTCTCTTTCTTTTTGCTCCTTTTCTTTTGCTCACTTTCATAAAGTCTCACTTGGTCTTCATACACCTGTTTTGGAGTCAATGGTGCCAATGTAAATGGTCTTCCATCCATGGTGAATGAATAATGGTTCTTGTAACCATCATGCAAAACTTTTCTATCAAATTGCCAAGGACAGCCCAATAACAAATGCCCAGTCTGCATAGGTACAACGTCACAAGACAATTCGTCCTTATATCTACCAATGGAAAATGGAACCATAACTTGTTTAGTCACTTTTACCACTCCACATTCATTCAACCATTGCAAATTATATGGCCTAGGATGTTTGGTTGTAGGCAAGTTCAATTTTTCCACCAATTCTGTACTTGCTACATTAGTGCAACTACCTTCATCGATGATCAAGCAACATAGTCTCTCTTAAACTAAACATCGAGTATGGAAAATATTTTCCCGCTATATCTCAACATCATCCTCCTCCTTAACCTGTGCACTAAGAGCTCTCCTTGCTACTAAAAGCCTTCCACCAAGCTCTAAATACTCTATCCCCTCATCAACATCACTAGTATCCTTTAATGGCGGCATTTGGTCTTCATCACTAGCATCATTGCTAGACACAAAATCACCATTCTCCTTAAGGTACATGGTTCTCTTGTTAAGACTTTATGAAGCCACATGACCCCTACCCAGACATCTAAAGCATTTGATGTCTTTAGTTTTTTCTTAGGTGCCCTCAAGTTTTTCTTCAAATTTACCCCTTTCCATGCTGCCCCCACTAGTCTTGGGTCTATGTGAATTACTTTTTTGCTTAGAAGTCATCTTCTCTTCCTTCTTCCCCAAGTTCAACTTCCAAAAAGATGAACTTAAGTTCTGCTTATGACTAGAAGTGCTCCTTCCCTCAAGTTGCCTCTCAACTTTCATGGCAATGTGTACCATGTCTTCAAGCTCTACATAGTGTTGCAGCTCTACTACATCAGCTATGCTCCTATTCAACCCTTGGAGGAACCTAGCCATGGATGCCTCCTTATCCTCCATTACATTTGCCCTAACCATAGCAATTTCCATCTCTTTATGGTACTCTTCCACATTCTTGGAACCTTGCATAACGCTTTGCAACTTGTTATACAAATCCCTATAATAAGTGTTGGAAACAAATCTCCTTCTCATCACAGTCTTCAACTCATTCCAAGTTTCTATGGTTCTCTCAAAATTTCTTCTCCTAGTGGTAACTTGCTAGTCCCACCATACTACAACATATTCAGTGAACTATGCTACAGCTAACTTCACCTTCTTCTCCTCAGAGAAGTTGTGGCACTCATATATTAATTCTACCCTTCGTTCCCAATCCAAATAGACATTAGGGTCAACTTTCCCTTAGAAAAAAGGTATTTTCATTTTAATACTACTAAGATTTTTGTCTACTCCTTCCTCCCCTCTATTTCTGTTATCCCAACCTCCATGATACCTCTCATAAACATTTCCATTGCCTCTTGCTCCTCTACCATTCCTATTACCACGTCCTCCTCTAAAACCACCTTTGAAGTATCTACTAGCATTATCACCATCATCATAATAATCATCACCATCTTTACCAAAGTCATGCTCAAATTGCTCCTTCATGATCCTCCCAGCTGGCCTTTTAGGATTGACACTTGATTCCCCTTTTATTTCATCCATCCTATCTCGTACTTCTCAAAGCGCTTGGTTAATCCTATCAAACTTAGATTCTCTGGATTTCATAAGCAATTTGAAATATGGAACAACTACTTCCTCCTCTCCATGTGGAAAACTGCCTTCTTTAGCATTAGACATCATACATGCAAGATTGTTAGTAAATAAAGAATATGCCTCACAAAACTCACTCCTTTGTGTGTTTGCTCTCCACTTAACTATAGTAGTCCTCAACTCTTGTGTTCACATAATAAATTGCAAAACTCTATGAGCTCTTTCAGTAGTCCCAGGCAAACTAAATTCAGAACAAACAAAACTTGAATATATCAATCCTAGACCTACCTATTCAGGGAAGTGATATAACCAAGAAGATGGGCAATAAAATAAATAAAATGACAAGAAATTCAATGATATGAGTAGTGCAATTGGACAACAATCAATTATTGAATATAATTGAGTAAATGACCAATTGAGCAATGAACTCTGATACCAAATGATACGAACTCTGTTTATATGTAAACGGAACCCAACACCAATGTTGGTATAGGATCATTCTAACAAAGGTTTAGGGATTTGGAGTTCTGACCTAATGATTATAAATAACCATGAACCAAGAGTATAAGATTCAGATGCCACTCCTAACAACAATAACATTAAAGAAGATAAGTCTAGTGAACCAACAAACCCAAGTATGAAAGTTCAGAGTTAGTTCTCAAAGAACTAGAGAAAAATAGCTCATACAATCATGAAAACGGGTCAGCCTCCTCCAGCCACCCTTTTTGCCCTTTTTATATGCTAACCCCCAGAAACCCTAACTAATAAGTTGGGCTTAATAAGGAAATTCGTTTAACCCACTAAATAATAATAAAAACCTATGGAAATAACCCACTTAAAGGCCTAATCATGGGCTCTCAAATCCAATTTCCTTCCCAAAGCCATGGTTCACAAATTCCTCCGCAGATGACACATTCACAAGCCTTAGTGAAGACTCCATCCTCCTTAACTCATACTTGGCAACTTCCTGATAGTAAATGTTGCACAACAAGTTGTTGAGAGCTTCCTTTATTTTCTTTGACCTTGCCCTTGTCATTAGTCCTCTAAGGTTTTGCAAAGTATCAACCCCCTTGTTGATTTGAGTTGGTACAATATGGTTTCCATCACAATTGGACCAAAGTGCTTGCAAATAAATCTAATCTTGATCGAAGACACCTTTACTCCATAGAATTCAACGGATTGCTAGCTCGAAAGGAGTATATACGTGCTTCTTGCCAATACTATAGGTTCTGGTAAGGGCATATAGGCTATTTTGAAGAACATTTGGTGTGAATGAGTTATTGCAATAGAAGGTAGAGGCTTGTTTGGAAGAACTCAAGGGACAGTCTAGTTATTCCCCCATTAAAGCGAAAATACTTGTAAGAAATCATACTCATTATCAAATACTGCTTTGTTTAAAGAAATTCAAAAGATTTTTTGTTTCGAATGTGCATATATTCGTTAGTTACAATTAGTTTAATTCTTGTCAAGGGAGAGAAGATCATTTGTTATGAATTAGTTGTTACAACGAATGGTGCACTATTGTTCAAAGGAATATAACTGATATTCTTATTACCCTACAATTGGACCAAAGTGCTTGTAAATAAATCTAATCATGATAGAGGACACCTTTACTCCACAAAATTCAATGGATTCCTAGCTCAAAAGGAGTATATACGTGCTTCTTGCCAATATTATAGGTTTTGGTGAGGGCATACAGGTTATTTTGAGGACCATTTCGTGTGAATGAGTTATTGTAACAAAAGGTGGAGGCTTGTTGGGAAGAACTGATGGGATGGTCTCATTACTCCACTATTAAAGCAAAGATACTTGTAAGATATGGAACTCATTATCAAATACTACTTTGTCTAAAGAAATTCAAAGGATTCTCATTTTGAATGTGCATATATTCGTTTGCTATTATTAGTTTAATTCTTGTCAAGGGAGAAGAGATCATTTATTGTGAATGAGTTGTTACAATGAATGGTGGAATGTTGTGAAAAGGAATTGAACTAATATACTTTATTACTCTACAATTCAACCAAAGTGCTTATACATAAATCTCTTCATGACGGAAGACTCCTTTACTCCACGAAAATCAATGGATTCTGAGCTCCAAAGGAGTATATATGTGCTTCTTGCTAATGTTATAGGGTGTCACAGGGCCAAAAATTTCACTTAAAATTTGAACCTTGTGATGGCACTAAGTCTCACTTAGTCTTAGCCAAACTGTTCACATGAGGCACACACAACGTTTACAGGAACCACTTCCCAACCTTTATTACTTTCCACAAAGTATACAAAGGATGCCAAGGCCTCTTACACAAGTGTTCTCTCAACACTTCTCTGTGTGTTTTTTGTTGTTGCCCTTGGCTGCGACATTACACCTATTTATAGTGTTGGTAGTTGACACCCCTAACTACCTAGGGTCATGCATGACTTGGCTACCAAGTGATGCGGAAAACCCCAAAAAGACGTGGCTTAGGGACCCAATGCACACAATGAATCAAAGAACAACCAGGAAAGCTAAATCAGAGGTGAATGACACAAACCCTAGACCCAATATTCGAAGGAAGACGAACCTAGGGTATTCAAGATGGATATGGACGCCACACTCCAGAAAAGGAAGGAATTGGGAGTGATAAGTCGATTTGAACGCCACAAGAAGAATTACCTCTTGATAAGTTCTTTAGTTCTTGAAAGAACCGAGGGAGAAAAACCCTTGCTGTTTATTTCACTCAAAGTTGTATATCTCCACAGCTTACAAGGGGTGCCTATTTATAGGCTTAGATAGCAATGCTAAAGAGGCAAAATTCTTATTTAGGAGAAATCCCTATTTTGGAGGGATTTCGGACTACTTCCAGCATATACAATGAACTCCTATTTAGGAGTGAATGCTATCACTTATTTTGACCTATTTAAGTAGTCCAATTATATTAAATAGGCCTGGGCTTCTTTTAAAACTTGTATTCGCACCATTTGAAGCCTGGTTGGCCTGAATGTCCAAAATCACCCCATTTAGTGCTTCTTTGATCTTTCTGGCCCTAGCTCGTGTTATTGGGCCTTCTGGAATTTGCAATGGACCTCTTGCATCAATTGGAGCTCTAACTTGTGTTGGATTTTTTATATCTTCTAAAACCTTCCACCCATCATCTCCATGGTTCTCATCACCAAGCCAATCATGCATAGTAGGGCTCCCCACTTCGGGATAACCTCCCCACTAACTCACTAGATCATGCATCTCCATTCAAGGAGAGCTTGACACCTTATCAAGGGCTTCTTGCTCCATTTTCTGCAACCACCCATGTTCTCCTTCCTTTAAGGAGGTCCTGCCAACACATTTGACTTGGATAAGGCTTTTAGAACCCTCCAAAACTACCACGTTTGCCACTACCACGTTTTCATGGAGATAACCACCCACTATCTCCTATTTCAGTGGCCTATGGAGAGCCAATTCTGCCATGATCCACCCCATCACCTTCCAGGCGCTTGCTGGCTGCAACCGATCCTAGTTTGGTGCTAGCCCAAGTCCATGCCTGTTGTCACGTGCCACGTGATATTGCCCGTCGAAGAGGCTTGTTCCAGCCACCACTCTTAATTCCAGATTTTTGTAGAATTCTCTAGAAGCTTGTAGATAACTCCCTTATCCTCTAGGAAGACGTAAAGTTGGATAGAGCACACTTATCTTCTTGGAAGATGTAAAGTTAGATAGGATACTCTAGAAGGTGAATAGGAACCATTAGATCAAATAGATCCTAGCCATCCGTTGAAGGGGTGGAGGACTATATATAGCCTTAGGGAATTCATTTGTAAGACATCCAAGAAATATACTATTCTCCAAGTTCTCCACATCGTTTATCTTCTTTGTGTGCGTCTTTCTATCTTCCGCTAGCAATATTGTAGCTCTTGCAACAGGCTGAACTAGCATTCAAGTTAGACGAATTGCTAGTGCCACACGGGTCATTGGGTGTTCAAGGCCAAGTCCGTGACACTGTGCGCTAGCATGTTGCCATTGCCAGAGCAGTGGGTCATGGTGTTAGCCTCGCTAACTTTGAGAGACATGCACTACCTCCCTATAGTGCATTAGGGAATCTAGCTTTCTGTTAAGAGGACACCTGGGAGTGCTTGTGTGATCACTCCCTCGATTGGTAGCCGGCTCACCCAACCTGCTACCAAACTAGTGATCCAACACCCTTCTCCTTTGCACAAATGCCCTAATCTGCTGCCCCTTGACTGCAACATGTGCCTGCTTAGTGTTAATGCCAAAGCCCCATCTTCCTCTCCCGGCTTGCTGCCATGCACTTTGACTCATGCGTTTGCCTTGTTTCCTTTGACGTGCCCCCCTTATGCCAACTTTATGCCAAGCATCAGTACAAGGCATCACCAATGCTTGCATTTTCTTATCCAGGGACTTAGGGGGCTAACAAACCACCCCCACCCATTGTAGCCAACATCCTCGTTCGTGGAGTAAACCAGCCTTCATGTTCCTGCCACCCTAACTTTTGGCTAACCTTGCCTCTTGAGGTAGGACTCCTCTCAACTGGTTGCTGGCACCTATAAGCAGCATAACCTCTGTCATCAACTCTTCCATGGTAAAACCCATACCTTGAAACAACCCATAATGTAGCATTCGGCTCTCTCCCACAGTCTTCCTTGCCCCATTCACACCATTTTGGGCCCTATTAAATGGCACTCCCATTGAACCTGCACGACTGTTCAGCACCAGCTGCTCCTTTACCCAATTGCATAAAATTGGCTTGTGGTTTGTGACATGCTGCTGTGAAGGAGGCTTGGCCAGCATTCCCTTTTTCCGAGGTTCGACAGTCCTCAATGCTGCCAAGTATTTCACATCTCCCTCTACCATTCCTTACTGCACCTGCAAGGAAGATAGCACAGCACAAGTTTTTCCACCCTTGCTGGTAGGATGACCCTTCTCACCAGCAACAAAACATGGTTGCCTCTTGTCCATGATTAGCAACCCACCCAAATGGGGCATCAGTGCAATTCTCACTTGCACAAATAGATCCATTCCTAGGATCACATCAAAGTCGTCCAATGACATTATGGAGAAATCAAATTTACCAATCCATTGACCTAGAGTTACCTTAACTCCTTTTACCATTCCTAGAACATCATGTGTTACTGAGTTAACTGCCTTCACACGGTTGCCACTCTTGCTCACCTTCAGCCCAAGTGAGCCTACCACGCTTTCTGCAATAAAGCTGTGGGTTGCACCAGAGTCCATCATGGCCAACAGCCCTTGTCTTCCTAGCCCAATTTTGACAAAAATCAGGCCAAGTGATGAAGCATGTTTTGCACGCACGACATTGATCAATTGTAGAGGATTGACTCAAGAAGGACTACCACCAAGGCACTCATTTTCTCCCTTTGTGGGCACTCCCTTGCCCTATGTGGACCACTGCAAATGAAACAACCCGAGTTTAACTTACTTTTACCTTGGACTAGAATAATAGTTTTGCCATTCTCCTTACTGTTGTCCTCTTGCTTGCATTCCCAAGAGTCCTCCTTCTTCCTGTCCTTCTCCTTGGACAATTTGCCATTTGAAGAATCCAAGGAGTTGACTTGAAAATCCACTAAACCATCAGTAGTAGCAATTGCGGAGGGCAAGTCCTTCACACCTTGCCATCGAAGCTCAATCTGCGCCCAAGGTTGGAGTCCTAACATGAAATTAAATAGCTTGTCCTCATCCAACATATTCTGAAGGTCCAGCAACAAGGAGCTGAATTCCTTGACATAGTCATGAACCATGCCACTATGCCTCAATCTCTTTAGTGACTCCCTTGCAACCCATGATGTATTGCAAGGCAGGAATTAATCCTTTAATTCCTTTTTTAGCACATCTCATGTCTCGATCCAAGGCCTGCCCAAGCTAGCATCATCGTCAAGCCTTGTTCGCCACCATAGTTTGGCATCTTTGGCCAAGTACATGCTGGTAAGGGTCACCTTTTCCTCTTCAGGTACCTTGGCTGCCCTGAAGTATTGCTCCATATCCCACAAGAAGTTCTCGATTGCTTTGGCATCCCATTCCCCCTTAAAGGCCTTAGATTCAAGAACCTTCATCCTCCTGAATGACTCGGTAGCACCATCGGGTTGGCTGCCTATGGCCTTCTTAAGAACAGCAATATCCTATTTCATGTCACCAAAGGATTGTGCCCAAGTACCATCGAGACTATCATAACAAGTTTGTAGGGAACTTACTAATTTCTCTAGTTCGTCCAACCTTGCCAAGACAGAGAGGACCTACTCCTTAGAGGCACCACCAAGTACTTGTTCAATCTTAGACACCTGCTCACAAACAGCATCAAGTCCTGATCCACCAAACATGAATTGAACCTGCTCTGATACCAGTTGTCACAGGGCCAAAATTTTCACTCAAAATTTAGATCTTGTGATGGCACTAAGTCTCATTTAGTCTCAGCCAAACTATTCACATGAGGCACACACAGTGTTTACAGGAACCACTTCCCAACCTTTATTTCTTTCCACAAAGTATACAAAGAATGCCAAGGCCTCTCACACAAGTGTTCTCTCAACACTTCTTTGCGTGTTTTCTATTGTTTCCCTTGTCTGCCACACTACACCTATTTATAATGTTGGTAGTTGACACCTCTAACTACCTAGCGTTATGCATGACTTGGCTACCAAGCCAATCATGCATAGTGGGGCTCTCCACTTCGGGATAACCTCCCCACTAACTCACTAGATCAAGCATTTCCATTCAAGGAGAGCTTGACACCTCATCAAGGGCTTCTTGCTCCATTTTCTGCAACCACCCTTGTTCTCCTTCCTTTAAGGAGGTACTGCCAACACATTTGGCTTGGATAAGGCTTCTGAAACCCTGCAAAACTGCCAGCTTTGCCACTGCCATGTTTTCATAGAGATAACCACCCATTATCTCCTATTTTGGTGGCCCATGGAGAGCCCATTCTGCCATAATCCACCCCATCACCTTCTAGGTGCTTGCTGGCCACAACTGATCCTGGTTTGGTGCTAGCCCGAGCTCATGCCTGTGTGCCAGTGTGTTGCCATTGCCGGAGCTGTGGGTCATAGTGTCAGCCTTGCTAACTTTAAGAGATATGCACTACCTCCCTATAGTGCATTAGGGAATCTGGCCTTCTATTAAGAGGACACCTCGGAGTGCTTGCGTGATCACTCCCTCGATTGGCAGCTAGCTCGCCCAACCTGCTACCAAACCAGTGATCTAACACCCTTGTCCTTTACACTAATCCCCTAACCTGATGCCCCTTGACTGCAACATGTGCCTACTTGCAGTCAATGCCAAAGCCCGTATCTGCCTCTCCTGGCTTGCTGCCATGCACATTGACTCCTGCGTTTGCCTTGTTTCCTTTGATGTGCCCCTCTCACGCCAACTTCATGCCAAGCATTGGTACAAAGCATCACCAATGCTTGCATTTCCTTATCCAGGGACTTAGGGGGCTAACATAGGGTTTAGTGAGGGCATACAACCAATTTTGAAGACCATTTTGTGTGAATGAGTTATTGCAACAGAAGGTGGAGGCTTCTTAGGAAGAACTAAAGAGAAGGTCTCATTATTCCACCATTAAAGCGAGGATACTTGTATCAAATGGTTGTCATTATCAAATACTGCTTTGTTTAAGCAAATTCAAAGGATTCCTTATTCCTAATATGCATTTATTCCTTTGTTGTAGTTAATTTAATGTTTGTCATGGGGAGGAAACATATTTTCAAGGTTATTTGTTGTGAATGAGTTATTGCAACAAAAGGTGGAGGCTTGTTATGAAGAACTGATTGGCTGGTCTCATTACTCCACCATCAAAGCGAATATACTTATAATAAATGGTATTCATTATCAAAAATTGCTTTGTTTAAAGAAATTTAAATGATTTGTCATTCTGAATGTGCATATATTTGTTTGTTAAAATTAGTTTAATTATTGTCAAGGTAGAAAAGATCATTTGTTGTGAATGAGTTATTAAAACGAATGGTGAAGTGTCGCTTAGAGGAATTGAACTGATATTCTTATTACTATACAATTAGACCAAAGTGCTTGTAAATAAATCTAATCATGATGGAAGACACCTATACACCATAGAATTCAATGGATTCCTTGCTTGAAAGGAGTATATGCATGCTTCTTGCTAATATTATAGGGCCTAGTGAGGGCATATAGGCTATCTTGAAGACCATTTTGTGTGAATGAGTTGTTGCAACAGAAGGTGGAGGCTTCTTGGGAAGAACTGAAGGGACTGTCTCATTATTCCATCATTAAAGCGTGGATACTTGTCTCAACTAGTTCTCATTATCAAATACTGCTTTGTTTAAGCAAATTCAAAGGATTCATCATTCCTAATGCACATTTATTCCTTTATTGCAGTTAATTTAATTACTGTCATTTGGAGGAAACATATTTTGTAGGTAATTTGTTGTGAATGAATTATTGCAACAAAAGGTAGAGTCTTATTAGGAAGAACTGATGGGATGGTCTCTTTACTCCACCATTAAAGTGAAGATACTTGTAAAGAAATTGTACTCATTATCAAATACTGCTTTATTTAAAGAAATTTAAAGGATTTCTCATTTCGAATGAGCATATATTCATTTGTTACAATTAGTTTAATTCTTGTCAAGGGAGAAAAGATCATTTGTTATGAATAAGTTGTTACAATGAATGGTGGAGGGTTGTTTAGTGGAATTGAATTGATATTCTTATTACTCTACAATTGGACCAAAGTGCTTGTAAATAAATCCAATAATGATGGAAGACACCTTTACACCACAGAATTCAATGGATTCTTAGCTTGAAAGGAGTATATGCGTGCTTCTTGCCAATATTATAGGGTCTGGTGAAGGCATATAGGCTATTTTGAAGACCATTTTGTGTGAATGAGTTGTTGAAACAGAAGGTGAAGGCTTCTTGGGAAGAACTGAAGGGATAGTCTAATTATTCCACCATTAAAGTGAGGATACTTGTATTAAATGGTTCTCATTATCAAATACTGCTTTGTTCAAGAAAATTCTAAAGATTCCTCATTCCTAATATGCATTTGTTACTTTGCTGCTGTTAATTTAATGCTTGTCATGGGGAGGAAAGATATTTTCAAGGTAATTTGCTGTGAATGAGTTGTTGCAACAAAAGGTGGAGGCTTGTTAGGAAGAACTGATGGGACAACCTTATTAGTGCACTATTAAAGTGAAGATACTTGTAAGATTTGGTAGTCTTTATCAAATATTGCATTGTTTAAAGAAATTCAAAGGATTTCTCACTCCGAATGTGCATATAGTCGTTTGTTACAATTATTTTAATTCTTGTTAAGGGAGAAAAGATCATTTGTTGCGAATGAGTTGTTACAACAAATGATGGAGGGTTGTTAAATGGATTGAACTGATATTCTTATTACTATACAATTGAAGCAAAGTGCTTTTAAATAAATCTAATCTTGATGGAAGACACCTTTACACCATAGAATTCAATGGATTCCTGGCTCGAAAGGAGTATATACGTACTTTATGCCAATATTATAGGGTTTGGTGAGGGCATACAGGCTATTTTGAAGACCATTTAGTGTGAATGAGTTGTTGCAACAGAAGGTGGAGGATTCTTGGGAAGAACTAAATGGAAGGTCTCATTATTCCACCATTAAAGCCAGGATACTTGTATCAAATGGTTGTAATAATCAAATAGTGCTTTGTTTAAGCAAATTCGAAGGATTCCTCATACCTAATATGCATTTATTCCTTTGTTGCAGTTAATTTAGTCCTTGTCATGGGGAGGAAACATATTTTCAAGGTTCTTTTTTGTGAATGAGTTATTGCAACAAAATGTAAAGGCTTGTTATGAAGAATTGATTGGCCAACCTCATTACTCCACCATCAAAGCAAATATAATTGTAGGAAATAGTACTCATTATCAAAAACTACATGTTTAAAGAAATTCAAACGATTTCTCATTCTAAATGTGCATATATTCGTTTGTTAAAATTAGTTTAATTCTTCTCAAAGGAGAAAAGATCATTTGTTGTGAATGAGTTGTTACAACGAACGATGGAGCGTTGTTAGGAGGAATTGAACTAATATTCTTATTACTATACAATTGGACCAAAGTGCTTGTAAATAAATCTAAACATGATGGAAGACACCTTTACACCATAGAATTCAATGGATTCCTTGCTCGAAAGGAGTATATGCATGCTTCTTGCCAATATGATAGGGTCTGGTGAGGGTATACTAGCAATTTTAAAGACCACTTTGTGTGAATGAGTTGTTGCAACAAAAGGTGGAGGCTTGTTGGGAAGAATTAAAGGGACGGTCTCATTATTCCACCATTAAAGCATGGATACTTGTATCAAATGGTTCTCATTACCAAATACTGCTTTGTTTAAGCATAGTCAAAGGATTCCTCATTCCTAATATGCATTTGTTACTTTGTTGCAGTTAATTTAATGGTTGCCATGGGGAGGAAAGATATTTTCATGGTAATTTGCTATGAAAGAGTTGTTGCAATAAATGGTGGAGGCTTCTTAGGAGGAATTGATGGGACGGTCTCATTAGTGCACCATTAAAGTGAAGATACTTGTAAGATTTGGTAGTCATTGTCAAATGCTGCTTTGTTTCAAAAATTCAAAGGATTTCTCATTTCGAATGTGTATATATTTGTTTGTTAAAATTAGTTTAATTCTTGTCAAGGGAGAAAAGATCATTTGTTGTGAATGAGTTGTTACAACGAACGATGGAGCAAAGTTAAGAGGAATTGAATTGATATTCTTATTATTATACAATTGGACTAAAGTACTTGTAAATAAATCTAATCATGATGGAAGACACCTTTACACCACGAAATTCAATGGATTCCTTGCACAAAAGGAGTATATGCGTGCTTCTTGCCAATATTATAGGGTATGGTGAGGGCATATAGGTAATTTTGAAGACCATTTGGTGAGAATGAGTTATTGCAACAGAAGGTGGAGGCTTGTACCAAATAAAGATGGATCTTGGAGGATGTGTGTTAGTTGTAGTACTATCGACAAAATAACAATTAAGTATCAACATCCTATACCCAGGCTTGATGATATGCTAGATGAATTACATATTGACAGGTTCTTAAAGATGGCAAATTTGATTGCATGCACCAAAACGGATGATGTCACACATGTTGAAGACTTATTTTGCATACATAAAGTGCTGAAGAGTATTGTGTCAGATTGTGATACAAAAATTTTGAGCCATTTTTGGAAAACATTGTGGGGTAAGCTTGGAACAAAGTTGTTGTTTTCTACAACTTGTCATCCACCAATTGATGGACAAAATAAGGTAGTAAATTGAACTTTTGGAACATTGTTGTGTGTTGTTATTGGTAAGAACTCTAGAACTTGGGACGAATGTTTGCCTTTTGTGGAATTTGCCTATAATTGTGTTGTTCATAGTGCTATAGGTTATTCTCCTTTCAAGCTTGTTTATGGTTTTAATCCATTATCACCTTTGGATTTAGTACCATTGCCTATAAAAGACAGGGTTAATTTAGATGGGAAAAAGAAGGCGGAAGTGGTTAGGCAACTTCATGAGAAAGCTAGGCATAACATTGAGAGAAGAACCAAACAATATGAAACACAAGCCAACAAAGGTCATAGGCATATCACTTTTGAACTTGGTGATTGGGTTTGGGTCTGGTGAGGGCATATAGGCTATCCTACTTTGTTTAAGCAAATTCAAAGCATTCCTCATTCCTAATGTGCATTTATTCCTTTGTTGCAGTGAATTTAATGCTTTTCATGGGAGGAAAGTTATTTTCCAGGTAATTTGCAATGAATGTGTCATTGCAACAAAAGGTGGAGGCTTGTTAGGAAAAACTGATGGGATGGTCATATTACTACACCATTAAAGTGAAGATGCTTGTAAGAAATCTTACTTATTATCAAATACTACTTTGTTTAAAGAAATTCATAGGATTTCTTATTCCGAATGTGCATATATTTGTTTTTACAATTAGTTTAATTCTTGTCAAGGGAGAAAAAATCATTTGTTGTGAATGAGTTGTTGCAACAAAAGGTAGAGCATTGTTAAAAGGAATTAAACTGATATTCTTATTACTCCACAATTGGACCAAAGTGCTTGTAAATAAATCTAATCATAATGAAAGACTCCTTTCCTCCATGAAATTCAATGGATTCGTAGCTTAAAAGGTATATATGCAAGCTTCTTGCTAATATTATAGGGTCTAGTGAGGGCATACAGGCAATCTTGAAGACCATTTTGTGTGAATTTGTTATTGCAACAGAAGTTGGAGGCTTCTTGGGAAGAATTGAAGGGATGGTCTTATTATTCCACCATTAAAGTGAGGATACTTGTCTCAAATGGTTGTCATTACCAAATACTGCTTTGTTTACGCAAATTCAAAGCATTCCTCATTCCTAATGTGCATTTACTCCTTTGTTGCAGTGAATTTAATGCTTGTCATGGGAGGAAAGTTATTTTCAAAGTCATTTGCCATGAATGTGTTGTTGCAACAAAAGGTTGAGGCTTGTTAGGAAGAACTAATGGGATGGTCTCATTACTCCACCATTAAAGCGAAGATACTTGTAAGAAATCGCACTTAATATCAAATACTGCTTTGTTTAAAGAAATTTAGAGGATTTCTCATTCCAAATGTGCATATATTCAATTGTTACAATTAGTTTAATTCTTGTCAAGTGAGAAAAGATCATTTGTTATGAATGAGTTGCTGCAACGAACGGTGGAGCGTTGTTAATAGGAATTGAATTGATATTCTTATTACTCTACAATTGAACCAAAGTGCTTGTAAATAAATCTAATCATGTTGGAAAACTCCTTTACTCCATAGAATTCAATGGATTCCTAGCTCAAAAGGTGTATATACATGCTTCTTGCCAATATTATAGGGTCTGGTGAGGGCATATAGGCAATATTGAAGACCATTTTGTGTGAATGATTTATTGCAACAAAAAGTGGAGGCTTCTTAGGAAAAATTGAAGGGACGGTCTGATTATTCCACCATTAAAGAGAGGACACTTGTCTCTAATGGTTGCCATTATCAGATACTGCTTTGTTTAAGTAAATTCAAAGCATTCCTCTTTCCTAATGTGCATTTATTCAATTTTTAGTGTTAAATTAATAGGTGTCATGGCGAGGAATGTTATTTTCACGATAAGTTGTTATGAATGTGTTGTTACAACAAAAGGTGGAGGCTTGTTAATTTGAGGACAAATCATTATAAGGAGAGTGGGAATGATGGAAACCATATTGTACCAACTTAAATCAACAAGGGAGTTAATAGTTTGCAAAACCTTAAAGGACCAATGACAAGGGCAAGGTCAAAGAAAATAAAGGAAGCTCTCAACAACTTGTTGTGCGACATTTACTATCAGGAAGTTGCCAAGTACGAGTTAAGGAGGATGAAGTCTTCACCAGGGCTTGCAAATGTGTCATCTGTGGAGGAATTTGCAAACCATGGCCTTGGGAAGGAAGTTGGATTTGAGAGCCCGTGATTGGGCCTTTAAGTGGGTTATTTCCATGGGTTTTTATTATTATTTAGTGGGTTGGATGAATTTTCTTATTAAACCCAACATATTTAGTGGGTTGGACAAATTTCCTTATTAAGCCCAACTTATTAGTTAGGGTGTATGAATTTCTTTATTAAGTCCAACATATTAGTTAGGGTTTCTAGGGGTTAGCATATAAAAAGGGCAAAAAGGATGGCTGAAGGAGGCAAACCTGTTTTCATGAGTGTATGAGTTATTTTCTCTGGTTCTTTGAGAACTAACTCTGAACTTTCATACTTGGGTGTGTTAGTTCAATTAGACTTATCTTCTTCAATGTTGTTGTTGTTAGGAGTGGCATCTAAATCTTATAGTTCTGGTTCTTGGTTGTTTATAATCATTGGGTCAGAACTCCGAATCCCTTAACCTGTATTAGAACGATCCTATGCCAACATTGGTGTTGGGTTCCGTTTACATATAAACGAAGTTTGTCTCAGTTGGTAACAGAGCCTTGGCTCTAACTTAGGTTAGTTATATTATTGTTAACATATCTTTCATGTATTCTTCATTGTTGGTTGAATAATCAAAAAGAGAAAAAAAACATAAAAAAATAATAAAAATGGAAACAAAATCGTGTATTTCGTGGGTTTCTTTTCTGATACTTGTTTCTTCCACAGAAATACCCATTAGTTAACCACAAAAAAAATCGAGTTCATTCTGTTTACTTTATTGCCCATCTTCTTGGTTATGTCACTTCTCTGAAGAGGTAGGTCTAGGATTGATATATTCAAGTTTTGTTTGTTTGGAATTTAGTTTGCTTGGGACTACTGAAAGAGCTCTTAGAGTTTTGCAATTTATTGTGTGAAACACGAGAGTTGAGGACTACTGTAGTTGAGTGGAGAGCAAACACACAAGGGAGTGAGTTTTGTGAGGCATATTCTTTATATACTAACAATCTTACATGTACGATGTCTAATGCTAAAGAAGGCAGTTTCCCACATGGAGAGGAGGAAGCAGTTGTTCTAGATTTCAAATTGCTTATGAAATCCTTAGAACAGAAGTTTGATAAGATTGACCAAGCACTTTGGGAAGTTCAAGATAGGATGGATCAAATAGAAGGGGAATTAAGTGTCAATCCTAAGAGGCCAACTGGGAGGGTCATGAAGGAGCAATTTGAACATGACTTTGGTGAAAATGGTGATGATTATTATGATGACGGTGATAATGCTAGTAGAAACTTCAAAGGTGGTTTTAGAGGAGGACATGGTAATAGGAATAGTAAAGGAGCAAGTGGCAATGGAAATGTTTATGATAGGTACAATGGAGGTTAGGATAACAGAAAGAGAGGGGAGGAAGGAGTAGATAAAAATCTTAGTAGTATTAAAACGAAAATACCTTCATTCTAAGGGAAAGCTGACCCTGATGTCTATTTGGATTGGGAACAAAAGGTAAAATTAATATATGAGTGCCACAACTTCTCTGAGGAGAAGAACGTGAAGTTAGCTATGGTAGAGTTCACTAATTATGCTGTAGTATGGTGGGACCAGCAAGTTACCACCAGGGGAAGGAATTTTGAGAGAACCATAGAAACTTGGAATGAGTTGAAGACTATGATAAGAAGGAGATTTGTTCCCAGCTCTTATTATAGGGATTTGTATAACAAGTTGTAGAGCCTTACGTAAGGTTCCAAGAGTGTGTAAGAGTACCATAAGGAGATGGAAATTGCTATGGTTAGGGAAAATGTAATGGAGGACAGGGAGGCAACCATGGCTAGGTTCCTCCAAGGGTTGAATAAGAGCATAGCTGATGTGGTAAAGCTATAACACTATGTAGAGCTTGAAGACATGGTACACATTACCATGAATGGTGAGAGGCAACATAAGGGAAGGAGCACTTCTAGACATAAGCAAAACTTATGTTCATCTTTTTGGAAGTTGAATTGGGGGAAGAAGGAAGAGAATATGACTTCTAAGCAAAAGAGCAATTCACATAGACCCAAGACTAGTGGGGGCTGCCTTGAAAGGGGCAAATTTGAAGAATAACTTAAGGGCACGCAAGGAAAAACTAAAGATATCAAATGCTTTAGATGTCTGGGTAGGGGTCATATGGCTTCACAATGTCCTAATAAGAGAACCATGTACCTTAAGGAGAATGGTGACTATATGTCTAGCAACGATGCTAGTGATGAAGACTAAATGCCACCATTAGAGGATGTTAGGGATGTTGATGAAGGGATAGAGTATCTGAAGCATGGTGGAAGGCTTTTAGTAGCAAGGAGAGCCCTTAGTGCGCAGGTTAAGAAGGAGGATGATGTTGAGATTCAGCGGGAAAATATTTTCCATACTCGATGTTTAGTTCAAGATAGACTCTGTTGCTTGATCATCAATGGAGGTAGTTGTACTAATGTAGCAAGTACAGAGTTGGTGGAAAAATTGAACTTGCCTACAACCAAACATCGTAGGTCATATAATTAGTAATGGTTGAATGACAGTGAAGTGGTAAAAGTGACTAAACAAGTTATGGTTCCATTTTCCATTGGTAGATACAAGGACAAATTGTCTTGTGATGTTATACCTATGTAGACTGGGCATTTGTTATTGGGCCGTCTTTGGCAATTTGATAGAAAATGTTTGCATGATGGTTACAAGAACTAGTATTCATTCACCATGGATGGAAGACAATTTACACTGGTACCATTGACTCCAAAATGTATGAAGACCAAGTGAGACTTTACGAAAGTGAGCAAAAGAGGAGGAGCGAAAAGAAAGAGAGAGTTGAGAGAAAAGAAAGTGCAGGAGGGAAAAAGAAGATAAATGCAATTGAGAGTGCTGAGTATGAGAGTGGTCAGGTTCACAAGAGTGAAGATGAAAGAAAACAAGTGAGTATGTTTGCAAAAGGAGCAAAAGTTAGGGTTGCCTTCCAAGGTAGGCAACAAATGATCTTAATTCTTTACAAAGATTCTTATTTCTCTAACACTAACCTTGATTCATTTTTGCCTAGTGCTATTTCATCTTTGTTGCAGAATTATAATGATGTGTTTCCTTAGGAGATCCCAGATGGTTGCCTCCAAGGAGAGGGATTGAACATCACATTGATCTTATTCCTAGAGCTCCCATTCCTAATAAGCCAGCGTATAGAAGTACTCTTGAGGAGACAAAGGAGCTTCAGAGGCAAGTTGATGAGTTGATGAAGAAGGGACATATAAAGGAGAGCATGAGTCCATGTGTAGTGCCAGTGTTGCTTGTGCCAAAGAATGATGGATCTTAGAGGATGTGTGTTGATTGTAGAGCTATCAACAAAATAACAGTTAAGTATCGACATCCTATACCTAAGTTTGATGATATGCTAGATGAATTACATGATGCATGTTACATCTTTAAAATTGACCTTAAGAGTGGATATCATCAAATTAGGATGAGGGAAGGAGATGAATGGAAAATTGCATTCAAAACCAAGCTTGGTTTGTATGAATGGTTAGTTATGCTGTTTGGTCTGAATAATGCACCTAGTACTTTTATGAGATTAATGAATCATATTTTGAATCCTTTCTTAGGAAAGTTTGTTATGGCTTATTTTGATGACATATTAGTATACAGTAGGAATTTGGAAGAGCATGTTGAACATTTACATTGTGTGCTTGATGTTTTGAGGAAAGAGAAATTGTATGCCAATTTGAAGAAATGCGACTTTTGCAAGGATCATGTCATTTTTTTAGGTTATGTTGTGTCTGCTCATGGCATAGAGGTTGATAAAGAGAAGATTGAGGCAATTCAAGAATGGCCTACACCTAAAAGTGTGAGTGATGTGAGGAGTTTCCATGGTTTGGCTAGCTTTTGTAGGAGGTTCATTAAGGATTTTAGTACCATATCTGCACCATTGATTAAGGTGGTCAAAAAGAGTGTAGGTTTCAAGTGGAGTAAGGAACAAGAACATGCCTTTGATTTATTTAATTCTAAGTTATGTAATGCACCACTTCTTGCTTTGCCTAATTTTTCTAAGATCTTTGAAATTGAATGTGATGCATCGGGCATTGGGATTGGGGGAGTTCTCATGTAATAGAAACGAACTATTGCATTCTTTAGTGAGAAGTTAAGTGGGCAACATTGAATTATCCAACTTATGATAAAGAAATGTATGCACTTGTTAGGACTTTAGAAATGTGGTGGCATTACCTTTGGTAAGAACTCTAGAACCTAGGAAGAATGTTTTCCTTTTGTAGAGCTTGCCTATAATCGTGTTGTTCATAGTGCTACAAGTTATTCTCCTTTTGAGCTTGTTTATGGTTTTAATCCATTATTGCCTTTGAATTTAGTACCATTGCCTATATAGGATAGGGTTAATTTAGATGGAAAAAAGAAGGCGAAAGAGGTTAGGCAACTTCATGAGAAAGCTAGGCTTAACATTGAGAGAAGAACCAAACAATATGAAACGCAAGCCAACAAAGGTCGCAGGCATATCACTTTTGAACCTAGTAAATGGGTTTGGGTATATTTACGGAAGGATAGATTTCCTAAGCAAAGGAAATCAAAGTTGCAACCAAGGGGAGATGGTCCTTGTTAAGTGGTGGCAGGAGTCAACGATAATGCATATAAACTTGACTTGCCAGGTGAGTATAATGTAAGTGCAACATTTAATGTTTCTAACCTTTCTCCTTTTGTCTTTGATGATGTAGGTGCTGATTTGAGGACAAATCATTTTGAAGAGAGCAGGAATAATGGAAACCATATTGTACCAACTCAAATCAACAAGGGAATTGATACTTTGCAAAACCTTAGAGGACCGATGACAAGGGCAAGGTCAAAGAAAATAAAAGAAGCCCTCAACAACTTGTTGTGTGACATTTACTATCGAGAAGTTGCCAAGTACGAGTTAAGGAGGATGGAGTCTTCACCAGGGCTTGCGACTGTGTCATCTATGGAGGAATTTGCGAACCATGGCTTTGGGAAGGAAGTTGGATTTGAATTTCCATGGGTTTTTATTATTATTTAGTGGGATGGACGAATTTCCTTATTAAGCCCAACTTATTTAGTAGGTTGGACGAATTTCCATATTAATTCAAGCTTATTAGTTAGGGTGTACGAATTTCATTAGTAAGAAGGGTGGCTGGAGGAGGCAGACCTATTTTCATAAGTGTATAAGCTATTTTCTCTAGTTCCATGAGAACTAACTCTGAACTTTCATACTTAGGTGTATTGGTACACTAGACTTATCTTCTTCAACATTATTGTTGTTAGGAGTGTCGTCTGAATCTTATAGTTTTGGTTCTTGGTTGTTTATAATCATTGGGTTAAAACTCCAAATCCCTTAACTTGTGTTAGAACAATCCTATACCAACATTGGGCGTTGGATTTTGTTTACATATAAATGGAGTTTATATCACAAAGCGAGGATACTTTTATTAAATGGTTGTGATTGCCAAATACTGCATTTTTTAAGCAAATTCAAAGGATTCCTCATTCCTAATGTGCATTGATTCCTCTGTTGCAGTTAATTTAACCCTTGTCATGGGAGGAAAGCTATTTTCAAGCTAATATGTAGTGAATGAGTTGTTGCAATAAAAGGTGGAGGCTGGTTAGGAAGAACTGATTGGACGGTCTCATTATTCCACCATTAACGCGATGATAGTTGTAAGAAATAGTGCTCATTATCAAAAGCAGCTTTGTTTAAAGAAATTCAAAGGATTTCTCATTTTGAATGTGCATTTGTTCCTTTGTTGCATTTATTTAAGCAAATTCAAAAGATTCCTCATTCCTAATGTGTATTTGTTGCTTTATTGTGTTTAATTTAATGCTTGTCATGGGGTGGAAAGTTATTTCCCAAGTAATTTGTTGTGAATGAGTTGTTGCAACCAAAGGTGGAGGCTTGCTTGGAAGAACTGATAGGACAGTCTCATTATTCCACCATTAAAGCAAAGATACTTGTAAGAAATCGTACTCAAGATCAAATAGTGCTTTGTTTAAAGAAATTCAAAGGATTTCTCATCCAGAATGTGCATATATTTGTTTGTTACAATTAGTTTAATTCTTGTCAAGGGAGAAAAGATCATTTGTTGTGAATTTAATATTACAATGAATGGTGCAGCATTGTTAAGAGGAATTGAACCGATATTCTTATTACTCTACAATTGGACCAAAATGCTTGCAAATAAATCTAATAATGATGCAAGACTCCTTTACCCTACCGAATTCAATGGATTCCTAGCTTGAAAGGATTATACATGTGCTTCTTGTCTATGTTATAGTGTTTGGTGAGGGCATAGAGGCTATTTTGAAAACCATTTTGTGTGAATGAGTTATTACAACAGAAGGTGCAGGCATGTGGGGAAAAAATGAAGGGAAGGTCTCATTATTCCACCATTAAAGCGAGGATACTTGTATCAAATGGTTATCATTATCGAATACTACTTTATTTAAGCAAATTCAAACAATTCCTCATTCCTAATGTACATTTGTTCCTCTGCTGCGTTTAATTTAATGCTTGTTATGGGGAGGAAAGTTATTTTCAAGGTAATTTGCTGTGAATGAGTTGTTGTAACCAAAGGTGGAAGCCTGCTAGGAAGAACTGATCGGATGGTCTCATTACTCCACCATTAAAGCAAAGATACTTGTAAGAAATCGTACTCATGATCAAATAGTGTTTTGTTTAAAGAAATTCAAAGGATTTCTCGTTCCAAATGTGCATATATTTGTTTGTTACAATTAGTTTAATTCTTGTCATGGGAGAAAAGATTATTTGTTGTGAATGGATTATTACAATGAATGGTGTAGCATTGTTTAGAAGAATTGAACCAATATTCTTAAACCACAATTGGACCAAAGTGCTTGTAAATAAATCTAATAATGTTGGAAGAATCCTTTACCCCACCGAATTCAATGGATTTCTAGCTGGAAAGGATTATACGCGTGCTTCTTGTCAATAATATAGTGTTTGGTGAGGGCATATAGGCTATTTCAAAAACCATTCTATGTGAATGAGTTATTGCAACAAAAAGTGCAGGCTTGTGAGGGAAGAACTGAAGGGATGGACTAATTATTCCACTATTAAAGTGAGGATACTTGTATGAAATGGTTGTCATTATCAAATACTACCTTGTTTAAGCAAATTCAAAGGATTCCTCATTCCTAATGTGCTTTTATTCCTTTGTTGTAGTTAATTTAATACTTGTCAAGGGGAGGAAAGTTCTTTTCAAGGTAATTTGCTGTGAATGAGTTGTTACAGCGAAAAGTGGAGGCTTGCTAGGAAGAACTGATGGGATGGTCTCATTTCTCCACCATCAAAGCGAAGATACCTTTAAGAAATTGTTCTTATTATCAAATAGTGCTTTGTTTAAGGAAATTCAAAGGATTTCTCGTTCTGAATGTGTATATATTTGTTTGTTACAATTAGTTTAATTCTTGTCAAGGGAGAAAAGATCATTTGTTGTGAATGAATTATTACAATGAACAGTGTAGCATTGTTAAGAGTAAATGAACTGATATTCTTATTACTCTTCAATTTGACCAAAGTGCTTGTAAATAAATCTAATAATGAGGGAAGACTCCTTTACCCCACTGAATTCAATGGATTCCTAGCTTGAAAGGATTATACACGTGCTTATCAATATTATAGTGTCTTGTGAGGGCATTGATGGAAACCATATTGTACCAACTCAAATCGACAAGGGAGTAGATACTTTGAAAAACCTTGGAGGACCAATGACAAGGGCAAGGTCAAAGAAAATAAAGGAAGCTCTCAACAACCTGTTGTGCGACATTTACTATCAGGAAGTTGCCAAGTACGAGTTAAGGAGGATGGAGTCTTCGCCAGGGCTTGCGAATGTGTCATCTGTGGAGGAATTTGCGAACCATGGCCTTGGGAAGGAAGTTGGATTTGAGAGCCCATGATTGGGCCTTTAAGTTGGTTATTTTCATGTGTTTTTATTATTATTTAGTGGGTTGGACAAAATTCCTTCTTAAGCCTAGCTTATTTAGTAGGTTGGACAAAATTCCTTATTAAGCCCAGCTTATTTAGTGGGTGGGACGAATTTCCTTATTAAGACCAGCTTATTAGTTAGGGTTTCTAGGAGTTAGCATATAAATAGGGCAAAAAGGGTGGTTGGGAGAGGCAGACCCGTTTTCATAAGTGTATGAGCTATTTTCTCTAGTTCTTTAAGAGCTAATTCTGAACTTTCATACTTGCGTGTGTTGGTTCCCTAGACTTATCTTCTTCAACATTGTTGTTGCTAGGAGTGGCATCTGAATGTTATAGTTCTGGTTCTTGGTTGTTTATAATCATTGGGTCTGAACTCCAAACCCCTTAACCTTTGTTAAAACGATCCTATACCAACATTGGTGTTGGGTTCCATTTACATATAAACGGAGTTCGTATCATTTGGTATCAAAGCCTTGGCTCTAACTTAGGTTAGTTATTTTGTTGTTATCATTTCTTTCGTCTATTCTTCGATGTTGGTTGAATAATCAAAAAGAGAGAAAAAAAAAAAAGAAAAACGCATAAAAAAATAGAAACAAAATCGTGTATTTTGTGGGTTTCCTTTCTGATATTTGTTCCTTCCACAAAAATACCCATTAGTCGACTGAAAAAAAAAAAAAAGGGTTCATTGCTCAATTGGTCATTTACTCAGTTATATTTGATAATTGATTGCTGTCCAATTGCACTGCTGATATCATTGAATTTCTCGTCATTCTGTTTGCTTTATTGCCCATCTCCTTGGTCCTGTCACTTCTCTGAAGAGGTAGGTCTAGGATTGATATATTCAAGTTTTGTTTACCTGAATTTAGTTTGCTTGGGACTACTAAAAGAGCTCTTAGAGTTTTGCAATTTATTGTGTGAGACATGAGAGTTAAGGACAACTGTAGTTGAGTGGAAAGCAAACAGGCAAGGGAGTGAGTTTTGTGAGGCATATTCTTTATTTACTAACAATCTTGCATGTACGATGTCTAATGATAAAGAAGGCAGTTTCCCACATGGAGAAGAGGAAGCAATTGTTCCTAATTTCAAATTGCTTATGAGATCCTTAGAATAGAAGTTTGAGAGGATTGACCAAGTGCTTTGGGAAGTTCAAGACAGGATGGATAAAATAGAAGGGGAATCAAGTGTCAATACTAAGAGGCCAGCTGGGAGGGTCATGAAGGAGCAATTTGAACATGACCTTGGGGAAGATGGTGATGATTATTATAATGACGATGATAATGCTAGTAGAAACTTCAGAGGTGGTTTTAGAGGAGGACGTGGTAATAGGAATGGTAGAGGAGCAAGAGGCAATGGAAATGTTTATGATAGGTACAACGGAGGTTGGGATAACAGAAATAGAGGGGAAGAAGGAGTAGATAAAAATTTTAGTAGTATTAAAATGAAAATACCTTCTTTCCAAGGGAAATCTGACCCTGATGTCTATTTGGATTAGGAACAAAGGGTAGAATTAATATATGAGCGCCACAACTTCTCCGAGGAGAAGAAGGTGAAGTTAGTTGTGGCAAAGTTCACTGATTATGCTGTAGTATGGTGGGACCAACAAGTTACCACTAGGAGAAGGAATTTTGAGAGGGCTATAGAAACTTGGAATGAGTTGAAGACCGTGATGAGAAGGAGATTTGTTCCGAGCTCTTATTATAGGGATTTGTATAACAAGCTGCAGAGCCTTACACAAGGTTCCAAGAGTGTGGAAGAGTACCATAAAGAGATGGAAATTGTTATGGTTAGGGCAAATGTAATGGAGGATAGGAAGGCAACCATGGCTAGGTTCCTCCAAGGGTTGAATAGGAGCATAGCTGATGTGGTAGAGCTGCAACACTATATAGAGCTTGAAGACATGGTACACCTTGCCATGAAAGTTGAGAGGCAACTTAAGGGTAGGAGCACTTTTGGTCATAAGCAGAACTTAGGCTCATCTTTTTGGAAGCCATACTGGGGGAAGAAGGAAGAGAAGATGACTTCTATGCAAAAAGGCAATTCACATAGACCTAAGACTAGTGGGGGCAGCCTGGAGAGGGGCAAATTTGAAGAAAAACTTAAGGGCACCTATGGAAAAACAAGAGACATCAAATGCTTTAGATGTCTGGGTAGGGGTCATGTGGCTTCACAATGTCCTAACAAGAGAACCATGTACCTTAAGGAGAATGGTGATTATGTGTCTGGCAGTGATGCTAGTGATGAAGATGAAATGCCACCATTAAAGGATGCTAGTGATGTTGATGAAGGGATAGAGTATCCGGAGCATGGTGGAAGGCTTTTAGTAGTAAGGAGAGCCCTTAGTGCGTAGGTTAAGTAGGAGAATGATGTTGAGATTTAACGAAAAAATATTTTCCATACTCGATGTTTAGTTCAAGATAGACTTTATTGCTTGATAATCGATGGAGGTAGTTGCACTAATATAGCAAGTACAGAATTGGTGGAAAAATTGAACTCGCCTATAACCAAACATCCTAGGCCATATAATTTGCAATGGTTGAATGACAGTGGAGTGGTAAAAGTGACTAAACAAGTTATGGTTCCATTTTTTATTGGTAGATATAAGGATGAATTGTCTTGTGATGTTGTACCAATGCAGACCAGACATTTGTTATTGGGCCGTCCTTGGCAATATGACAGGAAAGTTTTGCATGATGGTTACAAGAACCACTATTCATTCACCATGGATGGAAGACCATTTACACTGGCACCATTGACTCCAAAATAGGTGTATGAAGACCAAGTGAGACTTTATGAAAGTGAGCAAAAGAGGAGGAGTGAAAAGAAAGAGAGAGTTGAGAGAAAAGAAAGTGCAGGAGGGAAAAAGAAGATAAATACATTTGAAAGTGCTGAGTACGAGAGTGGTCAGGTTCACAAGAGTGAAGATGAAAGAAAACAAGTGAGTGTGTTTGCAAAAAGAGCAGATGTTAGGGTCGCCTTCCAAGCTAGGCAACAAATGATCTTAATCCTTTACAAGGATTCTTATCTCTCTAACACTAACCTTGATTCATCTTTTTCTAGTGCTATTTCATCTTTGTTGTAGGATTATAATGATGTATTCCCTCAGGAGATCCCAGATGGTTTGCCACCAAGGAGAGGGATTGAACATCACATTGATCTTATTCCTGGAGCTCTCATTCCCAATAAGCCAGCGTATAGAAGTAATCCTGAGGAGACAAAGGAGCTTCAGTGGCAAGTTGATAAGTTGATGAAGAAGGGATATGTAAAGGAGAGCATGAGCCCAGTTGTGTCAGACCGTGATGCAAAATTTTTGAGCCATTTTTGGAAAACATTGTGGGGTAAGCTTGGAACAAAGTTGTTGTTTTCTACAACTTGCCATCCACAATCTGATGGACAAACTGAGGTAGTAAATCGAACTCTTGGTACATTGTTGCGTGCCATTATTGGTAAGAACTCTAGAACTTGGGAAGAATGTTTGCCTTTTGTGGAGTTTGCCTATAATTGTGTTGTTCATAGTGCTACAGGTTATTCTCTTTTCGAGTTTGTTTATGGTTTTAATCCATTGTCACCTTTGGATTTAGTACCATTGCCTATACAGGACAGGGTTAATTTAGATGGGAAAAAGAAGGCGGAAGTGGTTAGGCAACTTCATGAGAAAGCTAGGCTTAACATTGAGAGAAGAACCAAACAATATGAAACATAAGCCAACAAAGGTCGCAAGCATATCACTTTTGAACTTGGTGATTTAGTTTGGGTACATTTGCAAAAGGATAGATTTCCTAAGCAAAGGAAATCAAAGTTGCAACCAAGGGGAGATGGTCCTTTTCAAGTGGTGGCAAGGGTCAACGATAATGCATATAAACTTGACTTGCTAGGTGAGTGTAATGTGAGTGCAACATTTAATGTTTCTGACCTTTCTCCTTTTCTCTTTGATGATATAGATGCTGATTTGAGGACAAATCATTTTGAGGAGAGCGGGAATGATGGAAACCATATTGTACCAACTCAAATCGACAAGGGAGTAGATACTTTGCAAAACCTTGGAGGACCAATGACAAGGGCAAGGTCAAAGAAAATAAAGGAAGCTCTCAACAACCTGTTGTGCGACATTTACTATTAGGAAGTTGCCAAGTACGAGTTAAGGAGGATGGAGTCTTCGCCAAGGCTTGTGAATGTGTCATTTGTGGAAGAATTTGCGAACCATGGCCTTGGGAAGGAAGTTGGATTTGAGAGCCCATGATTAGGCCTTTAAGTTGGTTATTTTCATGTGTTTTTATTATTATTTAGTGGGTTGGACGAAATTCCTTATTAAGCCCAGCTTATTTAGTAGGTTGGACAAAATTCTTTATTAAGCCCAGCTTATTTAGTGGGTGGGACGAATTTTCTTATTAAGACCAGCTTATTAGTTAGGGTTTCTGGGAGTTAGCATATAAATAGGGCAAAAAGGGTGGCTAGGAGAGGCAAACCCGTTTTCATGAGTGTATGAGCTATTTTCTCTAGTTCTTTGAGAACTAATTTTGAACTTTCATACTTGCGTGTGTTGGTTCCCTAGACTTATCTTCTTCAACATTGTTGTTGCTAGGAGAGGCATTTGAATGTTATAGTTCTGGTTCTTGGTTGTTTACAATTATTGGGTCAGAACTCCAAGCCCCTTAACTTTTGTTAGAACGATCCTATACCAATATTGGTGTTGGGTTCCGTTTACTTATAAACGGAGTTCGTATCAGGCATAAAGGCTATTTTGAAAACCATTTCGTGTGAATGAGTTATCACAACAGAAGGTGCAGGCTTGTGGGGATACTTGTATCAAATGGTTGTCATTATCAAATACTGCTTTATTTAAGCAAATTCAAAAGATTCCTCTTTCCTAATGTGCATTTGTGCCTTTGTTGCATTTAATTTAATTCTTGACATGGGGAGGAAAATTATTTTCAAGGTAACTTGCTGTGAAGGAGTTGTTGTAAACAAATGTGGAGGCTTGCTAGGAAGAACTGATCGGACGGTCTCTTTACTCCACCATTAAAGCAATGATACTTGTAAGAAATCGTACTCATGATCAAATAGTGCTTTGTTTAATGAAATTCAAAGGATTTCTCGTTCCGAATGTGCATTTATTCGTTTGTTAGAATTAGTTTAGTTCTTGTCACGGGAGAAAGGATTATTTGTTGTGAATGGATTCTTACAACAAACAGTGTAGCATTGTTTAGAGGAATTGAACCGATATTCTTATACCACTGTTGGACCAAAGTGCTTGTAAATAAATCTAATAATGTTGGAAGAATCCTTTACCCCACCGAATTCAATGGATTCCTAGCTTGAAAGGATTATACACGTGTTTCTTGTCAATATTATAGTGTCTGGTGAGGGCATACAGGCTACTTTGAAAACCATTCTATGTGAATGAGTTATCGCAACAGAAGGTGCAAGCTTGTGGGGGAAGAACTGAAGGGATGGACTAATGATTCCACTATAGAAGTGAGGATACTTGTATGAAATGGTAGTCATTATCAAATACTGCTTTGTTTATCAAATCCTTTAATTTATTGCTTGTTATGGGGAGGAAAGTTATTTTCAAGGTAATTTGCTGTTAATGAGTTGTTGCAACAAAAGGTGGAGGCTTGCTAGGATGAACTGATGGGATGGTCTCATGATCAAATAGTGTTTTGATGATAGAAATTCAAAGGATTTCTCGTTTTGAATGTGCATATATTTGTTTGTTACAATTAGTTTAATTCTTGTCAAGGGAGAAAAGATCATTTGTTGTGAATGACTTGTTACAACGAATGGTGGAGTGTTGTTAAGAGGAATTGAACTGATATTCTTATTACTCTGCAATTGGACGAAAGTTCTTGTAAATGAATCAAATAATGATGGAAGACTCCTTTACCCCACTGAATTCAATAGATTCATAGCTCGAAAGGATTTGACACGTGCTTCTTGTCGATATTATAGTGTTTGGTGAGGGCATACAGGCTATTTTGAAGACCATTTCTTGTGAATGAGTTATTGCAATAGAAGGTGCAGGCTCTTTGGGAAGAACTGAAGGGATGGACTCATTATTCTACCATTAACTTGAGGATACTTGTATGAAATGGTTGTCATTATCAAATACTGGTTTGTTTAAGCAAATTCAAAGGATTCCTCATTCCTAATGTGCATTTATTCCTTTGTTGTAGTTAATTTAATACTTGTCATGGGGAGGAAAGTTATTTTCAAGGTAATTTGTTGTGAATGAGTTGTTGCAACAAAAGGTGAAGGCTTGCTTGGAAGAATTGATAGGATGGTCTCATTACTCCACCATTAAAGCGATGATACTTATGAGAAATTGTACTCATTAGCAAAGGTGGAGCATTGTTCAGAGGAATTGAACAGATATTCTTATTACTGTATAATTGGACCAAAGTTCTTGTAAATAAATCTAATCATTATGGAAGACTCCTTTACCTGACCGAATTCAATGGATTCCCAGCTTGAAAGGGGTATATACGTGCTTCTTGTCTATATTATAGCATCTGGTCAGGGCATACAAGCTATTTTGAAGACCATTTCATTTGAATGAGTTATTGCAATAGAAGGAGGAGTCTCGTTGGAAAGAACTGATGGGACAAGCTCTTTATTCCACTATCAAAGCAAAGATACTTGTTTGAAGTGGTTGTCATTATCAAATACTGCTTTCATTAGGCAAATTCAAACAATTCCTTATTCCTAATGTGTATTGATTCCTTTGTTGTAGTTAATTTAAAGCTTGTCATGGGAGGAAAGTTATTTTCAATGTAATTTGTAGAAAATGAGTTGTTGCAACAAAAGGTGGAGGCTGGTTAGGAAGAACTGATGGGACGGTGCCATTCTTCCACCATTAACGAGACGATAGTTGTTGGAAATAGTACTCATTATGAAATGTAGCTTTGTTGAAAGAATGGTGCCAGTGTAAATGGTCTTCCATCCATGGTAAATGAATAGCGGTTCTTGTAACCATCATGCAAAACTTTTCTAAATTGCCATGGACAGCCTAATAACAAATGTCCGGTCTACATAGGTACAACATCACAAGACAATTTGTCCTTACATCTACCAATGGAAAATGGAACCACAACTTGTTTAGTCACTTTTACCACTCCACTGTCATTCAAGCATTGTAAATTATATGGCCTAGGATGTTTGGTTGTAGGCAAGTTCAATTTTTCCACCAACTCTATATTTGCTACATTAGTGCAACTACCTCCATCGATAATCAAGCAACACAGTCTATCTTGAACAAAACATCGAGTATGGAAAATATTTTCCCGCTGAATCTCAGCATCATTCTCCTCCTTAACTTGCGCACTAAGGGCTCTCCTTGCTACTAAAAGCCTTCCACCATGCTCCGGATACTCTATCCCTTCATCAACATCACTAGCATCCTCTAATGGCGGCATTTGGTCTTCATCACTAGCATCACTGCCAGACACATAATCACCATTCTCCTTAAGGTACATGGTTCTCTTGTTAGGACATTGTGAAGCGACATGACCCTTACCCAGACATCTAAAGCTTTTGATGCCTCTAGTTTTTCCTTGAGTGCCCTCAAGATTTTCTTCAAATTCGCCCCTTTCTAGGCTGCCCCCATTAGTCTTGGGTCTATGTGAATTGCTTTTTTGCTTAGAAGTCATCTTCTCTTCCTTCTTCCCTCAGTTATCTTCCAAAAAGATGAGCCTAAGTTCTGCTTATGACCAGAAGTGCACCTTCCCTTAAGTTGCCTCTCAACTTTCATGGCAATGTGTACCATGTCTTCAAGCTCTACATAGTGTTGCAGCTCTACTACATTAGCTATGCTCCTATTCAACCCTTGGAGGAACTTAGCCATGGTTGCCTCCCTATCCTCCATTACATTTGCCCTAACCATTGCGATTTCCATCTCTTTATGGTACTCTTCCACACTCTTGGAACCTTGTGTAAGGCCCTGCAACTTATCATAAAAATCCCTATAATAAGAGCTGGGAACAAATCTCCTACTCATCACAGTCTTCAACTCATTCCAAGTTTCTATGGTTCTCTCAAAATTCCTTTTCCTTGTGGTAACTTGCTGGTCCCACCATACTATAGCATAATCAGTGAACTCTACCATAGCTAACTTCACCTTCTTATCCCTAGAGAAGTTGTGGCACTCATATATTAGTTATACCTTTTGTTCCCAATCCAAATAGACATCAGGGTCAGCTTTCCCTTGGAAAGAAGGTATTTTCATTTTAATACTACTAAGATTTTTGTTTACTCCTTCCTCCCCTCTATTTCTGTTATCCCAAACTCCATTGCACCTATCATAAACATTTCCATTGCCTCTTGCTCCTCTACCATTCCTATTACCACGTCCTCCTCTAAAACTACCTCTGAAGTTTCTACTAGCTTTATCACCGTCATCATAATAATCATCACCATCTTCACCAAAATCATGTTCAAATTGCTCCTTAATGACCCTCCCAACTGGCCTCTTAGGATTGACACTTGATTCCCCTTCTATTTGATCCATCCTGTCTCAAACTTCCCTAAGCGCTTGGTCAATCTTATCAAACTTCTGTTTCAAGGATTTCATAAGCAATTTGAAATCTGGAACAACTACTTCCTCCTCTTCATGTGGGAAACTGCCTTCTTTAGCATTAGACATTGTACATGCAAGATTGTTAGTAAATAAAAGAATATGCCTCACAAAACTCACTCCCTTGCATGTTTGCTCTCCACTCAACTACAATAGTCCTTAACTCTCGTGTTTCACACAATAAATTGCAAAACTCTAAGAGCTCTTTCAGTAGTCCCAAGCAAACTAAATTCAAAACAAACAAAACTTGAATATATCAATCCTAGACCTACCTCTTTAGAGAAGTGACATGACTAAGAAGATGGGCAATAAAGCAAACTGAATGACAAGAAATTCAATGATATGAGCAGTGCAATTAGACAACAATCAATTATCAAATATAATTGAGTAAATGACCAATTGAGCAATGAACCCATTTTTTTTTTCCGGTTAAGTAATAGGTATTTCTGTGGAAGGAACAAATATCAGAAAAGAAACCCACGAAATGCACGATTTTGTTTCTGTTTTTTTTTTTTTCGTTTTTTTTTTTGCGTTTTTCTTTTTTCTCTTTTTGATTATTCAACCAACAACAAAGAATACACTAAAGATATGATAATAACAATATAACTAACCTGAGTTAGAGCTAAGGCTCTGATACCAAATGATACGAACTCTGTTTATATGTAAATGAAACTCAACACCAATATTGGTATAGGATCATTCTAACAAAGGTTAAGGGATTTGGAGTTCTGACCTAATGATTATAAACAACCAAGAACCAAAACTATAAGATTCATACGCCACTCCTAACAACAACAACATTGAAAAAGATAAGTCTAGTGAACCAACACATGCAAGTATGAAAGTTCAGAATTTATGCTTGAAGAACCAGAGAAAATAGCTCATACACTCATGAAAATGGGTCTGCCTCTCCCAACCATCCTTTTTGCCCTTTTTATATGCTAACTCCCAGAAACCCTAACTAATAAGCTGGGTTTAATAAGAAAATTCATCCAACCCACTAAATAAGCTGGGCTTAATGAGGAATTTCATCCAACCCACTAAATAATAATAAAAACACATGAAAATAACCCACTTAAAGGCCCAATCATGGGCTCTCAAATCCAACTTCCTTCCTAAGGCCATGGTTTGCAAATTCCTCCACAGATGACACATTCGCAAGCCCTGGTGAAGACTCCATCCTCCTTAACTCGTACTTGGCAACTTCTTAATAGTAAATGTCACACAACAGGTTGTTGAGAGCTTCCTTTATTTTCTTTGACCTTGCCCTTGTCATTAGTCCTCCAAGGTTTTGCAAAGTATCTACTCCCTTGTCAATTTGAGTTGATACAATATGGTTTCCATCAGTGCCCTAACAGGTACTATATTCATGGCAAGAAGCACATCTATACCCCTTTGTAACTAGAAATCTATTGAATTCCTTAGAGCAAATGAGCCTTCCATCATCATTAGATTTCCTTGTGAGTACTTTTTTTTTCAATTGTAGAATTATAGAAATATCTCTTCCATCATCAAGAAGCACATCTTTAAAATATCATGTGTGCCCTTAGCCAACTCTATATCCATGGTAAGAAGCGCATCTATACTTCTTCGGAACTAGGAAGACATTGAATTCCACGAAAAAAAGGAGTCTTCAATCATGATTAGATTTCTTTTCAAGTACTTTTTGTTCAATTGTAGAACAATAAGAATATGTGATGCGGAAAACCCCAAAAAGACGTGGCTTAGGGACCCAACGCACACAATGAATCAAAGAACAACCAGGAAAGCTAAATCAGAGTTGAATGACACAAACCCTAGACCCAATATTCGAAGGAAGACGAACCTAGGGTATTCAAGATGGATATGGACGCCACACTCCAGAAAAGGAAGGAATTGGGAGTGATAAGTCGATTTGAATGCCACAAGAAGAATTACCTCTTGATAAGTTCTTTAGTTCTTGAAAGAACCAAGGGAGAAAAACCCTTGCTGTTTATTTCACTCAAAGTTGTATATATCCAAAGCTTACAAGGGGTGCCTATTTATAGGCTTAGATAGCAATCCTAAAGAGGCAAAATTCCTATTTAGGAGAAATCCCTATTTTGGAGGGATTTCGGACTACTTCCAGCACATACAATGAACTCCTATTTAGGAGTGAATGCTATCACTTATTTTGACCTATTTAAGTAGTCCAATTATATTAAATAGGCCTGGGCTTCTTTTAAAACTTGTATTCGCACCATTTGAAGCCTGGTTGGCCTGAATGTCCAAAATCAGCCCATTTAGTGCTTCTTTGATCTTTCTGGCCCTAGCTCATGTTATTGGGCCTTCTGGAATTTGCAATGGACCTCTTGCATCAATTGAAGCTCTAGCTTGTGTTGGATTTTTTGTATCTTCTGAAACCTTCCACCCATCATCTCCATGGTTCTCATCAATATGTCTTCATTTCTTCTTAACAAGGCTCCACCATTCTATGCAACAACTCATTCACACAAAATGATCTTGAAAATAACTTTTGACCCCACATGAAGCGTTATATTAATTGTACCAAGTGATTATATGCACCTATAGAATTAGGAATCCTTTGAATTTCATTAATTAAAGTAGTCTTTGATAATGACAACCATTTCTTAGAAGTCTATTTGGTTTAAAAGCTCAATAATGTGACTACCTTTTGTTGCTATAACTCATTCACAAGAAATGATTTTGAAAATAACCTTTCTTCCCATAACAAGCACTATATTCAAAGCAACAAGCACATCTATACTCCTTTGGATCTAGGAATCCATTGAAATCCATGGAACAAAGGAATCTTCCATCATGATTAGATTTCTTTTACATGTACTTTTTATTCAATTGTAGAATTATAGGAATATCTCTTTATTTCTTCTTAATAAGGCTTCACCTTTCGGTGCAATAACTCTTTCACTCTAAATGATCTTTAAAATAAATTTTGTCCCCATAGTAAGCAATATATTAATTGTAATAAACAATTAAAAGCATCTTCAGAGTTAGGAATCCTTTGAATTTCCCTAATCAAAGCAGTCTTTGATAATCACTACCATTGTTTACAAATCTCTTCAGTTTAATTGCTCAATAATGAGACAATCTCTTTATTTCATCCTAAAAAGGCTCCAACTTTTGTTGTAATAACTCATTCACACGAGATGATCTTGAAAATAGCTGTGTACCCTAATAGGCAATATATTCATTGCAAAAGGCACATTTATGCCCCTTTGTAACTAGGAATGCATTGAATTCTGTGAAGCAAACAAGTCTTCCATTATGATTAGATTTCCTTACAAGTACTTTTTGTTCAATTGTAGAATAATAGGAATATCACTTCATTTCTTCTTAACAAGGCTCCATCTTTCAACACAAGAACACTGTCACAACAAATGATATTGAAAATAACTTTTGTCTGCATAACAAGTATTATATTAATTGTAACAAATGATTACATGCACCTATGGAATTAGGAATCCTTTGAATTTCATTAACCAAAGGAGTATTTGATAATAACTACCATTTCATACAAGTCTCTTCATGCTCAATAATATAACCATCTCTTCATTTCTTCCTAAAAAGGATCCACCTTTTATAGGAAGAACTCATACACATGAAATAATCTTGAAAATAGCGTTGGTGCCCACAACTCCCATTATATTAATGGCTTGAAGCACATATATACCCCTTTGTAACTAGGAATCTATTGAATTCCATAGAGTAAAGCAGTCTTCTATCATGATTAGTTTTCCTTACAAGTAGTTTTTGTTGATTTGTAGAATAATTGGAATATCCTTTCTTCTCTTCTTAACAAGGCTCTACCTTTTAGCGAAGCAACTCATTCACACCAAATGATCTTTAAAATAACTTTTATCCCCACAACAAGCATTATATTAATTGTAACAAGCAATTTTAAGTTTTAATTGTAACAAACAAATAACCCTCATGTCTATAGAACTTATCAAAGGCAGTTTTCTCACATGCAGTATATACATTACTAAAGTCAGCATCATTAGCATTCAATTCAATAACATGCTCAAACCCCATCAACTTAACACTCAAAGTGCTAATCAGTGTGTACCTACATGACAATGCATCAACAACAACATTTTCCTTACCTAATTTGTATTGAATTACATAAGGAAAAGTTTCGATAAATTCAACCCATTTTGCATGTCTCCTATTCAACTTACCTTGCCCTTTTAAGTATTTTAAAAACTCATGATCAGTATGGATTACAAACTCCTTAGGCCGAAGGTAATGCTACCACATTTCTAAAGTCTTAACAAGTGCATACATTTCTTTATCATAAGTTGGATAATTCATTGTTGCCCCACTTAACTTCTCATCAAAGAATGCAATAGGTCGTTTCTCTTGCATGAGAACTCCCCCAATCCCAAAGCCCAATGCATCACATTCAATTTCAAAGATCTTAGAAAAATCAGGCAAAGCAAGAAGTGGTGCATTACACAACTTAAACTTAAGTAAATCAAAGGCATCATGTTGTTCTTTATTCCACTTGAAACCCACACTCTTTTTGACCACCTCAATCAATGGTGCAGTTATGGTACTAAAATCCTTAATGAACCTCCTATAAAAACTAGCCAAACCATGGAAACTCCTCACATCACTCACATTCTAAGGTGTAGGCCATTCTTAAATTGCCTTAATCTTTTCTTTATTAACCTCTATGCCATAAGTAGACACAACATAACCCAAAAAAATGACATAACCCTTGCAAAAGTCTCATTTCCTTAAATTGGCATACAATTTCTCTTTCCTTAAAACATCAAGTACACAATGCAAATGTTTAACATGCTCTTCCAAATTCCTACTGTATACTAATCTATCATCAAAATAAGCCACAATAAACTTTCCTAAGAAAGGTCTTAAAATATGATTTATTAATCTCATAAAAATACTAGGTGGATTAGTCAAACCAAAGGGCATAACTAACCATTTATACAAACCATGCTTGGTTTTGAATGCAATTTTCCATTCATCTCCTTCTCTCATCCTAATTTGTTGATATCCACTCTTAAAGTCAATTTTAGAGAAGTAACACGCACCATGTAATTCATTTAACATATCATCAATTTTGGGTATAGGAGGTCAATACTTAACTGTTATTTTGTTGATAGGTCTACAATCAACACACATCCTCCAAGATCCATCTTTCTTTGGCACAAGCAGCACTGGCACTGCACATGGACTCATGCTCTCCCTTACATGTCCCTTCTTTATGAACTCATCAACTTGCCTTTGAAGCTCTTTTGTCTCCTCGAAATTACTTCTATATGCTGGTTTATTGGGAATGGGAGCTCCAGGAATAAGATCAATGTGATGTTCAATCCCTCTCCTTGGTGGCAAACTATCTGGGATCTCCTCAGGGAACACATCATTATAATCCTGCAACAAAGATGAAATAGCACTAGGAAAAGATGAATCAAGGTTAGTATTAGAGAAATAAGAATCCTTGTAAAAGATTAAGATCATTTGTTGCCTAGCTTGGAAGGCAACCCTAACATCTGCTCCTTTTGCAAACATACTCACTTGTTTTCTTTCATCTTCACTCTTGTGAACCTGACCACTCTCATACTCGACACTCTTAAATGCGTTTATCTTCTTTTTCCCTCCTACACTTTCTTTTCTCTCCTCCTCTTTTGCTTACTTTCATAAAGTCTCACTTGGTCTTCATACACCTGTTTTGGAGTCAATGGTACCAGTGTAAATGGTCTTCCATCCATGGTGAATGAATAGTGGTTCTTGTAACCATCATGCAAAACTTTTCTGTCAAATTGCCAAGATGGCCCAATAACAAATGCCCGGTCTGCATAGGTACAACATCAAAAGACAATTCGTGCTTATAACTACCAATGGAAAATGGAACCACAACTTGTTTAGTCACTTTTACCACTCCACTGTCATTCAAACATTGCAAATTATATGACCTAGGATGTTTGGTTGTAGGCAAGTTCAATTTTCCCACCAACCCTGTACTAGCTAAATTAGTGCAACTACCTCCATCGATGATCAAGCAACAGAGTCTAACTTAAACTAAACATCAAGTATGGAAAATATTTTCCGCCAAATCTCAGCATCCTCCTCCACCTTAACCTGCACACTAAGGGCTCTCCTTGCTCCTAAAAGCCATCCATCATGCTCCAGATACTCTATCCATTCATCAACATCACTAGCATCCTCTAACAGCAACATTTGGTCTTCATCACTAACATTACTGCTAGACACATTGTCACCATTCTCCTTAAGGTACATGGTTCTCTTGTTAGGACATTGTGGAGCCACATGACCCCTACCTAGACATCTAAAGCTTTTGATGTCTCTATTTTTTCCTTAGGTGCCCTTAAGTTTTTCTTCAAATTTGCCCCTTTCCAAGCTGCCCCCACTAGTCTTGGGTCTATGTGAATTGGTTATTTTCTTAGAAGTCATCTTCTCTTCCTTCTTCCCCTAGTTCGACTTCCAAAAAGATGAACCTAAGTTCTACTTATGTCCAGAAGTGCTCCTTCCCTTAAGTTGCCTCTCAACTTTCATGGCAATGTGTACCATGTCTTCAAGCTCTATATAGTGTTATAGCTCTACCACATTAGCTATGCTCCTATTCAACCCATGGAGGAACCTAGCCATGGTTGCCTCCCTATCCTCCATTACTTTTTCCTTAACCGTAGCAATTTCCATCTTCTTATGGTACTCTTCCACACTCTTGGAACCTTGCGTAAGACTTTGCAACTTGTTATACAAATCCTTATAATAAGAGCTGCGAACAAATCTCCTTATCATCACAGTCTTCAACTCATTCCATGTTTCTATGGTTCTCTCAAAATTCCTTCTCCTAGTGGTAACTTGCTGGTCACACCACACTACAGCATAATCAGTGAACTTTGGCACAGCTAACTTCACCTTTTTCTCCTCAAAGAAGGTATTTTCATTTTAATACTACTAAGATTTTTATCTACTCCTTCCTCTGCTCTATTTTTGTTATCTTAACCTCCATTGTACCTATCATAAACATTTCCATTGCCTCGATTTCCCTACGATTCCTATTACCATGTCCTCCTCTAAAACCACCTCTGAAGTTTCTACTAGCATTATCACCGTCGTCATAATAATCATTACCATCTTCACCAAAGTCATGTTCAAATTGCTCCTTCATGACCCTCCCAGCTGGCCTCTTAGGTTTGAAATTTGATTCCCCTTCTATTTGATCTATCCTATCTCAAACTTCCCAAAATGTTTGGTCAATCCTATCAAACTTCTGTGGGAAACTGCCTAAATTTAGCCTTCCTCCTTTTCATGTGGGAAACTGCCTTCTTTAGTATTAGACATTGTTGATGCAAGATTGTTAGTAAATAAAAAATATGCCTCACAAAACTCACTCCTTTCCATGTTTGCTCTCCACTCAACTACAGTAGTCCTCAACTCTCATGTTTCACACAATAGATTACAGAACTCTAAGAGCTCTTTCAATAGTCCCAAGCAAACTAAATTTAGAACAAATAAAACTTGAATATATCAATCTTAGACCAACCTCTTTAGAGAAGTGACACAACCAAGAAGATGGGTAATAAAGCAAACAGAATGACAAGAAATTCAATGATATAAGCAATGTAATTGGAAAACAATCAATTATTAAATATAATTAAGTAAATGACCAATTAAGCAATGAACCCGTTTTTTTTTTTTCAGTTAACTAATGGGTATTTCTATGGAAGAAACAAATATGAAAAAAGAAACCCACGAAATACACGATTTTGTTTCTGTTTTTTTTTTGTGTTTTTTTTCTCTTTTTGATTATTCAATCAACAACGAAGAATACACAAAGAATATGATAACAACAATATAACTAATCTGAGTTAGAGCCAAAGTTTTGATACCAAATGATACGAACTCTGTTTATATGTAAATGGAACCCAACACTAATGTTGGTATAGGATCATTCTAACAAAGTTTAAGGGATTTGGAGTTCTGACCCAATGATTATAAACCAAGAACCCAAACTATAAGATTCAGACGCCACTCCTAACAACAACAATGTTGAAGAAGATAAGTCTAGTGAACCAACACACGCAAGTATGAAAGTTCAGAATTAGTTCTCAAAGAACCAGAGAAAATAGCTCATACACTCATGAAAACGGGTCTGCCTCGTCTAGCCACCCATTTTATATGCTAACTCCTAGAAACCCCTAACTAATAAGCTGGGCTTAATAAGGAAATTCGTCCAACCCACTAACTAATAATAAAAACCCATGGAAATAACCCACTTAAAGGCCTAATCATGGGCTCTCAAATCCAACTTCCTTCTCAAGGCCATGGTTCACAAATTCCTCCATAGATGACACAATTGCAGGCCCTGGAGAAGACTCCATCCTCCCTAACTTGTACTTGGCAACTTCCTGATAGTAAATGTCACATAACAAGTTGTTGAGAGCTTCCTTTATCTTCCTTGACCTTGCCCTTGTCATTGGTCCTCCAAGGTACAATATGGTTTCCATCACAACCTTTAATGGCAAGAACATATACACATAAAATGAACTTGAAAATAGCTTATGTGCCCACAATAAGCACTATATTCATGGCAAGAAGCACATCGATACCCCATTGTAACTACAAATCTTTTGAATTTCATCATGCAAAGATGTCATTCATCAAGCAAGATGTCATTGATTTGTAGAATAATTGGAATATGCCTTCTTTTCTTCTTAACAAGGTTCTACCTTTCAACGAAACAACTTATTCACGCCAAATGATCTTGAAAATAACTTTTGTCCCTGTAATATACATTATATTAATTGTAATAAGCGATTATAAGCACCTTTGGAATTAGAAATCCTTTGAATTTCATCAAGCAAAGATTTAATTGATAATGACAACCATTTCTTACCTGTCTCTTTAGTCTAATTACTTAATAATGACACTGACTCTTTATTTCTTCCTAAAAAGGCTCCACCATTTATGGCAATATCTCATTCATGTGAAATGATCTTGAAAATAGCTTGTGTACCCATAATAGGAACTATATTCATGGCATAAATGATACAAACTCTATTCATATGTAAATGGAACCCAATACCAATATTGGTATAGGATCATTCTAACACAAGTTAAGGGATTTGGAGTTCTGACCCAATGATTATAAACAACCAAGAACCAGAACTATAAGATTCAAACGCCACTCCTAACAACAACAATGTTGAAGAAGATAAGTCTAGTGAACCAACACACGCAAGTATGAAAGTTCAGAATTAGTTCTCAAAGAACCAGAGAAAATAGCTCATACACTCATGAAAATGAGTCTTCCATCCATGGTGAATGAATAGTGGTTCTTGTAACCATCATGCAAAACTTTTCTATCAAATTGCCAAGGACGGCCCAATAACAAATGTCTGGTCTGCATAGGTACAACATCACAAGACAATTCGTCCTTATATCTACCAATGGAAAATGGAACCACAACTTGTTTAGTCACTTTTACCGCTCCACTATCATTCAACCATTGCAAATTATATGACCTAGGATGTTTGGTTGTAGGCAAGTTCAATTTTTCCACCAACTCTGTACTTGCTACATTATTGCAACTACCTCCATCGATTATCAAGCAATAGAGTCTATCTTGAACTAAACATCGAGTGTGGAAAATATTTTCCCGCCAAATCTCAGCATCATTCTCCTCCTTAACCTGCGCACTAAGGGCTCTCCTTGCTACTAAAAGCCTTCCACCATGCTCCGGATACTCTATCCCTTTAACAACATCACTAGCATCTTTTAATGGTGGCATTTGGTCTTCATCACTAGCATCACTGCCAGACACATAATCACCATTCTCCTTTAGGTACATGGTTCTCTTATAAGGACATTGTGAAGCCACATGACCCTTACCCAAACATCTAAAGCATTTGATGTCTCTAGTTTTTCCATGGGTGCCCTTATGTTTTTCTTCAAATTTGCCCCTTTCCATGTTGCCCCCACTAGTCTTGGGTCTATGTGAATTGCTTTTTTGCTTAGAAGTCATCTTCTCTTCCTTCTTCCCCTAGTTCGACTTCCAAAAAGATACACCTAAGTTCTACTTATGACCAGAAGTGCTCCTCCCCTTAAGTTGCCTCTCAACTTTCATGGCAATGTGTACCATGTCTTCAAGCTCTACATAGTGTTGCAGCTCTACCACATCAGCTATGCTCCTATTCAACCCTTGGAGGAACCTAGCCATGGTTACCTCCCTATCCTCCATCACATTTGCCCTAACCATAGCAATTTCCATCTTCTTATGGTACTCTTCCACACTTTTGGAACCTTGCATAAGGCTTTGCAGCTTGTTATACTAATCCCTATAATAAGAGCTGGGAACAAATCTCCTTCTCATCATGGTCTTCAACTCATTCCAAGTTTTTATAGCCCTCTCAAAATTCCTTCTCTTTGTGGTAACTTGTTGGTCCCACCATACTACAGCATAATTAGTGAACTCTGCCATAGCTAACTTCACCTTTTTCTCCTTAGAGAAGTTGTGGCACTCATATATTAATTCTACCCTTCATTCCCAATCCAAATAGACATCAGGGTCAACTTTCCCTTGGAAAGAAGGTATTTTCATTTTAATACTACTAAGATTTTTGTCTACTCCTTCCTCCCCTCTCTTTCTATTATCCTAACCTCCATTGTACGTATCATAAATATTTCCATTGCCTCTTGCTCCTCTACCATTCCTATTACCACGTCCTCCTCTAAAACCACCTCTGAAATTTCTACTAGCATTATCACCGTCATCATAATAATCATCACCTTCTTCACCAAGGTCATGTTCAAATTGCTCCTTCATGACCCTCCTAGCTGGCCTTTTAGGATTGACACTTGATTCCCCTTCTTTTTGATCCATCCTGTCTTGAACTTCCTAAAGCGCTTGGTCAATCCTATCAAACTTCTGTTCTAAGGATTTCATAAGCAATTTGAAATCTGGAATAACTACTTCTTCCTCTCCATTTGGGAAACTGCCTTCTTTATCATTAGACATCGTACATGCAAGATTGTTAGTAAATAAAGAATATGCCTCACAAAACTCACTCCCTTGCATGTTTGCTCTCCACTCAACTACAGTAGTCCTCAACTCTCGTGTTTCACATAATTGCAAAACTTTAAGAGCTCTTTCAGTAGTCCCAAGCAAACTAAATTCAGAACAAACAAAACTTGAATATATCAATCCTAGACCTACCTCTTTAGAAAAGTGATAAGACCAGGGAGATAGGCAATAAAGCAAACAGAATGAAAAGAAATTCAATGATATGGGCAGTGCAATTGGACAACAATCAATTATCAAATATAATTGAGTAAATAACCAATTGAGCGATGAACCCATTTTTTTTTTTTCGGTTAACTAATCGGTATTTCTGTGGAAGGAACAAATATCAGAAAAGAAACCCACAAAATACACAATTTTGTTTCTTTTTTTTTTGAGTTTTTTTTCTCTTTTTGATTATTTAACCGACAATGAAGAATACACTAAAGATATGATAACAACAATATAACTAACTTAAGTTAGAGCCAAGGTTCTGATACCAAATGATACGAACTCCGTTTACATTTAAACGAAATTCGTATCAATAAAGGACATCCATATCCCTTTGTAATAAGGACTCCAATGAGTTTTGTGGAGCAATAGAGTCTTCCATTATGATTAGATTTCCTTACGAGTACTTTTTGTGAAATTGTAGAATAATAGGCTGATCTCTTCATTTCTTCTTGACAAGGCTCCATGTTTGGGTTCAACAACTCATTCACATAAAATGATCTTGAAAATAAATTTTATCCCCTCAACAAGCATTATATTAATTGTAACAAGTGATTATATGCAC
>CM034047.1:5935893-5972313 GCA_019804595.1 Bruguiera parviflora | reverse complement strand
ATCAAAGCAGTCTTTGATAATAACTACCATTTCTTACATGTCTATTCGGTTTAAATGCTCAATAATGTAACTATCTCTTCATTTCTTCCTAAATAGGCTCCACCTTTTGTTGCAAGAACTCATCCACGCAAAATGATCTTAAAAATAGCTTATGTACCTGTAACATGCACTATATTCTTGGCAAGAAGCACATTTCTACCCTTTTGTAACTAGGAATCCATTGAAATCCATGGAGTAAAGGGGTCTTCTATCATGATTAGATTTCTATAGAAATACTTTTTGTTGATTGGTAGAATAATTGGAATATCCCTTCATTTCTTCTTAAAAAGGCTCCACCTTTTGGAGCAATTACTCATTCACACTAAATGATCTTGAAAATAACTTTTGTCCCCACAATAAGCATTATATTAATTGTAACAAGCAATTTTAATCACCTTTAAAATTAGGAATCCTTCAAATTTCATTAATCAAAGCTGTCATTGGTAATGACTACCATTTCATACCTATCAATCCTGTTTAATTCCTCAATAATGACATTGCCTCATCATTTCTTCCAAAAAAGGCTTCACCATTTTTGGCAAGATCTCATTCACGTGAAATGACCTTGAAAATAGCTTGTATGCCCACAATAGGTACTATATTCATGGCACAAAGCACATCTATACACCTTAGCAACATGGAATCCATTGAGTTCCATGGACCAAAGGAGTTTACAATTGTGATTAAATTTCCTTACAAGTACTTTTTACAGAATTGTAGAATAATAGGAATATCTCCTCTTTTCTTCTTAGCAAGGCTCCACCTTCTAGCACAACAACTCATACACACCAAATGATTTGGAAAATTACTTTTGTTGCCACAACAAATATTATATTAATTATAGCAAGTGATTATATGCAACTATGGAATTAGAAATCCTTTGAATTTTGTTAATCAAAGTAGTCTTTCATAATAACTACCATTACTTACAAGTCTGCTCAGTTTAAATGCTTAATAATGTGATTGTCTCTTCATTTCTTCCTAAAACAACGTTAGCTTTTGTGGCAAGAACTCATACACACGAAATGATCTTGAAAATAGCTTGTGTGCCCACAACAAGCACTATATTCATGGCAAGAAGCACATCAATACCCCTTTGTAATAAGGAATCCATTGAATTTCGTGGAGCAAAGGAGTCTTCCATCATGATTTGATTTCCTTACGAGAAATTTTTGTTCAATTGTAGAATAATAGGAAAATCTCTTCATTTCTGTTTAACAAGGCTTCACCTTTTGGTGCAACAACTCGTTCACACCCAAAGGTCTTGAAAATAGCTTGTGTGCCCATAACAAGCACTATATTCATGGCAAGATGCACATCTATATCCTTTCGTAACTAAGAATCCATTGAATTCCATGGATCAAAAGAGTCTTCCATCATTATTAGATTTCCTTACAAATACTTTTTGTTGATTTGTAAAATAATTGGAAATTCCTTCATTTCTTCTTAACAAGGCTCCACCTTCCAATGCAACAACTCATTCACACCAAATGATCTAGAAAATAACTTTTGTCCCTAACACAAGTACTATATTAATTGTTACAAGTAATTATATGCACTTATGGAATTAGTAATCGTTTGAATTTCATTAATTAAAGTAGGCTTTGACTATGACTACCATTTCTTACATGTCTCTTTGGTTTAGATGCTTAATATTGTGATTGTCTCTTAATTTCGTCCTACAAAAGCTCCACCTTTTATGGCATGAACACATTCACACCAAAATGATCTTGAAAATAGCTTGTGTGCCCACAATAGACACCATATTCATGGCAAGAAGCACATTGATACCCCTTTGAGTATTTATTGTTCAATTGTAGAATAATAGGAACATCTCTTCATTTCTTCTGAACAAGGCTCCACCTTTCAGAGCTGATGGAAACCATATTGTACCAACTCAAATCGACAAGGGAGTAGATACTTTGAAAAACCTTGGAGGACCAATGACAATGGCAAGGTCAAAGAAAATAAAGGAAGCGCTCAACAACTTGTTGTGCGACATTTACTATCATGAAGTTGCCAAGTACGAGTTAAGTAGGATGGAGTCTTCACCAGGGCTTGCGAATGTGTCATCTGTGGAGGAATTTGTGAACCATGCCCTTGGGAAGGAAGTTGGATTTAAGAGCCCATGATTGGGCCTTTAAGTGGGCTATTTCCAGGGGGTTTTATTATTATTTAGTGGGTTGGACGAAATTCCTTATTAAGCCCAGCTTATTTAGTGGGTTGGACCAATTCCCTTATTAAGACCAGCTTATTAGTTAGGGTTTCTGCGAGTTAGCATATAAAAAGGGCAAAAAGGGTGGCTTGGAGAGGCAGACCCGTGTTCATGAGTGTATGAGCTATTTTCTTTGGTTCTTTGAGAACTAATTCTGAACTTTCATACCTGCGTGTGTTGGTTCACTAGACTTATCTTCTTCAACGTTGTTGTTGTTAGGAGTAGCGTCTGAATCTTATAGTTTTGGTTTTTGGTTGTTTATAATCATTGGGTCAGAACTCCAAATCCCTTAACCTGTGTTAGAACGATCCTATTCTAACATTAGTGTTGGGTTTTGTTTACATATAAATGGAGTTTGTATCACTTTGGTGAAGATGGTGATGATTATTATAATGACGGTGATAATGCTAGTAGAAACTTCAGAGATGGTTTTAGAGGAGGACGTGGTAATAGGAATGGTAGAGGAGCAAGAGGCAATGGAAATGTTTATGATAGGTACAATGGAGGTTGCGATAACAGAAATAGAGGGGAGGAAGGAGTAGACAAAAATCTTAGTAGTATTAAAATGAAAATACTGGTCCTCCAAGGTTTTGCAAAGTATCTACTCCTTGTCGATTTGAGTTGGTATAATATGGTTTCCATCATTCCCGCTCTCCTCAAAATGATTTGTCCTTAAATCAGCACCTACATCATCAAAGAGAAAAGGAGAAAGGTCAGAAACATTAAATGTTGCACTCACATTATACTCACTTGGCAAGTCAAGTTTATATGCATTATCGCTGACTCTTGCCACCACTTGGAAAGGACCATCTCCTCTTGGCTGCAACTTTGATTTCCTTTGCTTAGGAAATCTATCCTTCCGTAAATGTACGCAAACCCAATCACTAGGTTCAAAAGTGATATGCTCGCAACCTTTGTTGGCTTGTGTTTCACATTATTTGGTTCTTCTCTCAATGATAAGCCTAGCTTTCTAATGATGTTGCCTAACCATTTCCCCCTTCTTTTTCCCATCTAAATTAACCCTGTCCTGTATCGGTAATGGTACTAAATCTAAAGGCGACAATGGATTAAAACCATAAATAAGCTCAAAAGGAGAATAACCTGTAGCACTATGAACAACACGATTATAGGCAAACTCCCCAAAAGGCAAACATTCTTCCTGGGTTCTAGAGTTCTTACCAATAACAGCACGCAACAATGTACCAAGAGTTTGATTTACTACCTCAGTTTGTCCATTGGTTTGTAGATGGCAAGTTATAGAAAACAACAACTTTGTTCCAAGCTTACGCCACAATGTTTTCCAAAAATGGCTCAAAACTTTTGCATCACGGTCTGACACAATACTCTTCGGAACTCTATGTAGGTGAACAATCTCTCTAAAAAATAAGTTTGCAATGTGTGTGGCATCATCCATTTTGGTGCAAGCAATGAAATGTGCCTTCTTTGAGAACCTGTCAACTACAACAAGAATACAATCTCGGCCCTTCTTGGACTCAGGTAACCCAAGAATAAAATCCATAGAAATGTTGGTCCAGGGTTCACAGGGAATTTCTAAGGGCATATACTTACCATGGGGCAAAACTCTAGACTTAGCTTGTCTACAGGTAATACACTTGGCACAGACCCTTTCAACATCCCTTTTCATATGTGGCCAAAAAAACTGTTTGTTGAAAACATCAAAAGTCTTTCGATTGCCAAAGTGTCCCATTAAACCACCCCCATGAGCTTTTCGCGCAAGTAATACTCTCAGAGACCCTTGTGGAATACAAAGCTTATTCACTCGAAACAAATACCCCTTATGTCTATAGAACTTACCAAATGCAGCTCTCTCACATGCAAGATTGTTAGTAAATAAAGAATATGCCTCACAAAACTCACTCCCGTGCGTGTTTGCTCTCCACTCAACTACAGTAGCCCTCAACTCTCGTGTTTCACACAATAAATTGCAAAACTCTAAGAGCTCTTTCAGTAGTCCCAAGCAAACTAAATTCAGAACAAACAAAACTTGAATATATCAATCCTAGACCTACCTCTTCAGAGAAGTGACAGGACCAAGAAGATCGACAATAAAGCAAATAGAATGACAAGAAATTCAATGATATGAGCTGTGTAATTAGACCACAATCAATTATCGAATATAATTGAGTAAATGACCCATTGAGCAATGTACTCGATTTTCTTTTTCAGTTAACTAATGGGTATTTCTATGGAAGAACCAAATATCAAAAAGGAAACCCATGAAATACATGATTTTGTTTCTTTTTTTTTTTTTGGTTTTTTTTTTCTCTTTTTGGCTAACTTTTATCGGAGGTTTATTAAGGATTTTAGTACCATAGCTGCACCATTGATTGAGGTGGTCAAAAAGAGTGTGGGTTTTAAGTGGAGTAAGGAACAACAAGATGCCTTTGATTTACTTAAGCCTAAGTTGTGTAATGCACCACTTCTTACTTTGCCTGATTTTTCTAAGATCTATGAAATTGAATGTGATGCATCGGGCATTGGGATTGGGGGAGTTCTCATGCAAGAGAAATAACCTATTGCATTCTTTAGTGAGAAGTTGAGTGGGGCAACATTGAATTATCTAACTTATAATAAAGAAATGTATGCACTTGTTAGGACTTTAGAAATGTGGCAGCATTACCTTTAGCCTAAGGAGTTTGTAATTCACACTGATCATGAGTCTTTAAAATACTTAAAGGGGCAAGGTAAGTTGAATAGGAGACTTGCAAAATGGGTTGAATTTATCGAAACTTTTCCTTATGTAATTCAATACAAGTAAGGTAAGGAAAATGTTGTTGCTGATGCATTGTCACGTAGGTATACACTGATTAGCACTTTGAGTGTTAAGTTGCTGGGGTTTGAGCACATTATTGAATTGTATGCTAATGATGCTGACTTTAGTAACATATATGTTGTATGTGAGAAAGCTATCTTTGGTAAGTTCTATAGACATGAGGGGTATTTGTTTAGAGTAAATAAGCTTTGTATTCCTTAAGGGTCTCTGTGAGCATTACTGATACGAACTCCGTTTATATGTAAATGGAACCCAACACCAATATTGGTATAGAATTGTTCTAACACAGGTTAAGGGATTTGGAGTTCTGACCCAATGATTATAAACAACCAAGAACCAGAACTATAAGATTTAGACGCCACTCCTAACAACAACAACGTTGAAGAAGATAAGTCTAGTGAACCAACACACGCAAGTATTAAAGTTCAAAATTAGTTCCCAAAGAACCAGAGAAAATAGCTCATACACTTATGAAAACGGGTCTGCCTCTCCCAGCCACCCTTTTTGCCCTTTGTATATTCTAACTCCCAGAAACCTTAATTAATAAGTTGGTCTTAATAAGGGAATTGGTCCAACCCACTAAATAAGCTGAGCTTAATAAGGAATTTCATCTAACCCATTAAATAAGCTGGGCTTAATAAGGAATTTCGTCCAACCCACTAAATAATAATAAAAACACAAGAAATTAACCCAATTAAAGGCCCAATCATGGGCTCTCAAATCCAACTTCCTTTCTAAGGCCATGGTTCGCAAATTTCTCCACAGATGACACATTCGCAAGCCCTGGTGAAGACTCCATCCTCTTTAACTTGTACTTGGCTACTTCTTGATAGTAAATGTCGCACAACAGGTTGTTGAGAGCTTCCTTTATTTTCTTTGACCTTGCCCTTGTCATTGGTCCTCTAAGGTTTTGTAATGTATCTACTCCTTTGTCGATTTGAGTTGGTACTATATGGTTTCCATCATTCCCGCTCTCCTTGAAATGATTTGTCCTCAAATCAGCATCTACATCATCAAGGTTAGTGTTAGTGAAATAAGAATCCTTGTAAAGGATTAAGATCATTTGTTGCCTAGCTTCGAAGGCAACCCTAACATTTGCTCTTTTTGCAAACACACTCACTAGTTTTCTTTCATCTTCACTCTTGTGAACCTAACCACTCTTGTACTCAGCACTCTCAAATGCATTTATCTTCTTTTTCCCTCTTGCACTTTCTTTTCTCTCCACTCTCTCTTTCTTTTCGCTCCTCCTCTTTTGCTCACTTTCACAAAGTCTCACTTGGTCTTCATACACCTGTTTTGGAGTCAATGGTGCCAATGTAAATGGTCTTCCATCCATGGTGAATGAATAGCAGTTCTTGTAACGGTCACGCAAAACTTTTCTGTCAAATTGCTAAGGACGGCCCAATAACAAATGTCCAGTCTGCATAGGTACAACATCACAAGACAATTCGTCCTTATATCTACCAATGGAAAATGGAACCACAACTTGTTTAGTCACTTTTACCACTCCACTGTCATTCAACCATTGCAAATTATATGGCCTAGGATGTTTGGTTATAGGCAAGTTCAATTTTTCCACCAACTCTGTACTTGCTACATTATTGCAACTACCTTCATCGATTATCAAGCAATAGAGTCTATCTTGAACTAAACATCGAGTATGGAAAATATTTTCCCGCCGAATTTTAGCATCATTCTCCTCCTTAACCTGTGCACTAAGGGCTCTCCTTGCTACTAAAAGCCTTCCACCATGCTCTGGATACTCTATCCCTTCATCAACATCACTAGCATCTTTTAATGGCGGCATTTGGTCTTCATCACTAGCATCACTGCTAGACACATAATCACCATTCTCCTTAAGGTACATGGTTCTCATATTAGGACATTGTGAAGCCACATGACCCCTACCCAAACATCTAAAGCATTTGATGTCTCTAGTTTTTCCATGGGTGCCCTTATGTTTTTCTTCAAATTTGCCCCTCTCCAGGCTGCCCCCACTAGTCTTGGGTCTATGTGAATTTCCTTTTTGCATAGAAGTCATCTTTTCTTCCTTCTTCCCCCAATTCGGCTTCCAAAAAGATGAACTTAAGTTTTGCTTATGACCAAAAGTGCTCCTTCCCTTAAGTTACCTCTCAACTTTCATGGCAATGTGTACCATGTCTTCAAGCTCTACATAGTGTTGCAGCTCTACCACATCAACTATGCTCCTATTTAACCCTTGGAGGAACCTAGCCATGGTTGCCTCCCTATCCTCCATGGTTTCCATCTCTTTATGGTACTCTTCCACACTCTTGGCACCTTGTGTAAGGCTCTGCAACTTATTATACAAATCTCTATAATAAGAGCTAGGAACAAATCTCCTTTGCATCACAGTCTTGAACACATTCCAAGTTTCTATGGTTCTCTCAAATTCCTTCTCCTAGTGGTAACTTGCTAGTCCCACCATACTATAGCATAATCAGTGAACTTTGCCATAACTAACTTCACCTTCTTCTCCTCAGAGAAGTTATGGCACTCATATATTAATTCTACCCTTCGTTCCCAATCCAAATAGACATCAAGGTCAGCTTTCCCTTGGAAAGAAGGTATTTTCATTTTAATACTACTAAGATTTTTGTCTACTCCTTCCTCCCCTCTATTTCTGTTATCCCAACCTCCATTGTACCTATCATAAACATTTCCATTGCCTCTTGCTCCTCTACCACTCCTATTACCACGTCCTCCTCTAAAACCACCTCTGAAGTTTCTACTAGCATTATCACCGTCATCATAATAATCATCACCTTCTTCACCAAGGTCATGTTCAAATTGCTCCTTCATGACCCTCCCAGCTGGCCTTTTAGGATTGACACTTGATTCCCCTTCTATTTGATCCATCCTATCTTGAACTTCCTAAAGCGCTTGGTCAATCCTATCAAACTTCTGTTCTAAGGATTTCATAAGCAATTTGAAATCTGGAATAACTACTTCTTCCTCTCCATTTGGGAAACTGCCTTCTTTATCATTAGACATCGTACATGCAAGATTGTTAGTAAATAAAGAATATGCCTCACAAAACTCACTCCCTTGCGTGTTTGCTCTCCACTCAACTACAGTAGTCCTCAACTCTCGTGTTTCACACAATAAATTGCAAAACTCTAAGAGCCCATTCAGTAGTCCCAAGCAAACTAAATTCAGAACAAACAAAACTTGAATATATCAATCCTATACCTACCTCTTTAGAGAAGTGACATGACCAAGAAGATGGGCAATAAAGCAAATAGAATGACAAGAAATTCAATGATATGGGCAATGCAATTGGACAATAATCAATTATCAAATATATTTGAGTAAACGACCAATTGAGCAATGAACCCGTTTTCTTTTTTTTTTTTTCGGTTAACTAATGGGTATTTATGTGGAAGGAACAAATATCAGAAAAGAAACCCATGATTTTGTTTCTGTTTTTTTTTTTTTTGTGTTTTTCTTTTTTTCTCTTTTTCATTATTCAACCAACATCGAAGAATAGACGAAAGACATGATAACAACAATATAACTAACCTTTGTTAGAGCCAAAGCTCTGATACCAAATGATATGAACTCCGTTTATATGTAAATGGAACCCAACACCAATATTGGTATAGGATTGTTCTAACATAGGTTAAGGGATTTGGAGTTCTGACCCAATGATTATAAACAACCAAGAACCAGAACTATAAGATTCAGACGCCACTCCAAACAACAACAACGTTGAAGAAGATAAGTCTAGTGAACCAACACACGCAAGTATTAAAGTTCAAAATTAGTTCCCAAAGAACCAGAGAAAATAGCTCATACACTCATAAAAATGGGTCTGCCTCTCCCAGCCACCCTTTTTGCCCTTTTTATATGCTAACTCCTAGAAACCCTAACTAATAAGCTGGTATTAATAAGGGAATTCGTCCAACCCACTAAATAAGCTGGGCTTAATAAGGAATTTCGTCCAACCCTTTAAATAATAATAAAAACACATGAAATTAACCCACTTAAAGGCCCAATCATGGGCTCTCAAATCCAACTTCCTTCCTAAGGCCATGGTTCACAAATTCCTCCACATATGGCACATTCACAAGCCCTGGTGAAGACTCCATCCTCCTTAACTCGTACTTGGCAACTTCTTGATAGTAAATGTCGGACAACAGGTTGTTGAGAGTTTCCTTTATTTTCTTTGACCTTGCCCTTGTCATTGGTCCTCCATGGTTTTGCAATGTATCTACTCCCTTGTAGATTTGAGTTGGTACAATATGGTTTCCATCAATTACTTGTGAGAGAAGCTCATGGGGGTGGTTTAATGGGACACATTAGCATTCAAAAGACTTTTGATATTTTAAATAAACATTTTTTCTAGCCACATATGAAAAGGGATGTTGAAAGGGACTTTTCCAAGTGTATTACCTGTAGACAAGCTAAGTCTAGAGTTTTGCCCCATGGTAAGTATATGCCCTTAAAAATTCCCTGTGAACCTTAGACCAACATTTCTATGGATTTTATTCGTGGGTTACCTTGGTCCAAAAAGGGTCGAGATTGTATTCTTGTTGTAGTTGACAGGTTCTCAAAGATGGCGCATTTTATTGCTTGCACCAAAATGGATGATACCACACACATTGCAGACTTATTTTTTAGAGAGATTGCTCGCTACATGGAGTTCTGAAGAGTATTGTGTCAGACCGTGATGCAAAATTTTTGAGCCATTTTTGAAAAACATTGTGGGGTAAGCTTGGAACAAAGTTGTTGTTTTCTACAACTTGCCATCCATAAACCAATGGACAAACTGAGGTAGTAAATCAAACCCTGGGTACATTGTTGCGTGCAGTTATTGGTAAGAACTCTAGAACCAAAGAAGGATGTTTGCCTATAATCGTGTTGTTCATAGTGCTATATGTTATTCTCTTTTCGAGCTTGTTTATTGTGCTGACAACTGGGACTATATTCATGGCAAGAAGCACATTTATACTCCTTTGGAAAAAGGAATCTAATGAATTCTGTGGAACAAAGGAGTCTTCTATCATGATTATATTTTTTTACAGGTACTTTTGGTTCAATTCTTGAATATTAGGAATATGTCTGCATTTTTTCTTAACAAGGCTCCATCTTTCAATGCAACAACTCATTCCCGCCAAATGATCTTGATTATAACTTTAATCCCCACATTGAGCATCATATTAATTGTAACTAGCAATTATTTGCACATTTGGAATTAGGAATACTTTAAATTTTTTTAATCAAAGCAGTCTTTGATAATGATTACCATTTCTTATGAGTCTTTTCAATTTAAATGCTCAATAATATGACCATCTCTTCATTTCTTTCTAGCAAGGCACCACTTTTTGTGGCAATAACTCATTCACCCAAGATGATCATTAAAATAGCTTGTGTGGCCACAACAAGCGCTATATTCATGGCAACATGCTCATCTATACTCCTTTGAAACTATAAATGCATTGCATTCCATGGAACAAAGGAGCCAGTCGTCATGATTAAATTTCTTTACAAGTACTTTTGGGTCAATTATAGAATAATAGGAATATCTCTTCATTTCTTCTGGACAATGCTCTACCTTTTAGCACAACAATTTATTCACACCAAATGATCTCAAAAATAACTTTTGTCCCAACAACAAGCATTTTATTAAATGTAACAAGTGATTATATACACCTTTGGAATTAGGAATCCTTTGAATTTCATTAATCAAAGTAGTCTTTGATAATGACTACCATTTCTTACAAGTCTCTTCAGTTTAAAGGCTCAATAATATGACCATCTCTTCATTTCTTCCTAACAATGCTCGAATTTTTGTTGGAATAACACTTTCACATGAGATGATCATGAAAATAACTTATGTGCCCAAAACAGGGACTATTTTCATGGTAACAAGCACATCTATACTCCTTTGGAAGTAGGCATTCATTGAGTTTAATGGAACAAAGGAGTCTTCCACTGTGATTAGATTTCTTTATAGGTACTTTTGGATCAATTGTAGAATAATAGGAATATCTCTTCATTTCTATTTAAAAATGCACCACCTTTTAGTGCAATAATTCTTTCACACCAAATGATCTTAAAAATAACTTTTATTGTTACAAAATGCATTATGTTAATTGTAACAAGCAATTATATGCTCATTTGGAATTAGGAATCCTTTGAATTTCATTAATCAATGCAGTCTTTGATAATGATTATCATTTCTTACAAGTCTTTTTGGTTGAAATGCTCAATAATATGACTGTCTCTTCATTTCTTCCTACCAAGGCACCACCTTTGGTTGCAATAACTTATTCACACGAGATGATCATGAAAATAGCTTGTATGCCCACAACAAACATTATATTCACGACAACAAGCTCATCTATACTCCTTTGGAACTAGGAATCCATTGTACTCCATGGAATGAAGGAGTTGGCTATCATGATTAACTTTTTCTATAGGTATTTTTGGGTCAATTATAGAATATTAGGAATATCTCTTCATTTCTTCTTAACAACGCTCCATCTTTCGGTGCAACAACTCATTCACATCAAATGATCTCAAAAATAACTTTTGTCCTAACAACAAGCACCATATTAATTGTAACAAGTGATTATTTATGCCTTTGTAATTAGGAATCCTTTGAATTTCATTAATCAAAGGAGTCTTTGATAATGACTACCCTTTCATGCAAGTCTCTTTTGTCTAATTGCTTAATAAGGACAACCTCTCTTCATTTCTTCCTAATTAGGCACCACCTCTTTTTACAATAACTCATTCACACAAAATGATCTTGAAAATAGCATGTGTTCCTGTAACAGGCACTATATTCATGGCAAAAAGCACATTTATACTCCTTTAAAATTGGGAATCCATTGTATTCCAAAGAACAAAGGAGTCTTCCATCATGATTATATTTTTTTTGCAAGTACTTTTGGATTAATTGTAAAATAATAGGAATATGTCTTCATTTCTACTTAACAATGCTCCACATTTCGGTGCAGCAACTCATTCACATCAAATGATCTTGAAAATAACTTTTGTCACCACAAAAGGCATTATATTAATTGTAACAAGCAATTATATGCACCTTTAAAGTTAGGAATCCTTTGATTTTCATTAATCAAAGCAGTCTTTGATAATGACTACTATTTTTTACACGTTTCTTTAGTTTAAATGCTTAAGAATATGACTATCTCTTAATTTCTTTCTAATAAGGTTCTACCTTTTGTTGAAATAACTCATTCACCTGAGATGATCTTTAAAATAACTTGTATGCCCACAATAAGCACTATATTCATGACAACAAGATCTATACTACTTTGAAACTAGGAATTCGTTTGATTAAATGGAACAACAGAGTCTTCTATCATGATTAGATTTCATTACAGGTACTTTTGGTTCAATTGTAGAATAATACAAATATCTCTTCATTTCTTCTTAACAACGTTTCACCATTCAACGCAACAACTCATTCACACCAAATGATCTTGAAAATAACTTTTGTCCCCATAACAAGCATTATATTAATTATAACAAGCCATTATATGAACTTTTGGAATTAGGAATCCTTTAAATTTCATTAATCAAAGAAATCTTTGATAATGACTACCATTTCTTACTAGTCTTTTTGGTTTAAATGCTCCATAACAGAACCTTCTCTTCATTTCTTCCTATCAAGGCTTCGTGATTTGTTGCACTATCTCATTCATATAAGATGATCTCAAAAATAACTTTTGTGCCCACAACAGGCACTATATTCATGCAAAGAAGCATATCCATACTCCTTTGGAACTAGGAATCCATTGAACTCAACTAAATAAAGGAATCTTCCATCAAGATTAGATTTCTTTGTAGGTAATTTTCATTCAATTGTAGAATAATAGGAATATCTCTTCATTTCTTCTTATCAATGCTCCACCATTTGGTGTAATACCTTATTCACTCCAAATGATCATGAAATTAACTTTTGTCTCCATAATAAGCATTATATTAAATTTAATAAGTGATGATATGCACTTTTGAAATTATAAATCCTTTGAATTTCATTAATCAAAGTAGTATTTGATAATTACTACCATTTCTTACAAGTCTCTTGAATTTAATTGCCCAATAATGAGACCATGCCTTCATTTCTTCCTAACATGGCTCCACGTTTCATCACAACAACTCATTCACACAAAATGATCTTAAAAATAACTTTTATCCTCACAATAAACATTATATTGATCATAACAAGCAATTATATGCACCTTTGGATTTAGCAATCCTTTGAATTTCATTAATCAAAGCAATCATTAATAATGACCACCATTTCTTACAAGTCTCTTCAGTTTAATTACTCAATAATGAGATTGTGTCATCATTTCCTCTTAACAAAGCTCCATTTGTTGTTGCAATAACTCGTTCAAACGAAATGATCTTGAAAATAGCTTATGTACCCACAATAGGTACTCTATTCATGACAAAAAGTACATTTATACACCTTTGGAACAAGAATCAATTAAATTCCATTGAACAAAGGAATCTTCCATCATAATTAGATTTCTTTACAAGTAGTTTTGGTTTAATTGTAGAATAATAAGAATATCTCTTTAGTTCTTCTCAACAATGGTCCAACTTTCATTACAATAGCTCATTCATGCAAAATGATCTTGAAAATAACTTTTGTCTCTACAACAAGCATTATATGAATTGTAACAACCAATTATATGCACCTTTGCAATTAGGAATCCTTTGAATTTCATTAATCAAAGTAGTCTTTGATAATGACTACCATTTCCTACATGTCTCTTCAGTTTAATTGCTCAAGAATGAGACAGTGTCTTCATTTCTTCCTAACAATACTCCTTCTATTACAATAACCCAATTGCATGAAATGATCTTGAAAATAGCTTGTATGCCCACAACAGGCACTATATTTATAGCAAAAAAGCACATCTATATACCTTCAGAAATAGGAATCTATTGAATTCCATGGAACAAAAGACTCTTTCATCATGATTAGATTTCATTTCAAGTACTTTTCGTTCAATTGTTGAATAAGATGAATATGACTTCATTTCTTTTCAACAAGGCTCCACTTTTCATAGCAATAACTCATTCACATAAAATGATCTTGAAAATAACTTTTGTTCCCATAGCAAGCATTATATTAATTGTAGCATGCGATTATATGCACCTTTGGAATTAGGAATCCTTTGAATTTCATTAATCAAAATAGTCTTTGATAATGACAACCATTTCTTACAAGTCTCTTTGCTTTAATTGCTTAATAATAAGTTTATGTCTACATTTCTTCCTAACAAAGCTCCATCTTTTGTTGCAATAACTCATTTGCATGAAATGATCTGAAAAATAGCATGTGTGCCAACAACAGGCACTATATTCTTGGCAAAAAGCACATCTATATACCTTTAGAACTATGAATCTATTGAATTCCATGGAACAAAGGAGTCTTCTGTCATGATTAGATTTTTTTCAAGTACTTTTTGTTCAATTGTCAGATAATATGAATATGTCTTCATTTCTTCTCAACAAAGCTCCATCTTTTGTAACAACAACTCATTCACACAAAATGATCTTGAAAATAACTTTTGTCCCCATAACAAGCATTATATTAAATGTACCTTTGGAATTAGGAATCCTTCGAATTTCATTAATCAAAGCAGTTTTTGTTAATGGCAACCATTTCTTACAATTCTCTTCGGTTTAATTGCTCAATAATGAGTTTGTGAATTTATTTCTTGTTAAAAAAAACTCCAACTTTTGTTGTAATAACTCATTTAAACAAAATGATCTTGAAAATAGCTTATATGCCCACAATAGGCAATATATTCAAGGCAAGAAACACATTAATACTCCTTTGGAACTAGAATCTATTATATTCGATGGAACAAAGGAGTCTTCCTAATTTCCTTTCAAGTACTCTTTGTTTAATTGTAGAATAATATGAATATGTCTTCATTTCTTCTTAATAAAACTCTAACTTCTGTTGCAACAACTCATTCCCACAAAATGAGCTTGAAAATAACTTTTGTCTCCACAACAAGCATTATATTAATTGTAAGAAGCAATGATATGCACCTTTGAAATTAGGAATCTTTTGAATTTCATTAATCAGAGTTGTCTTTGATAATGACTACCATTTCTTACAAGTCTTTTGCATTTAACTGTTTAATAATGAGACCGTGTCTTCATTTCTTCCCAACATGGCTCCACCTTTTGTTGCAACAACTCATTTACTCAAAATGATCTTGAAAATAACTTTTGTCCCTACAACAAGCATTATATGAATTGTAACAAGCGATTATTTGAACTTTTGGAATTAGGAATCTTTTGAATTTCATTAAATAAAGCAGTTTTGATAATGATTACCATTTCCTACATGTCTCTTCAGTTTAATTACTCAAGAATAAGATAGTGTCTTCATTTCTTCCTAACAAGGCTCTTTCACTTGTTGCAATAACTCATTCGCATAAATGATCTTGAAAATAGCTTGTGTACCCTTAACTGACACTATATTCATGGCAAAAAGCACATCTATATACCTTCATAAATATGAATCTATTGAATTTCATGGAACAAAGGAGTCTTCCGCATAATAAGATTTCATTTCAAGTACTTTTTGTTCAATTGTTGAATAATATGAATATGTCTTCCTTTCTTCTTAACAAAGCTCCATATTTCATAGCAACAACTCATTCACACAAAATGATCTTGAAAATAACTTTTATCCCCACAACAAGCATTATATTAATTGCAACATGTGATTATATACACCTTTGGAATTAGGAATGTTTTGAATTTCATTAATCAAATTAGTATTTGATCATGACGACCATTTCCCATAAGTCTCTTCACTTTAATTGCTCAATAATGAGTTTGTGTCTTCATTTCTTCCTAACAAATCTTCATCTTTTGCTGCAATAGATTATTTGCATGAAATAATCTTGAAAATAGTGTGTGTGTCAACAACAAGCACTATATTCATGGCGAAAAACACATCTATATACATTCAAAATTAAGAATTTACTGAATTTCATGGAACAAAGGAGTCTTCCATCATGATTTGATCTTTTCAAGTACTTTTTGTTCAACTGTCAAATAATATGAATATGTCTTCATTTCTTCTCAACTAGACTCCACCTTTCATAGCAACAACTCATTCACACAAAATGAACTTGAAAATAACTTTTATCCCCATAACAAGTATTATATTAATTGTAACAAGTGATTATATGTACCTTGGGAATTAGGAATCTTTTGAATTTCATTAATCAAAGCAGTTTGTAATAATGACAACCATTTTTATAAGTCTCTTCGGTTTAATTGCTCAATAATGAGTCTGTGAATTTATTTCTTTCTAACAAAGCTCCAACTTTTGTTGTAATAACTCATTTAAGTGAAATGTGATACGAACTCTGTTTATATGTAAACGGAACCTAACACCAATGTTGGTATAGGATCATTCTAACACAGGTTAAGGGATTTGGAGTTCTAACCTAATGATTATAAACAACCAAGAACCAGAACTATAAGATTCAGATGCCACTCCTAACAACAACAACATTGAAGAAGATAAGTCTAGTAAACCAACACACCCAAGTATGAAAGTTCAGAGTTAGTTCTCAAAGAACCAGAGAAAATAGCTCATATAATTATGAAAACGGGTCTGCCTCTTCCAGCCACCCTTTTTGCCCTTTTTATATGCTAACCCCCAGAAACCCTAACTAATAAGCTGGGCTTAATAAAGAAATTCGTACACCCTAACTAATAAGCTGGGGTTAATAAGGAAATTCGTCCAACCCGCTAAATAATAACAAAAACCAATGGAAATAACCCACTTAAAGGCCTAATCATAGGCTCTCAAATCCAACTTCCTTCCTAAGGCCATGGTTCGCAAATTCCTCCACAGATGACACATTCACAAGCCCTGGTGAAGACTCCATCCTCCTTAACTCATACTTAGCAACTTCCTGATAATAAATGTTGCACAATAAGTTGAGAATTTCCTTTAATTTCATTGACCTTGCCCTTGTCATTGGTCCTCCAAGGTTTTGCAAAGTATCAACTCCCTTGTTGATTTGAGTTGGTATAATATGATTTTCATCATTTCTGTGCTCCTCAAAATGATTTTTCCTCAAATCAGCACTTAAATCACCAAAAGAAAAGCAGAAAGGTTAGAAACATTAAATGTTGCACTCACATTATACTCACCTAGCAAGTCAAGTTTATATGCATTATTGTTGACTCTTGCCACCACTTGAAAAGGACCATCTCCCCTTGGTTGCAACTTTGATTTCCTTTGCTTAGGAAATCTATCCTTCTGCAAATATACCCAAACCCAATCACCAAGTTCAAAAGTGACATGCCTGTAACCTCTGTTGGCTTGTGTTTCATATTGTTTGGTTCTTCTATCAATGTTAAGCTTAGCTTTCTCATGAAGTTGCCTAACCACATCCGCCTTCTTTTTCCCATCTAAATTAGCCGTATCTTGTATAGGCAATGGTACTAAATTGAAAGGCGATAATGGATTAAAATCATAAACAAGCTCGAAAGGAGAATAACTTGTAGCACTATGAACAACACGATTATAAGCAAACTCCACAATAGGCAAACATTCTTCCCAGGTTCTAGAGTTCTTACCAATAATGGCATGTAACAATGTACCCAGAGTTTGATTTACTACCTCAATTTGTCCATCGATTTGTGGATGGAAAGTTGTAGAAAACAACTTTCTTCCAAGCTTACCCCACAATGTTTTCCAAAAATGGCTTCAAAATTTTGCATCATGGTCTGACACAATACTCTTTGGAACTCCATGTAAGCGAACAGTCTCTCTTAAAAATAAGTTTGCAATGTGTGTGGCATCATCCGTTTTGGTGCAAGTAATGAAATGCGCCGTCTTTGAGAACCTATACAATAAGAATATAATCTTAGCCCTTCTTAGACCTAGGTAATTCAAGAATAAAATCTAGAGAAATGACAAACAAACTAAATTCAGAACAAGCAAAACTTGAATATATCATTCATAGACCTACCTCATCAGAGAAGTGACATGACCAAGAAGATGGGCAGTAAAGCAAACAAAATGACTAGAAATTTAATGATATGAGCAGTGCAATTAGACAACAATCAATTATCGAATATAATTGAGTAAATGACCAATTGTGCAATGAACCCCTTTTTTTTCGGTTAACTAATGGGTATTTCTGTGGAAGAAACAAATATCAGAAAAGAAACCCACGAAATACACAATTTTGTTTTTATTTTTTATTTTGTTTTTTTTCTCTTTTTGATTATTTAACCAACAATGAAGAATACATGAAAGATATGATAATAACAATATAACAAACCTGATACCAAATGATACAAACTCCATTTATATGTAAATGGAACCCTACACCAATGTTGGTATATGAACGTTCTAATACAAGATAAGGGATTTAGAGTTCTGACCCAATGATTATAAACAATCAAGAATCAAAACTATAAGATTCAGACGCCACTCCTAACAACAATAACGTTGAAGAAGATAAGTATAGTGAACCAACATACCCAAGTATGAAAGTTTAGAGTTAGTTCTTAAAGAACCAGAGAAAATAGCTCATACACTCATAAAAATGGTTCTGCCTCATCCAGCCACCCTTTTTGCCCTTTTTATATGCTAACCCCCATAAACCCTAACTAATAACCCTAGCTCAAATCCAACTTCCTTCCCAAGGCCATGGTTTGCAAATTTCTCCACAGATGACACATTTACAAGCCCTAGTGACGACTCCATCCTCCTTTACTCGTACTTGGCAGCTTCCTGATAGTAAATGTCGGACAACAAGTTGTTGAGAGTTTCCTTTATTTTCTTTGACCTTGCCCTTGTCATTGGTCCTCTAAGGTTTTGCAAAGTATCAACTCCCTTGTTGATTTTAGTTGGTATAATATGGTTTCCATCAAAATGATCTTGAAAATAGCTTGTGTGCCGACAATATTACAGTACATTCATGGCAAGAAACACATCGATACTCCATCAGAACTAGAATCTATTGTATTCCATGGAACAAATGTGTCTTACATAAGGATTAGATTTCTTTTCAAGTACTCTTTGTTCAATTGTAGAATAATATGAATATGTCTAACAAGGCTCTACCTTCTATTGCAATAACTTATTCACATAAAATGAAATTAAAAATAACTTTTATCTCCATAACAAGCATTATATTAAATGTAAGAAGCAATGATATGCACCTTTGAAATTAGGTTTCTTTTGAAAATCAAAACAATCTTTGATAATGACTACCATTTCTTACAAGTCTTTTGAGTTTAATTACTCAATAATGAGACCGTGTCTTCATTTCTCCCTAATATGGCTTCACCTTTTGTTGAAACAACTCATTCACACAAAATGATCTTGAAAATAACTATTATCCCCACAATAAACATTATACTAATTGTAACAAGCAATTATATGCACCTTTAGATTTAGTAATCTTTTGAATTTCATTAATCAAAGTAGTCATTGATAATGACCACCATTTCCTATAAGACTCTTCGATTTAATTGCTCAATAATGAGACTATGTTGTCATTTCCTCCTAACAAAGCTCCACTTGATGTTGCAATAACACATTCAAATGAAATGATATTGAAAATAGCTTGTTTGCCCTTGATAGGCACTATATTCATGACAAGAAGTGATACGAACTCCGTTTATATGTAAATGGAACTTAACACCAATGTTGGTATAGGATCCTTTTCTAACACAGGTTAAGGGATTTGGAGTTCTGACCCAATGATTATAAATAACCAAGAACTAGAACTATAAGATTTAGACGCCACTCCTAACAACAATAACGTTGAAGAAGATAAGTCTGGTGAACCAACACACACAAGTATGAAAGTTCAAAATTAGTTCTCAAAGAACCAGAGAAAATAGCTCATACACTCATGAAAATGGGTCAGCCTCTCCTAACCACCCTTTTTGCCCTTTTTATATACTAACTCCCAAAAACCCTAACTAATAAGCTGGGCTTAATAAGGAAATTGGTCCAACCCACTAAATAAGCTGGGCTTAATAAGGAATTTCGCCCAACCCACTAAATAAGCTAGGCTTAATAAGGAATTTCATCCAACCCATAAAAAAAGCTGGGCTTAACAAGGAATTTCGTCCAACCCACAAAATAATAATAAAAACCCAAGAAAATAACCCACTTAAAGGCCCAATCATGGGCTCTCAAATCTAACTTCCTTCCCAAGGCCATGGTTCGCAAATTCCTCCATAGATGACACATTCGAAAGCCCTGGTGAAGACTCCATCCTCCTTAACTCGTACTTGGCAACTTCCTGATAGTAAATGTTGCACAACAAGTTATTAAGAGCTTCCTTTATTTTCTTTGACCTTGTCCTTGTCATTGGTCCCCCAAGGTTTTGCAAAGTATCTACTTCCTTGTCGATTTGAGTTGGTACAATATGGTTTCCATCATTCCCGCTCTCCTTAAAATGATTTATCCTCAAATCAGCACCTACATCATTAAAGAGAAAAGGAGAAAGGTCAGAAATATTAAATGTTGCACTCACATTATACTCACCTGGCAAGTCAAGTTTATATGCATTATCGTTGACTCTTGCCACCACTTGAACAGGACCATCTCCCCTTCGTTGCAACTTTGATTTCCTTTGCTTAGGAAATCTATCCTTCCGCAAATGTACCTAAACCCAATCACCAGGTTTAAAAGTGATATGCTTGTGACCTTTGTTGGCTTGTGTTTCATATTGTTTGGTTCTTCTCTCAATGTTAAGCCTAACTTTTGATACGAACTCCGTTTATATGTAAACAGAACCTAACACCAATGTTGGTATAGGATCGTTCTAACACAGGTTAAGGGATTTAGAGTTCTGACCTAATGATTATAAACAACCAAGAACCAGAATTATAAGATTTAGATGCCACTCCTAACAACAACTTTGAAGAAGATAAGTCTAGTGAACCAACACACGCAAGTATGAAAGTTTAGAATTAGTTCTCAAAAAACAAGAGAAAATAGCTCATACACATATAAAAATGGGTTTGCCTCTCCCAGCCACCCTTTTTGCCCTTTTTATAGGATAACTCCCCAAAACCCTAACTAATAAGCTGGTCTTAATAAGGAAATTCATCCAACCCACTAAATAAGCTAGGCTTAATAAGGAATTTTTTCCAACCCACTAAATAATAATAAAAACACATGAAAATAACCCACTTAAAGGCCCAGTCATGGGCTCTCAAATCCAACTTCCTTCCCAAGGCCATGGTTCGCAAATTCCTCCACAAATGACACATTCGCAAGCCCTAGTGAAGACTCCATCCTCCTTAACTCGTACTTGGCAACTTCCTGATAGTAAATGTCGCACAACAGGTTGTTGAGAGCTTTCTTTATTTTCTTTGACCTTGCCCTTGTCATTGGTCCTCCAAGGTATTGCAAAATATCTACTCCCTTGTCGATTTGAGTTGGTACAATATGGTTTCCATCATTAATGATACGAACTCCGTTTATATGTAAACGGAACCCAACACTAATGTTGGTATAGGATCATTCTAACACAGGTTAAGGGATTTGGAGTTCTGACCTAATGATTATAAACAACCAAGAACTAGAATTATAAGATTCAGATGCCACTCCTAACAATAACAACGTTGAAGAAAATAAGTCTAGTGAACCAACACACGCAAGTATTAAAGTTCAGAATTTGTTCTCAAAGAACTAGAGAACATAGCTCATGCACTCATGAAAATGGGTCTATCTCTCCCAGCCACCCTTTTTGCCCTTTTTATATGCTAACTCCTAGAAACCCTAACTAATAAGCTGGGCTTAATAAGGAAATTGGTCCAACCCACTAAATAAGCTGGGCTTAATAAGGAATTTCGTCCAACCCACTAAATAATAATAAAAACCCATGAAAATAACCCACTTAAAGGCACAATCATGGGCTCTCAAATCCAACTTCCTTCCCAAGGCCATGGTTCACAAATTACTCCACAGATGACACATTGGCAAGCCCTGGTGAAGACTCCATCCTCCTTAACTCGTACTTGGCAACTTCCTAATAGTAAATGTTGCACAACAGGTTGTTGAGAGCTTCCTTTATTTTCTTTGACCTTGCCCTTGTCATTGGTCCTCCATGGTTTTGCAAAGTATCTACTCCTTTGTCCATTTGAGTTGGTACAATATGGTTTCCATCATTAATGATATGAACTCCGTTTATATGAAAACAGAACCCAACACCAATGTTGGTATAGGATCGTTTTAACACAGGTTAAGGGATTTGGAGTTCTGACCCAATGATTATAAACAACCAAGAACCAGAACTATAAGATTTAGGCGCCACTCCTAACAACAACAACATTGAAGAAGATAAGTCTAGCGAACCAACACACACAAGTATGAAAGTTCAAAATTAGTTCTCAAAGAATTAGAGAAAATAGCTAATACACTCATGAAAACGGGTCTGCCTCTCCTAGCCACCCTTTTTGCCCTTTTTATATGCTAACTCCCAGAAACCCTAACTAATAAGCTGGTCTTTCGTCTAACCCACTAAATAAGCTGGGCTTAATAAGGTATTTCGTCCAACCCACTAAATAATAATAAAAACACAAGAAAATAACCCACTTAAAGGCCCAATCAGGGGTTCTCAAATCCAACTTCCTTCCTAAGGCCATGGTTCTCAAATTCCTCCACAGATGACACATTGGCAAGCCCTGGTGAAGACTCCATCCTCCTTAACTCGTTCTTGGCAACTTCCTGATAGTAAATGTTGCAAAACAGGTTGTTGAGAGCTTCCTTTATTTTCTTTGACCTTGCCCTTGTCATTGGTCCTCCATGGTTTTGCAAAGTATCTACTTCTTTGTCCATTTGAGTTGGTACAATATGGTTTCCATCATTAATGATACGACCTCCATTTATATGAAAACAGAACCCAACACCAATGTTGGTATAGGATCGTTCTAACATAAGTTAAGGGATTTGGAGTTCTGACCCAATGATTATAAACAACCAAGAACCAAAACTATATGATTCAGACGCCACTGCTGACAATAACAACGTTGAAGAAGATAAGTCTACTGAACCAACACACGCAAGTATGAAAGTTCAAAATTAGTTCTCAAAGAACTAGAGAAAATAGCTAATACACTCATGAAAACGGGTCTGCCTCTCCCAACCACCCTTTTTGCCCTTTTTATATGCTAACTCCCAAAAACCCTGACTAATAAGCTGGTCTTTCGTCCAACCCACTAAATAAGCTAGGCTTAATAAGGAATTTCGTCCAACCCACTAAATAATAATAAAAACACATGAAAATAACCCACTTAAAGGCCCAATCATGGTTTCTCAAATCCAACTTCCTTCCTAAGGCCATGGTTCGCAAATTCCTCTACAGATGACACATTGGCAAGCCTTGGTGAAGACTCCATCCTCCTTAACTCGTACTTGGCAACTTCCTGATAGTAAATGTTGCACAACAGGTTGTTGAGAGCTTCCTTTATTTTCTTTGACCTTGCCCTTGTCATTGGTCCTCCAAGGTTTTGTAAAGTATCTACTCCCTTGTCGATTTGAGTTGGTACAATATGGTTTCCATCATTCCCGCTCTCCTCAAAATGATTTGTCCTCAAATCAGCATCTACATCGTCAAATAGAAAAAGAGAAAGGTCAGGAACATTAAATGTTGCTCTCACATTATACTTACCTGGCAAGTCAAGTTTATATGCATTATTGTTGACTCTTGCCACCACTTGAAAAGGACCATCTCCCCTTGGTTGCAACTTTGATTTCCTTTGCTTAGGAAATCTATCCTTCCTTAAATGTACCCAAACCAAATCACCAGGTTCAAAAGTGATATACTTGCGACCTTTGTTGGCTTATGTTTCATATTGTTTGGTTCTTCTCTCAATGTTAAGCCTAGCTTTCTCATGAAGTTGCCTAACCACTTTCACCCTCTTTTTCCCATCTAAATTAACCCTGTCCTGTATAGGCAATGGTACTAAATCCAAAGGTGACAATGGATTAAAACCATAAACAAGCTCGAAAGGAGAATATCCTGTAGCACTATGAACAACACGATTATAAGCAAACTCCACAAAAGGCAAACATTCTTCCCAGGTTCTATAGTTCTTACCATTAACAGCACACAACAATGTACCCAGAGTTCGATTTACTACCTCAGTTTGTGGATGGCATGTTGTAGAAATCAACAACTTTGTTCCAAGCTTACCCCACAATGTTTTCCATAAATGGCTCAAAAATTTTGCATCACGGTTTGACATAATACTTTTTGGCACTCCATGTAGGTGAACAATCTCTTTAAAAAATAAGTCTGCAATATGTGTGGCATCATCCATTTTCGTGCAAGCAATGAAATGCGCCATCTTTGCAAACCTATCAACTACAACAAGAATAAAAACTCGGCCCTTCTTGGACCTAGGGAACCCAAGAATAAAATCCATAGAAATGTTGGTCTAAGGTTCATAGGGAATTTCTAAGGGCATATACTTTCCATAGGGCAAAACTCTAGACTTAGATTGTCGACAGGTAATACACTTGGCACAAGCCATTTCAACATCCCTTTTCCTATGTGGCTAGAAAAAATGTTCATTTAAAACATCAAAAGTCTTTCGAATGCCAAAGTGTCCCATTAAACCACCCCCATGAGCTTCTCTCACAAGTAATGCTCTTAGAGACCCTTATGGAATACAAAACTTATTTACTCGAAACAAATACCCCTCATGTCTAAAGAACTTACCAAATGCAGCTTTCTCACATGCAACATATACATTACTAAAGTCAGCATCATTAGCATACAATTCAATAATGTGCTCAAACCCCAGCAACATAACACTCAAAGTGCTAATCAGTGTGTACCTACGTGACAATGCATCAGCAACAACATTTTCCTTACTTGATTTGTATTGAATTACATAAGGAAAAGTTTCGATAAATTCAACCTATTTTGCATGTCTCCTATTCAACTTACCTTGCCCCTTTAAGTATTTTAAAGACTCATGATCAGTGTGAATTACAAACTCCTTAGGCCAAAGATAAAGCTGCCACGTTTCTAAAGTCCTAACAAGTGCATACATTTCTTTATCATAAGTTGGATAATTCAATGTTGCCCCACTCAACTTCTCACTAAAGAATGCAATAGGTCGTTTCTCTTGCATGAGAACTCCCCCAATCCCAAAGCCCGATGCATCACATTCAATTTCAAAGATCTTAGAAAAATCAGGGAAAGCAAGAAATGGTGCATTACACAACTTAGACTTCAGTAAATCAAAGGCATCTTGTTGTTCTTTACTCCATTTGAAACCCACACTCTTTTTAACCACCTTAATCAATGGTGCAGCTATGGAACTAAAATCCTTAATGAACCTCCTATAAAAGCTAGCCAAACCATGAAAACTCCTCACATCACTCACACTCTTAGGTGTAGGCCATTCTTGAATTGCCTTAATCTTCTCTTTATCAACCTCTATGCCATGAGCAGACACAACATAACCCAAAAAAATGACATGATCCTTGCAAAAGTCGCATTTCTTCATATTGGTATACAATTTCTCATTCCTCAAAACATTAAGCACACAATGCAAATGTTCAACATGCTCTTCCAAATTCCTACTGTATACTAATATGTCATTAAAATAAGCCACAACAAACTTTCCTAAGAAAGGCCTTAAAATATAATTCATTAATCTCATAAAAGTACTAGGTGTATTAGTCAAACCAAATGGCATAACTAACCATTCATACAAGCCATGCTTGGTTTTGAATGCAATTTTCCATTCATCTCTTTCCCTCATCCTAATTTGATGATATCCACTCTTAAGGTCAATTTTAGAGAAGTAACACGCACCATGTAATTCATCTAGCATATCATCAAGCCTCAGTATAGGATGTCGATAGCTCTACAATCAACACACATCCTCCAAGATCCATCTTTCTTTGGACAAGCAACACTGGCACTACACATGGACTTATGCTCTCCTTTACATGTCCCTTCTTCATCAACTCGTCAACTTGCCTCTGAAGCTCCTTTGTCTCCTTAGGATTACTTCTATACACTGGCTTATTGGGAATGGGAGCTCCATAAATAAGATTAATGTGATGTTCAATCCCTCTCCTTGGTGGCAAACCATCTGGGATCTCTTGAGGGAACACATCATTCTAATCCTGCAACAAAGATGAAATAACACCTAGGCAAAGATGAATCAAGGTTAGTGTTAGAGAAATAAGGATCATTGTAAAGGATTAAGATCATTTGTTGCCTAGCTTGGAAGGCAACCCTAACATCTGCTCCTTTTGCAAACACACTCAATTGTTTTCTTTCATTTTTACTCTTGTGAACCTGACCACTCTCGTACTTAGCACTCTCAAATGCATTTATCTTCTTTTTCCCTCCTGCACTTTCATTTCGCTCCTCCTCTTTTGCTCACTATCATAAAGTCAATGATTCCAGTGTAAATGGTCTTCCATCTATGGTGAATGAATAGCGGTTCTTGTAACCATCATGCAAAACTTTTTTGTCAAATTGCCAATAACAAATGTCTGGTTTGCATAGGTACAACATCACAAGACAATTCGTCCTTATATCTACCAATGGAAAATGGAACCACAACTTGTTTAGTCACTTTTACCACTCCACTGTCATTCAACCATTGCAAATTATATGGCCTAGGATGTTTGGTTGTATGCAAGTTCAATTTTTCCACCAAATTTGTACCTGCTACATTAGTGCAGCTACCTCCATCAATGATCAAGCAACAGAGTCTATCTTGAACTAAACATCAAGTATGGAAAATATTTTCTCGCTGAATCTCAGCATCATTCTCCTCCTTAACCTGCACACTTAAGGCTCTCCTTGCTACTAAAAGCCTTCCACCATGCTCTGGATACTCTTTCCCTTCATCAACATCACTAGCATCCTCTAATGGCAGCATTCGGTCTTCATCACCAGCTTCACTGCCAGACACATAGTCACCATTCTCCTTAAGGTACATGGTTCTCTTGTTAGGACTTTGTTAAGCCACATGACCCCTACCCAGACATCTAAAGCATTTGATGTCTCTAGTTTTTCCTTGGGTGCCCTCAAGTTTTTCTTCAAATTTGCCCTTTTCCATGCTGCCCCTACTAGTCTTAAGTCTATGTGAATTGCTTTTTTGCTTAGAAGTCATCTTCTCTTCCTTCTTGCCCCAGTTCAACTTCCAAAAAGATAAACCTAAGTTCTGCTTATGACCAGAAGTGCTCCTCCCCTTAAGTTGCCTCTCAACTTTCATGGCAATGTGTACCATGTCTTCAAGCTCTACATAGTGTTGCAGCTCTACCACATAAGCTATGCTCCTATTCAACCTTTGGAGGAACCTAGCCATGGTTACCTCCCTATCCTCCATTACATTTGCCCTAACCATAGCAATTTCCATCTCCTTCTGGTACTCTTCCACACTCTTGGAACCTTATGTAAGGCTCTACAGCTTGTTATACAAATCCCTATAATAAGAGCTGGGAACAAATCTCCTTCTCCTCACGGTCTTCAACTCAGTCCAAGTTTCTATAGCCCTCTCAAAATTCCTTCTCCTTGTGGTAACTTGCTAGTCCCACTATACTACAGCATAATCAGTGAACTCTGCCACAGTTAACTTCACCTTCTTCTCCTCAGAGAAGTTGTGGCACTCAGGGTCAGCTTTCCCTTGGAAAGAAGGTATTTTCATTTTAATACTACTAAGATTTTTGTCTACTCCTTCCTCCCCTCTATTTCTGCTATCCCAACCTCCATTGTACCTATCATAAACATTTCCATTGCCTCTTGCTCCTCTACCATTCTTATTACCACGTCCTCCTTTAAAACCACCTTTGAAGTTTCTACTAGCATTATCACCGTCATCATAATAATCATCACCATCTTCACCAAGGTCATGTTCAAATTGCTCCTTTATGACCCTCCCAGTTGGCCTCTTAGGATTGACACTTGATTCCCCTTCTATTTGATCCATCTTGTCTCAAACTTCCCAAAGCGCTAGGTCAATCCTATCAAACTTCTGTTTTAAGGATTTCATAAGCAATTTGAAATCTAGAATAACTACTTCCTCCTCTCTATGTGGGAAACTACCTTTTTTATCATTAGACATCATACATGCAAGATTGTTAGTAAATAAAGAATATGCCTTACAAAACTCACTCCCTTGCGTGTTTGCTCTCCACTCAACTACAGTAGTCCTCAACTCTCGTGTTTCGCACAATAAATTGCAAAACTCTAAGAGCTCTTTCAGTAGTCCCAAGCAAACTAAATTCAGAACAAACAAAACTTGAATATACCAATCCTAGACCTACCTCATAAGAGAAGTGACAGGACCAAGAAGATGGGCAATAATGCAAACAGAATGACAAGAAATTCCATGATATGAGTAGTGCAATTAGACAACAATCAATTATCAAATATAATTGAGTAAATGACCACTTGAGCAATGAACCCATTTTTTTTTTTTTTCAGGTTAACTAATGGGTATTTCTGTGGAAGAAACAAATATCAGAAAAGAAACCCACGAAATAAACGATTTTGTTTCTTTTTTTTTTTGCATTTTTTTTTCTCTTCTTGATTATTCAACCAACAACGAGGAATACATGAAAGATATGATAACAACAATATAACTAACCTGAGTTAGAGCCAAGGCTCTGATACCAAATGATACAAACTCTGTTTATATGTAAACGGAACCCAACACCAATGTTGGTATAAGATCGTTCTAACAAAGGTTAAGGGATTTGGAGTTTTGACCCAATGATTATAAACAACTAAGAACTAGAACTATAAGATTTAGACGCCACTCCTAACAACAACAATGTTAAAGAAGTTAAGTTTAGGGAACCAACACACGCAAGTATGAAAGTTCAGAATTAGTTCTCAAAGAACTAGAGAAAATAGCTAATACACTCATGAAAACAGGTCTGCCTCTCCCAGCCACCCTTTTTGCCCTTTTTATATGCTAACTCCTAGAAACCCTAACTAATAAGCTAGTCTTAATAAGAAAATTCATCCAACCCACTAAATAAGCTAGGCTTAATAAGGAATTTTGTCCAACCCACTAAATAAGCTGGGCTTATGTGAATGAGTTATTGCAACAAAAGAAGGTGCCTTGTTAGGAAGAAATAAATAGACAGTCATATTATTGAGCATTTAAACCCAAGTGACTTGTAAGAAGTGTTAATCATCATTAAAGACTACTTTGATTAATGAAATTCAAAGGATTCCTAATTCTAAAGGTGCATATAATCGTTTGTTACAATTAATATAATGCCTTCTGTAGTGGCAAAAGTTATTTTCAAGATCATTTGGTGTGAAAGAGTTGTTGCATCAAAAGGTGGTGCATCATTAAGTAGAAATGAATAGATATTCCTATTATCTACAATTGATCCAAAAGTAATTATAATGAAATCTAATCATAGTGGAAGACTTCTTTGTTCCATTGAATTCAATGGATTCCTATTTTCAAGATCATTTGTTAGGAATGAGTTGTTGCACCAAAAGGTGGACCTTTGTTTAGAACAAATGAAGAGATATTCCTAATATTCTACAATTGAACCAAAAGTACTTGTAAAGAAAACTAATCATGATAGAAGACACCTTTGTTTCATGGAATTCAAATGACTCCTAGTTCCAAAGGCGTATAGATGTGCTTGTTGCTATAAATATTGTGCCTATTGTGGGCATAAAAGTTACTTTCAAGATCATCTCGTGTGAATGTGTTTTTGTAACAAAAGGTGGAGCCTTGTTTGAAAGAAATGAAGAAACAATCTCATTATTGAGCAATTAGACAAAAAAGACTTGTATCAAATGAAAGTCATTATCAAATACTCATTTGATTGATAAAATTCAAAAGATTCCTAATTCCCAAGGTGCATATAATTGGTTGTTACAATTATTCTATTATTCTATAATTGATCCAAAAGCCCCTATAAAGAAATTAAATCATGATGACTGATTGCCTTGTTCCATGGAATGCAATGGATTCCTAGTTCTAAAGGAGTATAGATGAACTTGTTGCCAAGAATATAGTGCTTGTTATGGGCATATAAGCTATTTTCGTGATCATCTCATGTGAATGAGTTATTCCAACAAAAGGTGGAGCCTTGTTAGGAAGAAATGAAAAGATGGTCATATTATTGAGCATTTAAACTGAATAGACTTGTAAGAAATGGTAGTCATTATCAAAGACTACATTGATTAATGAAATTCAATAGATTAATAATTCCAAAGGTGCATATAATCATTTGTTACAATTAATATAATGCCTTTTGTGGCGATAAAAGTTATTTTCAAAATCATTTGGTGTGAAAGAGTTGTTGCACCAACAGGTGGTGCACTGTTAAGAGAAAATGAAGAAATATTCCTATTATTATACAATTAAACCAAAAGTACCTATAGAGTAATCTAGTAATGACGGTAGACTCCTTTGTTCCATAGAATTCAATGAATTTCTAGTTCTAATGGAGTATAGATGAGTTTGTTGCCATTAATATAATGCCTCTTGTGGGCACAAAAGCTATTCTCAAGATCATTTGGTGTAAATGAGTTATTGCAACATAAATTAGAGCATTATTAAGAAAAAAAATGAAGAGATGGTCGCATTATTGATTATTTAAACCAAAGAGACATGTAAAAAATGGTAGTCATTATCAATGATGTCGTTGATTAATGAAATTCATAGGATTCCTAACTCCAAAGGTGCATATAATTGCTTTTTACAATTAATATAATCCTTGTTGCGGGGACAAAAGTTATTTTCAAGATCATTTGGTGTGAATGAGTTGTTGCACCAAAAGGTGGAGCCTTGTTAAGAAGAAATGAAGAGATATTCCTATTATTCTACAATTGAACCAAAAGTTCCTACATGGAAATCTAATCATGATGGAAGACTCCTTGTTCCATGGAATTCAATGGATTCTTAGTTCCAAAGGAGTATAGATGTGCTTCTTGCTATGAATATAGTGCCAGTTGTGGGCTCACAAGCTTTTTTCAAGATCATTTTGTGTGAATAAGTTATTCCAACAAGTGTTGGTTCCCTTTTAGGAAGAAATGAATCGACGGTCCATTTATTAAGCAATTAAATTGTAGAGACTTGTGTGAAATGGTAGTCATTATCAAAGAATCCTTTAATTAATGAAATTCAAAGAATTCTTAATTTCGAAGGTGTGTATAATTGCTTGTTACAATTAATATCTAGCTTGTTGTGGGGACAAAAGTTAGTGTCAAGATCAGCTAGTGTGAATGAGTTATTGCTCCAAAAGGCAGAGCGTTGTTAAGAAGAAATGAAGAGATATTCCTATTATTCTACCATTGAACCAAAAGTACCTGTAAAGATAATCATGATGGCAGACTCCTTTGCTCCATGGAATTCAAAGGATTTCTAGTTCCAAAGTAGTATAGATGAGGTTGCTGCCATGAACATTTATGGAAGCTATATTATACCAACTCAAATTAACAAAGGAGTTGATGCTTTGCAAAACCTTGGAGGACCAATGACAAGGGCAAGATCAAAGAAAATAAAGGAAGCTCTCAACAACTTGTTGTGCGACATTACTATAAGGAAGTTGCCAAGTACAAGTTAAGGATGATGGAGGCTTCACCAGGGCTTGCAAATGTGTCATCTGTGGAGGAATTTGAGAACCATGGCCTTGGGAAGGAAGTTGGATTTGGGAGCCCATGATTAGGCCTTTAAATGGGTTGTTTCCATGATTTTTTATTATTATTTAATGGGTTGGACGAATTTCCTTATTAAGCTCAGCTTATTAGCTAGGGCAAACTCATTTTCATGAGTGTATAAGCTATTTTCTCTAGTTCTTTGAGAACTAATTCTGAACTTTCATATTTGTGTGTGTTGGCTCACTAGACTTATCTTCTTCAATGTTGTTGTTGTTGTTAGTAGTGGGTTCTGAATCTTATAGTTCTAGTTCTTAATTGTTTATAATCATTGGGTCAAAACTCCAAATCCCTTAACCTTTGTTAGAACGACCCTATACCAACATTGGTGTTGGGTTTCATTTACATATAAATGGAGTTCATATCAAACATAGTGCTTGTTGTTGGCACACAAACTACTTTCAAGATCATCCCATATGAATGAATTATTGTAACAAAAGATGGAGCCTTGTTAGAAAGAAATGATGAGTTAGTCACATTATAGAGCATTTAAATCAAAAAGACATGTAAGAAATGGTAGTCCTTATAAAAGGCTCCTTTGATTAATGAATTGAAAATATTCCTAATTCCAAAGGTCCATATAATCACTCATAACAATTAATATAATGCTTGTTGTTGGGATAAAAGCTGTTTTCAAGATCATTTGGTGTGAATGAGTTGTTACACCAAAAGGTGGAGCATTATTAAGAAGAGATGTTCCTATTATTCTATAATTGAACCAAATGTACTTGTAAAGAAATTTGATCATGATGGAAGACTTCTTCATTCCATAGAAATCAATGGATTCCTAGTTCCAAAGGAGTTTAGATGTACTTCTTGCCATGAATATAGTGCTTGTTGTTGGCATATAAGCTATTTTTAAGATCATTTTATGTGAATAAGTTTTTGCAACAAAAGGTGGAGCCTTGTTAAAAATAAATGAAGAGACAATCTCATTATTGAGGAACTAGACCAAAGAGACTTGCAAAAAATGATAGTCATTATCAAAGACTCCTTTGATTAATGAAATTCAAAGGATTCCTAATTCTGAAGGTGCATATAATCGCTTGTTACATTTACTATAATGCTTATTGTTGGAACAAAAGTTATTTTCTATATCGTTTGGTGTGAATGAGTTGTTGTGCCGAATGGTGGAGTGTTGATAAGAAGAAATGAAGAGATATTCCTATTATTTTACAATTGACCCAAAAGTACCTACAAAGAAATCTAATCATGACAGTTGACTCCTTTATTCCATGGAATACAATGGATTCCTAGTTCCAAAGGAGTATAAATGAGCTTTTTGCCATGAACATAGTTCTTGTTGTGGGCACACAAGATATTTTCATGATCATCTTAGGTGAATGATTTATTGCAACAAAAGGCGGTGCCTTATTAAGAAGAAATGAAGAGACAGTCACATTATTAAGGATTTAAACCAAAGAGACTTGTAAGAAATGGTAGTCAATATCAAAGACTTGTTTGGTTAATGAAATATAAAGGATTCCAAATTCCAAAGGTGCATATAATCACTTGTTACAATTAATATAATGCTTGTTGTGGGGACAAAAGTTATTTTCCAAATCATTTAGTGTCAATGAGTTATTACACCAAAAGGTGGAGCATTGTTAAGAGGAAATAAAGAGATATTCCTATTATTGTACAATTAAACCAAAAGTACCTATAAAGCAATCCAATCATGATGGCAGACTCCTTTATTCCATGGAATTCAATGGATTTCTAGTTCTAATAAGGTATAGATGAGCTTGTTGCCATTAATATAGTGCCTCTGGTGGGCACAAAGGCTATTTTTAAGATTATCTTGTGTGAATGAGTTATTGGAATAGAAGTTAAAGCATTATTAGGAAGAAATGAAGGGACAGTCACATTATTAAGCATTTAAACCGAAGAGATATGCAAGAAATGGTAGTCATTGGCAAAGATGCCATTAATTAATGAAATTCAAAGGATTCCTAATTCTAAAGGTGCATATAATCAGTTCTTACAATTAATATAATCCTTGCTGCAGGCACAAAAGTTATTTTCAAGATCATTTGGTGTGAATGAGTTGTTGGACCGAAAGGTGGAGCCTTGTTAAGAAATAATATAGAGATATTCCTATTATTCTACAATTGAACCAAATGTGCTTGTAAAGAAATCTGATCATGATGGAAGACTCCTTTGTTCCATGGAATTCAATGGATTCCTCTTTCTAAAGGAGTATAGATATGCTTCTTGCGATGAATATAGTGCCTATTATGGGTACAAAAGCTATTTTCAAGATCATTTCATATGAATGAGTTATTGCAACAAAAGGTGGAGCCTTGTTCAAAAGAAATGAAGAGACGATGTCATTATTGAGCAATTAGACTGAAGGGACTTGTATGAAATGATAGTCATTATCCAAGACTCCCTTGATTAATGAAATTCAAAGGATTTTTAATTTCCAAGGTGCATATAATCACTTGTTACAGTTAATATAATGCTTGTTGTGGGGACAAATATTATTTTTAAGATCATTTGGTGTGAATGAGTTGTTGCATTAAAGGGGACAAATATTATTTTCAAGATCATTTGGTGTGAATGAGTTGTTGGACCAAAAGGTGGAGCCTTGTTAAGAAATAATAAAGAGATATTCCTATTATTCTACAATTGAACCAAATTGATGAGAACCATGGAGATGATGGGTGGAAGGTTTCAGAAGATACAACTTTGAGTGAAATAAACAGCAAGGGTTTTTCTCTTTTATCAATCTTTCTTTTCTGTTCACTCTCATTTTTAATCCTTAATTGATCCTCATAAGCTTGTTGAGGCGATAATGGTACAAGAGTGACAGGTTTTTCATTCATTACAAAGGAATATCGGTTTTTGAAGCCATCATGCTTAACTCGCCTATCAAATTGCCATGGTCGTCCTAAAAGAATATGGCCCACATGCATAGGTACAACATCACATAAAATTTCATCACGGTACCTTCCAATAGAAAATGATATGAGCACTTGCTGATTTACCTTGACTTCACCACTCTCATTCAACCATTGCAACTTATATGGCCTAGGATGCTTCGTAGCAGGTAAATTCAGTTTCTCAACCATAGTTGTGCTAGCGATATTAGTGCAACTCCCACCATCAATAATCATACTACATACCTTATTTCTGACGAGACACCTTGTCTGAAAGATGTTATCTCGTTGCACCTCATTTTCTTCCTTTACTTGTGCATTCAATGCTCTCCTTGTGACAAGAGCTACTCCATCAACTGGATACTCTTCTCCATCACTTTCACCCTCTAATGATGGCATAGAATCATCTGATTCACTTTCAGTTTCAACTTCACCATTATCTCTCAAGATCATTGCACGCTTATTTGGACATTGAGATGCAATGTGACCCCTGCCAAAACTCTTAAAACATTTAACATCTCTATTTCTACTCGGTTGGGGGTCAGAATTACCTGCCTCCTTGCTAGAACCCACATTCTTGTACTTGGCTAGCTCGGCTTTGGACTTGTAGTTGGCCATCTCGTCCCTTTTATTCCAATTTGGCTTCCAAGATGAGGCAGATCCTGAGTTCTGCCCAAATCGTGGGGAACCCTTTCGTTTGAGTTGCCTTTCAACTTTCATGGCCAAGTGTACCATGTCTTCTAATTCCACAAAGTGTTGCAATTCAACCACGTTTGCTATGTCCCTATTTAGCCCTTGCAAAAATCGAGCCAGGGTTGCTTCTCTATCTTCTTCTACATTTGCCCGAATCATGGTAATCTCCATCTCCTTGTGGTAATCCTCCACACTTTTGCTGCCTTGAGTAAGCCTTTGCAGCCTTTGATACAGCTCCCTGTAATAGTGATTAGGGGCAAACCTCCTCCTCATGATAGCCTTCATCTCGTCCCATGTATTAATAGGCCGCTCACAATTCCTTCTCCTAGTCAAAACAAGTTGATCCCACCAAATAGTAGCATAGTCAGTGAATTCAACTGCAGCAAGCTTTACCTTTTTCTCCTCGGAATAGTTGTGGCAATCAAAAACCAATTCAACCTTCTTCTCCCATTCTAGGTATGCATCAGGATCATTCTTACCTTGGAATGGAGGAAGTGTCATTTTAATACTGCCCAAATTATGGTCATAGGTGCCTTGCCTCCCAAATTCTCTTTGATCCCTTCTATTGTTAGCAGTTCGGACCACAGAAGTTTGATCATCAATTTCATCATCTTCTACATTATCTTCATGGTCATAGGCACGTCTCAACTGCCTTCTTGTTTTAGGAGCCTCATACTCCCCATGCCTCCTTTTGCAACTCTGCTATAGTATTAGATTGCTCCTCCATCCTCTCCCTCATATCATCAAATCTGGTATTCATACGCTCAAATTGTTGTTGCATAGCTTTGATCATGAAGGACACATCACCAGCTCCCTCTTGAGCTGCACCTTTGTCTTTGGATGTCATAGTATTACTTCTACACAAAATAATAAGATACCTTACAGAGCACTCCCTCACGTGTTTCACTCAAAGAAGGTGCCACACTCTCTCGTGTTTACACTCTTTATGGCTTTTTCTTTGTATGAACTTTCACTCTTGCCTTTTACCACTCGGATTTCTCCTTTCAGCTCTATAAAGAACTAAAGAAGGTAAATCAAGAGTATTGATTCTGAACAGAATAAGATAAGCGGTGTAGAATTGAACAAATCAGAGAACAAGGA
>CM034047.1:5925317-5935793 GCA_019804595.1 Bruguiera parviflora | reverse complement strand
TAAAGAAGGTAAATCAAGAGTATTGATTCTGAACAGAATAAGATAAGTGGTGTAGAATTGAACAAATCAGAGAACAAGGAATCAAAAAACGAAAAAGGATATCAAGGCAAACGATTTTAATGAACTAAACTCACAAAAGAATCAGGATAAGGGAAGTTAAATCAGAGGTGAATGATACAAACCCTAGACCCAATATTCGAAGGAAGATAAACCTAGGGTATTCAAGATGGATATGGACGCCACACTCCAGAAAAGGAAGGAATTGGGAGTGATAAGTCGATTTGAACGCCACAAGAAGAATTACCTCTTGATAAGTTCTTTAGTTCTTGAAAGAACCGAGGGAGAAAAACCCTTGCTATTTATTTCACTCAAAGTTGTATCTTCTGAAACCTTCCACCCATCATCTCCATGGTTCTCATCACAAATGTGCTTGTAAAGAAATTTGATCATGATGGAAGACTCCTTTGTTCCATGGAATTCAATGGATTCCTCTTTCCAAAGGAGTATAGATAGGCTTCTTGCGATGAATATAGTGCCTATTATGGGTACAAAAGCTATTTTCAAGATCATTTCATATGAATGAGTTATTGCAACAAAAGGTGGAGCCTTGTTCAAAAGAACTGAAGAGATGTTGTCATTATTAAGCAATTAGACTGAAGGGACTTGTATGAAATGGTAGTCATTATCCAAGACTCCTTTGATTAATGAAATTCAAAGGATTTTTAATTTCCATGGTGCATATAATCGCTTGTTACAGTTAATATAATGCTTGTTGTGGGGACAAATATTATTTTTAAGATCATTTGGTGTGAATGAGTTGTTGCATTGAAGGGGACAAATATTATTTTCAAGATCATTTGGTGTGAATGAGTTGTTGCATCAAAAGGTGGCACATTGTTAAAAGAAAATGAAGAGATATTCCTATTATTGAACAATTAAACCAAAAGTACCTATAAAGCAATCTAATCATGATGGCAGACTCCTTTGCTCAGTAGAATTCAATGGATTTATAGTTCTAATGGAGTATAGATAAGCTTGTTGCCATTAATATAGTGCATGTTATGACCATAAAAGCTATTTTCAAGATCATCTCATATGAATGAGTTTCTGCAATAGAAGTTAGAGCATTGTTAGGAAGAAATGAAGGGATGGTTACATTATTCAGCATATAAACCAAAAAGATATGTAAGAAATGGTAGTCATTTGCAAAGATGCTATTAATTAATGAAATTCAAAGGATTCATAACTCCAAAGGTGCATATAATCACTTCTTACAATTAACATAATCCTTGGTGTAGGCACGAAAATTATTTTCAAGATCATTTGGTGTAAATGAGTTGTTGCACTGAAAGGTAGAGCCTTGTTAAGAAATAATAAAGAGATATTCCTATTATTTTACAATTGAACCAAATGTACTTGTAAATAAATCTGATCATAATGGAAGACTCCTTTATTCCATGGAATTTAATGGATTCCTTTTTCTGAAGGAGTATAGATGTGCTTCTTGCAATGAATATAGTGCCTATTGTGGGTACACAAGCTATTTTCAAGATCATTTCATGTGAATAAGTTATTGCAGCAAAAGGTGGAGTCTTCTTCAAAAGAAATAAAGAGACGGTAGCATTATTGAGCAATTAGACCGAAGGGACTTGTTTGAAATGGTAGTTACTATCTAAGACTCCTTTGATTAAGGAAATTCAAAGGATTTCTAATTTCAAAGGTGCATTTAATCACTTGTTACAGTTAATATAATGCTTGTTTTGGGGACAAAAGTTATTTTCAAGATCATTTGGTGTGAATAAGTTGTTGCACCAAAAGGTGGTGCATTGTTAAGAGAAAATGAAGAGATATTCTTATTATTATAAAATTATAACAAAAGTACCTATAAAGCAATCTAATCATGATGATAGACTCCATTGTTTCATTGAATTCAATGGATTTCTAATTCTAAAGGAGTATAGATGACCTTGTTGCCATTAATATAATGCCTATTGTGGCCACAAAGTTTATTTTCAAGATCATCTCATGTGAATTATTTATTGCAATAGAAGTTAGAGAATTGTTAGGAAGAAATGAAGGGATAGTCATATTATTCAGCATTTAAACCCAAGAGATATGTAAGAAATGGGAGCAAAGATGCCATTGATTAATGAAATTCAAAGGATTCCTAATTCCAAAGGTGCGTATAATTGCTTCTTACAATTAATATAATCCTTGCTATAGGCACAAAAGTTATTTTGAAGATCATTTATTGTGAATGAGTTGTTGCACCAAAAGATGGAGCCTTGTTAAGAAATAATAAAGTAATATTCCTATTATTCTACAATTGAACCAAATGTACGTGTAAAGTAATTTGATCATGATAGAAGACTCCTTTGTTCCATGGAATTCAATGGATTCCTCTTTCCAAGGAGTATAAATGTTCTTCTTGCCATGAATATATTGCCTGTTGTGGGTACACAAGCTATTTTCAAGATCATTTCATGTAAATGAGTTATTGCAACAAAAGGTGCAGCTTTGTTTAAAAGAAATGAAGAGACAAAGTCATTATTGAGCAATTAGACCGAAGGTACCTGTATGAAATAGTAGTCATTATCCAAGACTCCTTTGATTAATGAAATTCAAAGGATTTCTAATTTCAAAGGTGCATACAATTGCTTGTTACAATTAATATAATGCTTGTTGTGAGGACAAAAGTTTGCACCAAAATGTAAAGCATTGTTAAGAGAATATAAAGAGATATTCCTATTATTTTATAATTAAAACAAAAGTACCTATAAAGCAATCTAATCATGATGGCAGACTCCTTTGTTACGTGGAATTCAATGGATTTATAGTTCTAATAGAGTGTATATGAGTTTGTTGCCATTAGTATAGTGCCTATTATGGGCACAAAGGCTACTTTCAAGATAATCTCGGGTGAATGATTTATTGCAACATAAGTTAAAGCATTATTAAGAAGAAATGAAGGTATGGTCACATTATTAAGCATTTAAACTAAAGAGATATGTAAGAAATGGTAGTTATTAGCAAAAATGCAATTAATTAATGAAATTCAAAGGATTCCTAATTCCAAAGGTGCACATAATCGCTTCTTACGGTTAATATAATCTTTGTTGTGGGCATAAAAGTTATTTTCAAGATCATTTGGTGTGAATAAGTTGTTGCACCAAAAGGTGGAGCCTTGTTAAGAAATAATAAAGAGAGATTCCTATTAATCTAAAATTGAACCAAATGTACTTGTAAAGAAAATTGATCATGATGGAAGACTCCTTTGTTCCATGGAATTCAATGGATTCCTCTTTCCAAAGGAGTATAGATGTGTTTGTTGCCATGAATATAATGACTATTATGTGCATAAAAGTTATTTTTAAGATCATCTCGTGTGAATGAGTTATTGCAATAGAAGTTAAAGCATTATTAAGAAGAAATGAAAGGACAGTCACATTATTGAGCATTTAAACCGAAGACATATGTAAGAAATGGTAGTCATTAGCAAAGATGCCATTGATTAATGAGATTCAAAAGATTCCTAATTCTAAAGGTACATATAATCATTTATTACAATTAATATAATCCTTGTTGCGGGTATAAAAGTTATTTTTAAGATCATTTGGTGTGAATGAGTTGTTGCACTGAAAGGTGGAGCCTTGTTAAGAAATAATAAAGAGATATTGTTATTTTTCTTCAATTGAACCAAATGTACTTGTAAAGAAATCTGATCATGATGGAAGACTCCTTTGTTCCGTTGAATTCAATGGATTCCTCTTTCCAAAGGAGTATAGATGCACTTGCTAGTATGAATATAATGCTTGTTGTGGGCACACAAACTATTTTCAAGATCATTTTATGTGAATGAGTTAATGCAACAAAAGGTGGAGCCTTGTTCAAAATAAATAAAGAGACGGTGTCATTATTGAGCAATTAGACCGAAGGGACTTGTATAAAATAGTACTCATTATCAAAGACTCCTTTGATTAATGAAATTCAAAGGATTCCCAATTGCAAATATATATGGAATCACTTGTTACAATAAATATAATGCTTGTTATGGGGACAAAATTTTTTCAAGATCATTTGGTGTGAATGAGTTTTTACTCTAAAAGGTAGAGTGTTGTTAAGATGAAATGAAGAGATATTCCTATTATTCTACCATTGAACCAAAAGTACTTGTAAAGAAATCTAATTGTGATGAATGACTCATTTGTTCCATGGAATTCAAATGATTCCTAGTTCCAAAGACTTATAGATGTGCTTATAGCTATGAATATAATACTTGTTGTGGACATAAAAGTTATTTTCAAGATCATCTCATGTGAATGAGTTTTTGCAACAAAAGATGGATCATTGTTCAAAAGAAATGAAGAGATGGTCTCAATCTTGAGCAATTAAATCGAAGAGACTTGCAAGAAATGGTTGTCATTACCAAAGACTCCTTTGATTAATGAAATTCAAAGGATTCCTAATTCCAAAGGTGCATTGGTGGAAACCATATTGTACCAACTCAAATTGACAAGGGAGTAGATACTTTGCAAAACCTTAAAGGACCAATGACAAGGGCAAGGTCAAAGAAAATAAAGGAAACTCTCAACAACTTGTTGTAAGACATTTACTATCAGGAAGTTGCTAGGTACGAGTTAAGGAGGATGGAGTCTTTACCAGGGCTTGCGAATGTGTCATCTGTGGAGGAATTTGTGAACCATGGCCTTGGGAAGGAAGTTGGATTTGAGAGCCCATGATTGGGCCTTTAAGTGGGTTATTTTCATGTGTTTTTATTATTATTTAGTGGGTTGGACGAATTTCCTTATTAAGCCCAGCTTATTAGTTAGGGTTTCTGGGAGTTAGCATATAAAAAGGGCAAAAAAGGGTGGCTGGGAGAGGCAGACCCGTTTTCATGAGTGTATGAGCTATTTTCTCTGGTTCTTTGAGAACTAATTCTGAACTTTCATACTTGCGTGTGTTTGTTCACTAGACTTATCTTCTTCAACGTTGTTGTTGCTAAGAGTGGCGTCTGAATCTTATAGTTTTGGTTCTTGGTTGTTTATAATCATTGGGTCAGAACTCCAAATCCTTTAACCTCTATTAGAACGATCCTATACCAACATTGGTGTTGGGTTCCATTTACATATAAACGAAGTTCGTATCATTTGGTATCAGAGCCTTGGCTCCAACTCAGGTTAGTTATATTGTTGTTATCATATCTTTCGTGTATTCTTTGTTGTTAGTTGAATAATCAAAAAGAGAAAAAATAAAAACGCAAAAAAAAAAAAAGAAACAAAATCATGTATTTCGTGGGTTTCTTTTCTGATATTTGTTCCTTCCATAGAAATACCCATTACTTAACCGAAAAAAAAAAAAACGGGTTCATTTCTTAATTGGTCATTTACTCAATTATATTTGATAATTGATTGTTGTCCAATTACACTGCTCATATCATTGAATTTCTTGTCATTCTATTTGCTTTATTGCCCATCTACTTGGTCATGTCACTTCTCTGAATAGGTAGGTCTAGGATTGATATATTCAAGTTTTGTTTGTTCTGAATTTAGTTTGCTTGGGACTACTGAAAGAGCTCTTAGAGTTTTGCAATTTATTGTGTGAAACACGAGAGTTGAGGACTACTGTAGTTGAGTGGAGACCAAACATGCAAGGGAGTGAGTTTTGTGAGGCATATTCTTTATTTACTAACAATCTTGCATGTACAATGTCTAATGATAAAGAAGGTAGTTTCCCACATGGAGAGGAGGAAGTAGTTGTTCCAGATTTCAAATTGCTTATGAAATGCTTAGAATAGAAGTTTGATAGGATTGACCAAGCACTTTGGGAAGTTTGAGACAGGATGGATCAAATAGAAGGGGAATCAAGTATCAAGTGGGTTGGACGAAATTCCTTATTAAGCCCAGCTTATTTAGTGGGTTGGACGAATTTTCTTATTAAGTCCAGCTTATTAGTTAGGGTTTCTGGGAGTTAGCATATAAAAAGGGCAAAAAATGGTGGCTGGGAGAGGCAGACCCGTTTTTATAAGTATATGAGCTATTTTCTCTAGTTCTTTGAGAACTAATTCTAAACTTTCATACTTGCATGTGTTGGTTCACTAGACTTATCTTTTTCAACGTTGTTGTTGCTAGGAGTGGCATCTGAATCTTATAGTTCTGGTTCTTGGTTGTTTATAATCATTGGGTCAGAACTCCAAATCCCTTAACCTGTGTTAGAACGATCCTATACCAACATTGGTGTTGGGTTCCATTTACATATAAATAGAGTTCGTATCATGCATGTAATTGCTTTTTATAATTAATTAAATGCTTATTGTTGGTACAAAAGTTATTTTCTAGATCATTTGGTAGGAATGAGTTGTTGTGTCGAAAGGTGGAGTTTTGTTAAGAAGAAATGAAGAGAAAATCCTCTTATTTTACAATTGACCCAAAAGTACCTATAAAGAAATTTAATCATGATGGCTAACTCCTTTGTCCCATGCAATCCAATGGATTCCTAGCTCTAAAAGAGTATAAATGAGCTTTTTGCTATGAACATAGTGCTTGTTGTGGGCACACAAGATATTTTCATGATCATCTTGTGTGAATGATTTATTGCAACAAAAGTTGGTGCCTTGTTAGGAAGAAATGAAGAGTCAGTCACATTATTGAGGATTCAAACCAAAGAGACTTGTAAGAAATGCTAGTTAATATCAAAGACTCCTTTGATTAATGAAATACAAAGGATTGCAAATTCCAAAGTTGCATATAATTGCTTGTTACAATTAATATAATGCTTGTTACAATTTGGTGTGAATGAGTTATTGCACTGAAAGGTGGAGCATTGTTAAGAGAAAATGAAGAGTTATTCCTATTATTGTACAATTAACCCAAAAATACCTATAAAGCAATTTAATTGTGATGGCAGACTCTATTGTTCTCTAGAATTGAATGGATTTCTAGTTTTAATAGAGTATACATGAGCTTGTTGCTATGAATAAAGTGCTTGTTGTGGGCGTAAATGCTATTTTCAAGATCATCTTGTGTGAATGAGTTATTGCAACAAAAGTTAAAGCATTATTAGGAAGAAATGAAGGGACATTCACATTATTAAGCATTTAATCCAAAGAGACATGTAAGAAATGCTAGTCATAATCAGAGACACCTTTGATTAATGAAATTCAAAGGATTCCTAATTCCAAAAGTGTATATAATCACTTGTTACAATTAATATAATCTTTGTTGTGGAGACAACAATTATTTTCAAGATCATTTGGTGTGAATGAGTTGTTGTATTGAAAGGTGGAGCCTTGTTAAGAAGAAATGAAGAGATATTCCTATTATTCTACAATTGAACCAAAAGTTCCTATACAGAAATCTGATCATGATGGAAAACTCCTTTGTTCCATGGAATTTAATGGATTCCTAGTTCCAAAGGAGTATAGATATGCCTTTTGCCATGAATGTAGTGCCTATTGTGGGCTCACAAGCTATTTGCAAGATTATTTTGTGTGAATAAGTTATTCCAACAAGTGCTAGTGCCCTTTCAAGAAGAAGTGAATTGACAGTCCATTTATTGAGCAATTAAACTGAAGAGACTTATATGAAATGGTAGTTGTTATCAAAGAATCCTTTGATTAATGAAATTCAAAGGATTCCTAATTCCAAAGATGCATATAATTGCTTGTTATGATTAATATCTAGCTTATTATGGGGACAAATGTCATTGTCAAGATCATTTGGTGTGAATGAGTTATTGCTCCAAAGGGTAGAACGTTGTTAAGAACAAATGAAGAGATATTTCTATTATTCTACCATTGAACTAAAAGTACCCATAAAGACATCTAATCATGATGGTAGACTCCGTTGTTCTATGGAATTCAAAGGATTCTAGTTCCAAAGTAGTATAGATGAGGTTGCTGCCAAAAACATAGTGCCTATTATCAGCACACAAGCCACTTTCAAGATCATCTCATATGAATGAATTGTTGAAACAAATGGTGCAGCCTTGTTAGAAAGAAATGATGAGGTAGTAATATTATAGAGCATTTAAATCAAAAAGACATGTAAGAAATGGTAGTCATTATAAAAGACTCCTTTGATTAATAAAACTAAAAGTATTCGTAATTCCAAAGGTCCATATTATTGCTTGTTACAACTAATATAATGCTTGTTATTGGGACAAAAGTTGTTTTCAAGATCATTTGGTGTGAATGAGTTATTGCATCGAAAGTGGAGAATTATTAAGAAGAAATGAAGAGATAATCCTATTCTTCAACTATTAAACCAAATGTACTTGAAAAGAAATATGATCATGATGGAACTAGTGGATTCCTAGTTCCAAAGGAGTATAGATGTGTATCTTGCCATGAATATAGGGGCTGTTGTGGGCACACAAGCTATTTTCAAGATCATTTCCTATGGATCAGTTATTGTAACAAAGAGGAGCCTTATTTAAAAGAAATGAAGTGATCATCTCATTATTGAGCAATTAGATCGAAGAGACTTGCATGAAATGATAGTCATTATCAAATACACCTTTGATTAATGAAATTCAAAGAACTATTAATTCTAAAGGTGCATATAATCACTTGTTACAATTAATATAATGCTTCTTCTTAGGACAAAAGTTATTTTTAAGATCATTTCATGTGAATGAGTTGTTATACCGAATAGTGGAGCATTGTTACGAAGAAATTAAGAGATAATCCTATTATTCTACAATTGAACCAAATGTACTTGTAATGAAATATGATCATGAGGGAAGACTCCTTTGTTCTACGGAAATCAATGGATATCTAGTTCCAAAGGAGTATAAATGTGCTTTTTGCATGAATGTAGTGCTTATTGTGCACACACAAGCTAATTTCATGATCATTTCATATGGATGAGTTATTATAACAAAAGGTGGAGCCTTGTTCAAAACAAATGAAGAGACAGTATCATTAGTGAGCAATTAGACCTAAAAGACTTGAATGAAATGAAAATCATTATCAAAGACTCCTTTGATTAATGAAATTCAAAGGATTCCTAATTCTAAAAGAGCATATAATTGTTTGTTGCAATTAATATAATGCTCCTTCTTAGCACAAAAGTTGTTTTCAAGATCATTTCGTGTGAATGAGTTGTTGCACTGAATAGTGGAGCATTATTAAGAAGAAATGAAGAGAAAATCCTATTCTTCTACTATTGAACTAAATGTAGTTGAAATGAAATATGATCATGATGGAAGACTCCTTTCTTCTATAGAAAGGATGAGTTATTATACCAAAGGTGGAGCCTTCTTCAAAAGAAATGAAGAGACTATCTCATTTTTGAGCAATTACACCTAAGAGACTTCAATGAAATGATAGTAATTATCAAAGAATCCTTTGATTAATGAAATTCAAAGGATTCCTAATTCTAAAAGTGCATATAATTGCTTATTGCAATTAATATAATGCTTGTTGTTGGGAAAAAAGTTATTTTTCAGATCTTTTGGTGTGAATGAGTTGTTGCCCCGAATGGTGGAGCATTATTAAGAAGAAATGTAGAGCTAATCCTATTATTCTACTATTGAATCAAATGTACTTGTAACAAAATATGATCATGATGAAACACTCCTTTGTTTAATGGAAATCAATGGATTCCTAATTCCAAAGGAGTATAGATGTGCTTTTTGCCATGGATATAGTACCTGTTGTGGGCATAAGAGTAATTTTCAAGATCATTTCATATGGATGAGTTATTAGAACAAAAGATAGAGCCTTGTTCAAAAGAAATAAAGAGACAGTCTCATTATTGAGCAATTAGACCTAAGAGACTTGTGTGAAATGATTGTCATTATCAAAGACTCCATTGATTAATGAAATTCAAAGGATTCCTAATTCTCAAGCTCCATATAAATGCTTGTTAAGATTAATATAATGCTAATTGTTAGGACAAAAGATTTTTTCAAGATCTTTTGGTGTGAATGAGTGGTTGCACTGAATGGTGGATCACAATTAAAAAGAAATAGAAAGATAATCCTATTATTCTACAATTGAACCAAATGTACTCATAATGAAATATAATCATGATGGAAGACTCCTTTGTTCTATGGAAAGCAATGGATTCCTAGTTCTAAAGGAGTATAGATGGGCTTCTTGACATGAATATAGTGCCTATTGTGGGCACACAAGCTATTTTCAAAATCATTTCATATGGATGAGTTATTATAACAAAAGATGGAACCTTGTTCAAAAGAAATGAAGAGGCGGTCTCATTATTGAGCAATTAGACCGAAAAGACTTGAATGAAATGATAGTAATTATGAGAGACTCCTTGGATTAATGAAATTCAAAGGATTCCTAATCTTGAAATTGCATATAATCGATTGCTACAATTAATATAATGCTTCTTCTTAGCACAAAAGTTGTTTTGAAGATCATTTGGTGTGAATGAGTTGTTGCACTATATAGTGGAGCATTATTAAGAAGAAATGAAGAGATAATACTATTATTATACTATTTAACCAAATGTA
>CM034047.1:5909150-5925307 GCA_019804595.1 Bruguiera parviflora | reverse complement strand
AAATGAAGAGATAGTCTCATTATTGAGCAATTAGACCTAAGAGACTTTAATGAAATGATAGTCATTATGAAAGAATCCTAAGATTAATGAAATTCAAAGGATTCCTAATTCTGAAAGTGCATATAATAACATATTACAATTAATATAATGCTTGTTGTTGGGATAAAAGTTATTTTGTAGATTATTTGGTGTGAATGAGTTGTTATACAGAATGGTGAAGCATTATAAAAAAGAAATGAAAAGATAATCCTATTATTCCACTATTGAATCAAATGTACTTGTAATAAAATATGATCATTATGAAACACTCCTTTGTTCAATGGAAATGAATGGATTCCTAGATCCAAAGGAGTATAAATGGGCTTCTTGCCATGAATATAGTGCCTATTGTAGGTATATAGGCTATTTTCAAGATCATTTCATATGGATGAGTTATTGTAACAAAAGGTAGAGCCTTCTTCAAAAGAAATGAAGAGGCCGTCTCATTATTGAGCAGTTAGACCTAAAAGACTTGAATGAAATGATAGTAGTTATGAGAGACTCCTTGGATTAATGAAATTCAAAGGATTCCTAATCCTGAAATTGCATATAATCGATTGCTACAATTAATATAATGCTTCTTCTTAGCATAAAAGTTGTTTTCAAGATCATTTGGTGTGAATGAGTTGCACCAAATAGTGGAGCATTATTAAGAAGAAATGAAGAGATAATACTATTATTATACTATTTAACCAAATGTAATTATAATGAAAAATGATAAAGACGGAAAACTCCTTTGTTTTATGGAAATAAATGGATTCCTAGTTCCAAACAAATATAAATGTGCTTCTTGCCATAGATATATATAGTGCCTGTTGAGGGCATACAAGCAATTTTCAAGATCATTTCATATGGATGAGTTATTATAACAAAAGGTGGAGCCTTCTTCAAAAGAAATGAAGAGATTTCACTATTGAGCAATTAGACCTAAGAGACTTGAATGAAAAGATAGTCATTATCAAAAAAATCCTTTGATTAATGAAATTCAAGGGATTCCTAATTTTGAAAGTGCATAATCGCTTATTACAATTAATATAATGCTTGTTGTTGGGATAAAAGTTATTTTCTATACCATTTGGTGTAAATCAGTTGTTGTACCGAACAACATTATTAAAAAGAAATGAAGTGATAATCATGTTATTCTATGATTGAATCAAATGTACTAGTAATGAAATATAATCATGATGAAACACTCCTTTGTTCAATGGAAATCAATGGATTCCTAGCTCCAAAGGGGTATAGATGTGCTTTTTGCCATGGATATAGTACATGTTGTGGGCACATGAGCTATTTTCAAGATCATTTCATATGGATGAGTTATTAGAACAAAAGGTGGAGCCTTGTTGAAATGAAATGAAGAGATGGTCTCATTATTGAGCAATTAGACCTAAAGGACTAGAATGAAATGATAGTCATTATGAAAGACTCTTTGGATTAATGAAATTCAAAGGATTCCTAATCCTAAAACTGCATATAATTGGTTGCTACAATTAATATAATGCTTCTTCTTAGCACAAAAGTTGTTTTCAAGATCATTTGGTGTGAATGAGTTGTTGCACCAAATAGTGGAGCATTATTAAGAAGAAATGAAGAGATAATACTATTGTTATACTATTTAACCAAATGTACTTTTAATGGAAAATGATAAAGACGGAAGACTCCTTTATTTTATGGAAATAAATGGATTCCTAGTTGCAAATGAGAATAAATGTGCTTCTTGCCATAGATATATATAGTGCCTGTTGAGGGCATACAAGTAATTTTCAAGATCATTTCATATGGATGAGTTATTATAACAAAAGGTAGAGCCTTCTTCAAAAGAAATGAAGAGATGGTGTCATTATTGAGCAATTAGACCTAAGAGACTTGAATGAAATGATAGTCATTATCAAAGATTCCTTTGATTAATGAAATTCAAAGTATTCCCAATCCTAAAAGTGAATATAGTCATTTGTAACAATTAATATAATGCTTCTTCTTAGTATAATAGTTGTTTTCAAGATCAGTCGGTGTGAATCAATTGTTGCACCGAATAATGGAGCATTATTGATGAGAACCATGGAGATGATGGGTGGAAGGTTTCAGAAGATACAAAAAATCCAACACAAGCTAGAGCTTCAATTGATGCAAGAGGTCCATTGCAAATTCCAGAAGGCCCAATAACGCGAGCTAGGGCCAGAAAGATCAAAGAAGCACTAAATGGGCTGATTTTGGACACTCAGGCCAACCAGGCTTCAAATGGTGTGAATTCAAGTCTTAAAAGAAGCCCAGGCCTATTTAATATAATTGGACTACTTAAATAGGTCAAAATAAGTGATAGAATTCACTCCTAAATAGGAGTTCAATGTATGTGCTGGAAGTAGTCCGAAATCCCTCCAAAATAGGGATTTCTCCTAAGTAGGAATTTTACCTCTTTTAGGATTGCTATCTAAGCCTATAAATAGGCACCCCTTGTAAGCTTTGGAGATATACAACTTTGAGTGAAATAAACAGCAAGGGTTTTTCTCCCTCGGTTCTTTCAAGAACTAAAGAACTTATCAAGAGGTAATTCTTCTTGTGGCGTTCAAATCGACTTATCACTCCCAATTCCTTCCTTTTCTGGAGTGTGGCGTCCATATCCTTCTTGAATACCCTAGGTTCGTCTTCCTTCGAATATTGGGTCTAGGGTTTGTGTCATTCAACTCTGATTTAGCTTTCCTGGTTGTTCTTTGATTCATTGTGTGCGTTGGGTCCCTAAGCCACGTCTTTTTGGGGTTTTCCGCATCAATTATTAAGAAGAAATGTTGAGATAATCCTAGTATTCTACTATTGAACCATATTTACTTGTAATGAAATATGATCATGATGGAAGACTCCTTTGTTTTATAGAAATAAATGGATTCCTAGTTCCAAACGTGTAGAGATGTACTTCTTGCCATGGATGTAATGCCTATTAAGGGCACACAAGCAATTTTCAAGATCACTTTATATGGATGAGTTATTTTAACAAAAGGTGGAGCCTTGTTCAAAAGAAATGAAGAGACAGTCTCATTATTGAGCAATTAGACCTAAGACAATTGAATGAAATGATAGTCATTATCAAAGAATCCTTTGATTAATGAAATTCAAAGGATTCCTAATCCTAAAAGTGCATATAGTCGTTTATTATAATTAATATAATGCTTCTTCTTAGCACAAAAGTTGATTTCAAGATCATTTGGTGTGAATGAGTTGTTGTGCCAAATAGTGGACATTATTAAGTAGAAATGAAGAGATAATCCTATTATTTTACTATGAAACCAAATGTACTTGTAATGAAATATGATCATGATGGAAGGCTCCATTGTTCTATGGAAATCAATGGATTCCTAGTTCCAAACGAGTATAGATGTGCTTCTTGCCATGGATATAATGCCTATTAAGGGCACAAAGCAATTTTCAAGATCATTTCATAGGGATGATTTATAATAACAAAAGGTGGAGCCTTGTTCAAGAGAAATGAGGAGATAGTCTCATTACTGAGCAATTAGACCTAAGAGACTTTCATGAAATGAGTGTCATTATCAAAGAATCCTTTGATTAATGAAATTCAAATGATTCCTGATTCTGAAAGTGCATATAATAACTTATTACATTTAATATAATCCTTGTTGTTGGGATAAAAGTTATTTTCTAGATCATTTGGTGTGAATGAGTTGTTGTACAAAATGGTGGAGCATTATTAAATAGAAATGAACAAATAATCCTATTATTCTACTATTAAATCAAATGTACTTGTAATAAAATATGATCATGATGAAACACTCTTTTGTTCAATGGAAATGAATGGATTCCTTGATCCAAAGGAGTATAGATGGGCTTCTTGCCATGAATATAGTGCCTATTGTAGGCATACAGGCTATTTTCAAGATCATTTCATATGGATGTGTTAATATAACAAAAGGTAGAGCCTTCTTCAAAAGAAATGAAGAGACAATCTCATTATAAAGCAATTAGACCTAAGTGACTTGAATGAAATGATAGTTATTATCAAAGATTCATTTGATTAATGAAATTCAAAGGATTCCTAATCCTAAAAGTGAATATAGTCGTTCGTAACAAATAATATAATGCTTCTTCTTAGTATAATAGTTGTTTTCAAGATCAGTCAATGTGAATGAGTTGTTGCACCGAATAGTGGAGCATTATTCAGAAGAAATGATGGGATAATCCTAGTATTCTACTATTGAACCAAATGTACTTGTATTGAAATATGATCATGATGGAAGACTCCTTTGTTTTATAGAAATAAATGGAATCCTAGTTCCAAACGTGTAGAGATGTACTTCTTGCCATGGATAAAAAGCCTATTCAGGGCGCACAAGCAATTTTCAAGATCACTTTATATGGATGAGTTATTTTAACAAAAGGTGGAGCCTTGTTCAATAGAAATGAAGAGACAGTCTCATTATTAAGCAATGAGACCTAAGAGACTTGAATGAAATGATAGTCATTATCAAAGAATCCTTTGATTAATGAAATTCAAAGGATTCCTAATTCTAAAAGTGCATATAATAACTTATCACAATTAATATAATGCTTGTTGTTGGGATAAAAGTTATTTTCTAGATCATTTGGTGTGAATAAGTTGTTGTACAGAATGGTAGAGCATTATTAAAAAGAAATGAAAAGATAATCTTATTATTCTACTATTGAATCAAATGTACATGTAATAAAATAAGATCATGATGAAACACTCCTTTGTTCAATGGAAATGAATGGATTCCTAGATGCTAGGGAGTATAGATGGGCTTCTTGCCATGAATATAGTGCCTATTATAGGCATACAGGCTATTTTCAAGATCATTTCATATGGATGAGTTAATATAGCAAAAGTTAAAGCCTTCTTCAAAAAAAATGAAGAGACAGTTTCATTATAGAGCAATTAGACCTAATTGACTTGAATGAAATGATAGTCATTATCAAAGATTCCTTTGATTAATGAAATTCAAAGGATTCCAAATTCTAAAAGTGAATATAGCCGTATGTAACAATTAATATAATGCTTCTTCTTAGTATAATAGTTGTTTTCAAGACCAGTCGGTGTGAATGAGTTGTTGCACCGAATAGTGGAGCATTATTAAGAAGAAATGAAGAGATAATCCTAGTATTCTACTATTGAACCAAATGTACTTGTAATGAAATATGATCATGATGGAAGACTCCTTTGTTTTGTAGAAATAAATGGATTCCTAGTTCCAAACGTGTAGAGATGTACTTCTTGCCATGGATATAATTCCTACTACGGGCACAGAAGCAGTTTTCAAGATCACTTCATATGGATGAGTTATTTTAACAAAAGGTGGAGCCTTGTTCAAAACAAATGAAGAGACAGTCTCATTATTGAGCAATTAGATGTATGAGACTTGAATGAAATGATAGTCATTATCAAAGAATCCTTTGATTAATGAAATTCAAAGGATTCCTAATTCTGAAAGTGCATATAATAACTTATTACAATTAATATAATGCTTGTTGTTGGGATAAAAGTTATTTTCTAGATCATTTGGTGTGAATCAGTTGTTGTACAGAATGGTGGAGCATTATTAAGAAGAATTGAAGAGCTAATTGCAGTTTTCCACTATTGAACCAAATGTACTTGTAATGAAGTATGATCACGATGGAAGACTCCTTTGTTTTATGGAAATCAATGGATTCCTAGTTCCAAATGTGTAGAGATGTACTTTATGCCATAGATATAATTCCTGTTGAGGGCACAAAAGCAATTTTCAAGATCACTTCATATGGATGATTTATTTTAACAAAAGGTGGAGCCTTGTTCCAAAGAAATGAAGAGACAATCTCATTATTGAGCAATTAGACCTTAGGGACTCGAATGAAATGATAGTCATTATCAAAGATCCTTTGATTAATGAGATTCAAAGGATTCCTAATTCTGAAAGTGCATATAATAACTTATTACAATTAATATAATGCTTGTTGTTGGGATAAAAGTTATTTTCTAGATCATTTGGTGTGAATCAGTTGTTGTACACAATGGTGGAGCATTTTTAAGAAGAAAAGAAGAGATAATCGTAGTATTCTACTATTCAACCAAATGTACTTGCAATGAAATACGATCATGATGGAAGACACCTTTATTCTATGGAAATCAATGGATTCCTAGTTCCAAATGTGTAGAGATGTACTTCATGCCATAGAAATAATTCCTGTTGAGGGCACAAAAGCAATTTTGAAGATCACTTCATATGGATGAGTTACTTTAACAAAAGGTGGAGCCTTGTTCAAAAGAAATGAAGAGACAATCTCATTATTGAGCAATCAGACCTAAGAGACTTGAATGAAACGATAGTCATTATCAAAGAATCCCTTGATTAATGAAATTCAAAGGATTCCTAATTTTCAAAGGGCATATAATAACTTTTTACAATTAATATAATGCATGTTGTTGGGATAAAAGTTATTTTCTAGATCATTTGGTATGAATCAGTTGTTGTACAGAATGATGGAGTATTATTAAGAAGAATTGAAGAGCTAATTGCAGTATTCAACTATTGAACCAAATGTACTTGTAATGAAATATGATCACGATGGAAGACTCCTTTGTTTTATGGAAATGAATGGATTCCTAGTTCCAAACGTGTAGTGATGTACTCCTTGCCATGGATATAATGCGCAAGGAGGGCACAGAAGCAATTTTCGAGATCATTTCATATGGATGAGTTATTTTAACAAAGGGTGGAGCCATGTTCAAAAGAAAAGAAGAGACAGTCTCATTATTGAGCAATTAGACCTAAGAGACTTGAATGAAATGATAGTCATTATCAAAGAATCCTTTGATTAAAGAAATTCAAAGGATTCCTAATTCTGAAAGTGCATATAATAACTTATTACAATTAATATAATGCTTGTTGTTGGGATAAAAGTTATTTTCTAGATCATTTGGTGTGAATGAGTTGTTGTACAAAATGGTTGAGCATTTTTAAGAAGAAAAGAAGAGATTATCGTAGTATTCGACTATTGAACCAATTGTACTTGCAATGAAATATGATCATGATGGAAGACACCTTTAATTTATGGAAATCAAAGGATTCCTAGTTCGAAACGTGTAGAGATGTATTTCTTGCCATGGATATAATTCCTATTGAGGGCACAAAAGCAATTTTCAAGATCACTTCATATTGACGAGTTATTTTATCAAAAGGTGGAGCCTTGTCCAAAAGAAATGAGGAGACAGTCTCATTATTGAGCAATTAGACCTAAGAGACTTGAATGAAATGATTGTCATTATCAAAGAATCCTTTGATTAATGAAATTCAAAGGATTCATAATTCTGAAAGTGCATATAATAACTTATTACAATTAATATAATGCTTGTTGTTGGGATAAAAATTATTTTATAGATCATTTGGCGTGAATCAGTTGTTGTACAGAATGGTGGAGCATTATTAAGAAGAAATGAAGAGATAATCGTAGTATTCTACTGTTGAACCAAATGTACTTGTAATGAAATATGATAATGATGGAAGACTCCTTTGTTTTATTGAAATCAATGGATTCCTAGTTCCAAACATGTAGATATCTACTTCTTGCCATGGATATAATGCGTATTGAGGGCACAAAAGCAATTTTCAAGATCATTTCATATGCATGAGTTAATTTAACAAAAGTGGAGCCTTGTTCAAAAGAAATGAAGAGACAGTCTCATTATTGAGCAATTAGACCTAAGAGACTTGAATGAAACGATAGTCATTATCAAAGAATCCCTTGATTAATGAAATTCAAAGGATTCCTAATTTTGAAAGGGCATATAATAACTTTTTACAATTAATATAATGCATGTTGCTGTGATAAAAGTTATTTTCTAGATCATTTGGTATGAATCAGTTGTTGTACAGAATGATGGAGTATTATTAAGAAGAATTGAAGAGCTAATTGCAGTATTTAACTATTGAACCAAATGTACTTGTAATGAAATATCATCATGATGGAAGACTCATTTCATTTATGGAAATCAATGGATTCGTAGTCCCAAAATGTAAAGATGTACTTCTTGCCATGGATATAATTCCTATTGCAGGCACAGAAGCAATTTTCAAGATCACTTAATATGGATGAGTTATTTTAACAAAAGGTGGAGCCTTGTTCAAAAGAAATGCAGAGATAGTCTCATTATTGAGCAATTAGACCTAAGAGACTTGAATGAAATGATAGTCATTATCAAAGAATCCTTTGATTAATGAAATTCAAAGGATTTGTAATTCTGAAAGTGCATATAATAACTTATTACAATTAATATAATGCTTGTTGTTGGGATAAAAATTATTTTACAGATCATTTGGTGTGAATCAGTTGTTGTCAAGAATGGTGGAGCGTTATTAAGAAGAAATGAGGAGATAATCGTAGTATTCTACTGTTGAACCAAATGTACTTGTAATGAAATATGATAATGATGGAAGACTCCTTTGTTTTATTGAAATCAATGGATTCCTAGTTCCAAACGTGTAGATATGTACTTCTTGCCAAGGATATAATGCGTATTGAGGGCACAAAAGCAATTTTCAAGATCATTTCATATGCATGAGTTAATTTAACAAAAGGTGGAGCCTTGTTCAAAAGAAATGAAGAGACAGTCTCATTATTGAGCAATTAGACCTAAGAGACTTGAATGAAACGATAGTCATTATCAAAGAATCCCTTGATTAATGAAATTCAAAGGATTCCTAATTTTGAAAGGGCATATAATAACGTTTTACAATTAATATAATGCATGTTGTTGGGATAAAAGTTATTTTCTAGATCATTTGGTATGAATCAGTTGTTGTACAGAATGATGGAGTATTATTAAGAAGAATTGAAGAGCTAATTGCAGTATTCAACTATTGAACCAAATGTACTTGTATTGAAATATGATCACGATGGAAGACTCCTTTGTTTTATGGAAATGAATGGATTCCTAGTTCCAAACGTGTAGTGATGCACTCCTTGCCATGGATATAATGCGTATTGAGGGCACAGAAGCAATTTTCGAGATCACATCATATGGATGAGTTATTTTAACAAAAGGTGGAGCCTTGTTCGAAAGAAATGAAGAGACAGTCTCTTTATTGAGCAATTAGACCTAAGAGACTTGAATGAAATGATAGTCATTATCCAAGAATCCTTTGATTAATGAAATTCAAAGGATTCCTAATTCTGAAAGTGCATATAATAACTTATTACAATTAATATAATGCTTGTTGTTGGGTAAAAGTTATTTTCTAGATCATTTGGTGTGAATGAGTTGTTGTACAAAATGGTGGAGCATTTTTAAGAAGAAAAGAAGAGATTATCGTAGTATTCGACTATTGAACCAATTGTACTTGCAATGAAATATGATCATGATGGAAGACACCTTTAATTTAAGGAAATCAATGGATTCCTAGTTCCAAACGTGTAGAGATGTATTTCTTGCCATTGATATAATTCCTATTGAGGGTACAAAAGCAATTTTCAAGATCACTTCATATTGACGAGTTATTTTATCAACAGGTGGAGCCTTGTCCAAATGAAATGAGGAGACAGTCTCATTATTGAGCAATAAGACCTAAGTGACTTGAATGAAATGATAGTCATTATTAATATAATGCTTGTTGTTGCGATAAGAGTTATTTTCTGGATCATTTGGTGTGAATCAGTTGTTGTACAGAATGGTGGAACATAATTAAGAAGAAATGAAGAGACAATTGTAGTATTCTACTATTGAACCAAATGTACTTGGAATGAAATATGATAATGATGGAAGACTCCTTTGTTTTATAGAAATCAATGGATTCCTAGTTCCAAACGTCTAGAGATGTACTTCTTGCCATGGATATAATGCGTATTGAGGGCACAGAAGCAATTTTCAAGATCATTTCATATGGATGAGTTATTTTAACAAAAGGTGGAGCCATGTTTAAAACAAACGAAGAGACATTCTCATTATTGAGCAATTAGACCTAAGAGACTTGAATGAAGTGATAGTCATTATCAAAGAATCCTTTGATCAATGAAATTCAAAGGATTCCTAATTCTGAAAGGGCATATCATAACTTATTACAATTAATATAATGCTTGTTGTTGGGATAAATGTTAGTTTCTAGATCATTTGGTGTGAATCAGTTGTTGGACAGAATGGTGGAGCATTATTTAGAAGAAATGAAGAGATAATCATAGTATTCTACTATTGAACCAAATGTACTTGGAATGAAATATGATCATGATGGAAGACTCCTTTGTTTTGTGGAAATCAAGGGATTCCTAGTTCCAAACGTCTAGAGATGTAGTTCTTGCCATGGATATAATGCCCATTGAGGGCACAGTAGCAATTATCAAGATTACATCATATGGATGAGTTATTTTATCAAAAGGTGGAGCCTTCTTCAAAAGAAATGAAGAGACAGTCTGATTATTAAGCAATTAGACCTAAGATACTTGAATGAAATGATAGTCATTATCCAAGAATCCTTTGATTAATGAAATTCAAAGGATTCCTAATTCTGAAAGGGCATATAATAACTTATTACAATTAATATAATGCTTGTTGTTTGGATAAAAATTATTTTCTAGATCATTAGGTGTGAATCAATTGTTGTACAGAATGGTGGAGCTTTATTAAGAAGAAATGAAGACATAATCGTAGTATTTTACTATTGAACCAAATGTACTTGTAATGAAATATGATAATGATGGAAGACTCCTTTGTTTTATTGAAATCAATGGATTCCTAGTTCCAAACGTGTAGTGATGTACTTTTTGCCATGGATATAATGACTATGGAGGGCACAGAAGCAATTTTCAAGATCATTTCATATGGATGAGTTATTTTAACAAAAGGTGGAGCCTTGTTCAAAACAAATGAAGAGACATTTTCTTTAATGAGCAATTAGACCTAAGGGACTTGAACGAAATGATAGTCATTATCAACGAATCCTTTGATTAATGAAATTCAAAGGATTCCTATTTCTGAAAGTGCATATAATAACTTATTACAATTAATATAATGCTTGTTGTTGGGATAAAAGTTATTTTCTAAATCATTTGGTGTGAATGAGTTGTTGTACCAAATGGTGGAGCATTATTAAGAAGAAATGAAGAGATAATCGTAGTATTCTACTATTGAACCAAATGTACTTGCAATGAAATATGATCATGATGGAAGACTCCTTTTGTTTGGTGGAAATCAAGGGATTCCTAGTTCCAAACGTCTAGAGATGTAGTTCTTGCCAAGGATATAATGCCCATTGAGGGCACAGAAGCAATTATCAAGATCACTTCATATGGATGAGTTATTTTAACAAAAGGGGGAGCCTTGTTCAAAAGAAATGAAGTGACAGTCTCGTTATTAAGCAATTAGACCTAAGAGACTTGAATGAAATGATAGTCATTATCAAAGAATCCTTTGATTAATGAAATTCAAAGGATTCCTAATTCGGAAAGGGCATATCATAACTTATTACAATTAATATAATGCTTGTTGTTGGGATAAAAGTTATTTTCTAGATCATTTGGTGTGAATCAGTTGTTGGACAGAATGGTGGAGCATTATTTAGAAGAAATGAAGAGATAATCATAGTATTCTACTTTTGAACCAAATGTACTTGGAATGAAATATGATCATGACGGAAGACTCCTTTGTTTTGTGGAAATCAAGGGATTCCTAGTTCCAATGGTCTAGAGATGTAGTTCTTGCCATGGATATAATGCCCATTGAGGGCACAGAAGCAATTATCAAGATCACTTCATATGGATGAGTTATTTTAACAAAAGGTGGAGCCTTGTTCAAAAGAAATGAAGAGCGAGTCTCATTTTTGAGCAATTAGACCTAAGAGACTTGAATGAAATGATAGTCATTACCAAAGAATCCTTTGATTAGTGAAATTCAAAGGATTCCTAATTCTGAAAGGGCATATAATAACTTATTACAATTAATATAATGCTTGTTGTTGGGATAAAAGTTATTTTCTAGATCATTTTGTGTGAACCAGTTGTTGTACAAAATGGTGGAGCATTTTTAAGAAGAAATGAAGAGGTAATCGGAGTATTTTACTACTGAACCAAATGTACTTGCAATGAAAAATGATCATGACGGAAGACACCTTTAATTTATGGAAATCAATGGATTCCTAGTTCCAAATCTGTAGAGATGTACTTCTTGCCATGGATATAATTCCTATTATGGGCACAGAAGCAATTTTCAAGATCACTTGATATGCATGAGTTATTTTAACAAAAGGTGGAGCCTTGTTCAAAAGAAATGAAGAGACAGTCTCATTATTGAGCAATTAGACCTAAGAGACTTGAATGAAATGATAGTCATTATCAAAGAATCCTTTGATTAATGAAATTCAAAAGATTCCTAATTCTGAAAGTGCATATAATAACTTATTACAATTAATATAATGCTTGTTGTTGGGATAAAAGTTATTTTCTAGATCATTTTGTGTGAATCAGTTGTTGTAGAAAATGGTGGAGCATTTTTAAGAAGAAAAGAAGAGGTAATCGGAGTATTTTACTACTGAACAAAAAGAACTTGCAATGAAATACGATTATGATGGAAGACACCTTTAATTTATGGAAATAAATGGATTCCTAGTTCCTAACGTGTAGAGATGTACTTCTTTCTGTGGATATAATTCCTGTTAAGGTCACAGAAGCAATTTTCAAGATCACATCATATGGATGAGTTATTTTAACAAAAGGTGGAGCCTTGTTCGAAAGAAATGAAGAGACAGCCTCTTTATTGAGCAATTAGACCTAAGAGACTTGAATGAAATGATAGTCATTATCCAAGAATCCTTTGATTAATGAAATTCAAAGGATTCCTAATTCTGAAAGTGCATATAATAACTTATTACAATTAATATAATGCTTGTTGTTGGGATAAAAATTATTTTCTAGATCATTTGGTGTGAATCAGTTGTTGTCCAGAATGGTGGAACATTATTAAGAAGAAATGAAGAGATAATCATAGTATTCTACTATTGAACCAAATGTACTTGCAATGAAATATGATCATGATGGAAGGCTCCTTTCTTTTATGGAAATCAATGGATTCCTAGTTCCAAACGTGTAGAGATATACTTCTTGCCATGGATATAATGCGTATTGAGGGCACAGAAGCAATTTTCAAGATCACTTCATATGGATGGGTTATTTTAACAAAAGGTGGGGCCCTGTTCAAAACAAATGAAGAGACAATCTCATTATTGAGCAATTAGACCTAAGAGGCTTGAATGAAATGATAGTCATTATCAAAGAAACCTTTGATTAATCAAATTCAATGGATTCCTAATTCTAAAAGTGCATTTAATAACTTATTACAATTAATATAATGCTTATTGTTGGGATAAAAGTTATTTTCTAGGTCATTTGGTGTGAATGACTTGTGGTATAGAATGGTGGAGCATTATTTAGAAGAAATGAAGAGATAATCGTAGTATTCTACTATTGAACCTAATGTACTTGCAATGAAATATGATCATGATGAAAGACTCCTCTGTTTTATGGAAATCTGTGGATTCCTAGTTCCAAATGTGTAGAGATGTACTTTTTGCCAAGGATATAATGCCTATTGAAGGCACAGAAGCAATTTTTAAGATCACTTCATATGGATGAGTTATTTTCAACAAAGGTGGAGCCTTGTTCAAAAGAAATGAAGAGACAGTCTCATTATTAAGCAATTAGACCTAAGAAACTTGAAAGAAACGATAGTCATTATCAAAGAATCCTTTGATTAATAAAATTCAAAGGATTCCTAATTTTGAAAGTGCATATAATAACTTATTACTATTAATATAATGCTTATTGTTAAGATAAAAGTTAATTTCTAGATCATTTGGTGTGAATCAGTTGTTGTACAAAATGGTGGAGCATTATTAAGAAGAAATGAAGAGATAATCGTAGTATTCTACTATTGAACCAAACGTACTAGCAATGACATATGATCATGATGGAAGACTCCTTTGTTTTATGGAAATCAATGGATTCCTAGTTCCAAACGTGTAGAGATAAACTTCTGGCCAAGGATATAATGCCTACGGAGGGCACAGAAGCAATTTTCAAGATCACTTCTTATGGATGAGTTATTTTCACAAAAGGTGGAGCCTTGTTCAAAAGAAATGAAGAGACTGTCTCATTATTGAGCAATTAGACCTAGGAGACATGAATGAAATGATAGTCATTATCAACGAATCCTTTGATTAATATAATTCAAAGGATTCCTAATTCTGAAAGGGCATATAATAACTTATTACAGTTAATATAATGCTTCTTGTTGGGATAAAAATTATTTCATAGATCATTTGGTGTGAATCAGTTGTTGTACAGAATGGTGGAGCATTATTAAGAAGAAATGAAGAGATAATCGTAGTATTCTACTATTGAACCAAATGTACCTGTAAAGAAAAATGATAATGATGGAAGACTCCTTTGTTTTATTGAAATCAATGGATTCCTAGTTCCAAACGTGTAGAGATGTACTTCTTGCCATGGATATAATGCGTATTGAGGGCACCGAAGCAATTTTCAGGATCATCTCATATGGATGGGTTATTTTAACAAAAGGTGGGGCCTTGTTCAAAACAAATGAAGAGACAGTCTCATTATTACGCAATTAGACCTAAGAGACTTGAATGAAATGATAGTCATTATCAAAGAATCCTTTGATTAATGAAATTCAAAGGATTCCTAATTCTGAAAGTGCATATAATAACTTATTACAATTAATATAATGCTTCTTGTTGGGATAAAAGTTATTTTCTAGATCATTTCGTGTGAATCAGTTGTTGTACAAAATGGTGGATCATTTTTAAGAAGAAATGAAGAGGTAATCGGAGTATTTTAGTACTGAACAAAATGAACTTGCAATGAAATATGGTCATGATGGATGACACCTTTAATTTATGGAAATCAATGGATTCCTAGTTCCAAACGTGTAGAGATGTAATTCTTTCCATGGATATAATTCCTGTTAAGGTCACAGAAGCAATTTTCAAGATCACATCATATGGATGAGTTATTTTAACAAAAAGTGGAGCCTTGTTCAAAAGAAATGAGGAGACAGTCTCATTATTGAGCAATTAGACCTAAGAGACTTGTATGAAATGATAGTCATTATCAAAGAATCCTTTCATTAATGAAATTCAAAGGATTCCTATTTCTGAAAGTGCATACAATAACTTATTGCAATTAATATTATGCTTGTTGTTGGGATAAAAGTTATTTTCTAGATCTTTTGGTGCAAATGAGTTGTTGTACAGAATGGTGGAGGATTATTAAGAAGAAATGAAGAGATAATCGTAGTATTCTACTATTGAACCAAATGTACTTGCAATGAAATATGATGATGATGGAAGGCTCCTTTCTTTTATGGAAATCAATGGATTCCTAGTTCCAAATGTGTAGAGATGTACTTCTTGTCATGGATATAATGTGTATTGAGGGCACAGAAGCAATTTTCAAGATCACTTCATATGGATGGAATATTTTAACAAAAGGTGGTGCCTTATTCAAAACAAATGAAGAGAGAGTCTCATTATTGAGCAATTTGACCTAAGAGACTTGAATGAAATGATAGTCATTATCAACGAATCCTTTGATTAATGAAATTCAAAGGATTCCTAATTCTGAAAGTGCATATAATAACTTATTACAATTAATATAATGCTTGTTGTTGGGATAAAAGTTATTTTCTAGATCTTTTGGAGTGAATGAGTTGTTGTACAGAATGGTGGAGCATTATTAAGAAGAAATGAAGAGATAATCATAGTATTCTACTATTGAACCAAATGTACTTGCAATGAAATATGATCATGATGGAAGGCTCCTTACTTTTATGGAAATAAATGGATTCCTAGTTCCAAACGTGTAGAGATGTATTTCTTGCCATGGATATAATGCGTAATGAGGGCACAGCAGCAATTTGCAAGATCACTTCATATGGATGGGTTATTTTAACAAAAGGTGGGGCCTTGTTCAAAAAAAATTAAGAGACAGTCTCATTATTACGCAATTAGACCTAAAAGACTTGAATGAAATGATAGTCATTATCAAAGAAACCTTTGATTAATGAAATTCAATGGATTCCTAATTCTAAAAGTGCATTTAATAACTTATTA
>CM034047.1:5895176-5906577 GCA_019804595.1 Bruguiera parviflora | reverse complement strand
AAAAAATGAGGAGACAATCTCATTATTATGCACTTAGACCTAAGAGACTTGAATGAAATGATAGTTTTTAGCAAAGAATCCATTGAGTAATGAAATTCAAAGGATTTCTAATTCTGAATGTCTATATAGTCACTTATTACAATTAATATAATGCTTGTTGTTAGGATAAAAGTTATTCTCTAGATGTTTTGGTGTGAATGAGTTGTTGCATAGAATAGTGGAGCATGATTAAGAAGAAATGGAGAGATAATCCTAGTATTCTACTATTGAACAAAATGTACTAGTAATGAAATATGATCATAATGGAAGACTCCTTTGTTTTATGGAAATCAATGGATTCCTAGTTCCAAACATGTAGAGATGTACTTCTTGCCATGGCGATAATGCCTATTGAGGGCAAAGAAGCAATTTTCAAGATCACTTCATATGGATAATTTATTTTAACAAAAGGTGGAGCCTTGCCCAAAAGAAACGAGGAGACAGTCTCATTATTACGCAATTAGACCTAGGAGACTTGAATGAAATGATAGTCATTATCAAAGAATCCTTTGATTAATGAAATTCAAAGGATTCCTAATTCTGAAAGTGTGTATAATCACTTATTACAATTAATATAATGCTTGTTGTTGGGATAAAAGTTATTCTCTAGATCTTTTGGTGTGAATGAGTTGTTGCACAGAATAGTGGAGCATGATTAAGAAGAAATGGAGAGATAATCGTAGTATTCTACTATTGAACCAAATGTACTTGTAATGAAATATGATCATGATGGAAGACTCCTTTGTTTTATGGAAATCAATGGATTCCTAGTTCCAAACGTGTGGAGATGTACTTCTTGCCATGGATATAATGCCTATTGGGGCACAAAAGCAATTTTCACGATCACTTCATATGGATGAGTTATTTTAACAAAAGGTGGAGCCTTGTTGAAAAGAAATGAAGAGACAGTCTTGTTATTGAGCAATTATACCTAAGCGACTTGAATGAAATGATAGTCATTATCAAAGAATGCTTTGATTAATGGAATTCAAAGGATTCCTAATTCTGAAAGTGCATATAATCACATACTACAATTAATATAATGCTTGTTGTTGGGATAAAAGTTATTTTCTAGATCATTTGGTGTGAATGAGTTGTTGCACAGAATAGTGGAGCATGATTAAGAAGAAATGAAGAAATAATCCTAGTATTCTACTGTTGAACAAAATGTACTAGTAATGAAATATGATCATGATGGAAGACTCCTTTGTTTTATGGAAATAAATGGATTCCTGGTTCCAAACATGTAGAGATGTACTTCTTGCCATGGATATAATGCCTATTGAGGGCACAGAAGCAATTTTCAAGATCACTTCATATGGATGAGTTATTTTAACAAAAGGTGGAGCCTTGTTCAAACAAAATGAAGAGACAGTCTCATTATTGAGCAATTTGACCTAAGAGAGTTGAATGAAATGATAGTTTTTATCAAAGAATCCTTTGTGTAATGAAATTCAAAGGATTCCTAATTCTGAATGTCCATATAATCACTTATTACAATTAATATAATGCTTGTTGTTGGGATAAAAGTTATTTTCTAGATCTTTTGGTGTGAATGAGTTGTTGCACAGAATAGTGGAGCATGATTAAGAAGAAATGAAGAGATAATCCTAGTATTCTACTATTGAACAAAATGTACAAGTAATGAAATATGATCATGATGGAAGACTCCTTTGTTTTATGGAAATCAATGGATTCCTAGTTCCAAACATGTAGAGATGTACTTCTTGCCATGGATATAATGCCTATTGAGGGCAAAGAAGCAATTTTCAAGATCACTTCATATGGATAAGTTAGTTTAACAAAAGGTGGAGTCTTGTTGAAAAAAAATGAGGAGACAATCTCATTATTATGCACTTAGACCTAAGAGAGTTGAATGAAATGATAGTTTTTATCAAAGAATCCTTTGAGTAATGAAATTCAAAGGATTTCTAATTCTGAATGTCCATATAGTCACTTATTACAATTAATATAATGCTTGTTGTTGGGATAAAAGTTATTCTCTAGATGTTTTGGTGTGAATGAGTTGTTGCACAGAATAGTGGAGCATGATTAAGAAGAAATGGAGAGATAATCCTAGTATTCTACTATTGAACAAAATGTACTAGTAATGAAATATGATCATAATGGAAGACTCCTTTGTTTTATGGAAATCAATGGATTCCTAGTTCCAAACATGTAGAGATGTACTTCTTGCCATGGCTATAATGCCTATTGAGGGCAAAGAAGCAATTTTCAAGATCACTTCATATGGATGAGTTATTTTAACAAAAGGTAGAGCCTTGTTCAAATGAAATGAAGAGACAGTCTCATTATTGAGTAATTAGACCTAAGAGAGTTGAATGAAATGATAGTCATTATCTAAGAATCCTTTGATTAATGAAATTCAAAGGATTCCTAATTCTGAAAGTCCATATAATCACTTATTACAATTAATATAATGCTTGTAGTTGGGATAAAAGTTATTTTCTAGATCATTTGGTGTGAATGAGTTGTTGTACAAAATGGTGGATCATTATTAAAATGAAATGAAAATATAATCCTATTATTCTACTATTAAATCAAATGTACTTGTAATAAAGTACGATCGTGATGAAACACTTCTTGGTTTAATCGAAATGAATGGATTCCTATATCCAAAGTAGTATAGATGGGTTTCTCGCCATGAATATAGTGCTTATTGTAGGCATACAAGCTATTTTCAAGATCAATTCATATGGATGAGTTATTATAACAAAAGCTAAAGCTTTCTTCAAATGAAATGAAGCAACTGTCTCATTATTGAGCAATTAGACCTAAGAGACTTGAATGAAATTATAATCATTATCAAAGATTCCATTGATTATTGGAATTCAAAGGATTCCTAATCCGAAAAGTGAATATAGTCATTTGTAACAATTAATATAATGCTTCTTCTTAGTATAATAGTTGTGCTCAAGATCAGTCGGTGTGAATGAGATGTTGGACCGAAGAGTGGAGCATTGTTAAGAAGAAATGAAGAGATAATCCTAGTATTCTACAATTGAACCAAATCTACTTGTAATGAATTATGATCATGATGGAAGACTCCTTTGTTTTATGGAAATCAATGGATTCCTAGTTCCAAACATGTGGAGATGTACTTCTTGCCATGGATATAATGCCTATTGAGGGCACAGAAGCAATTTTCAAGATCACCTCATATGGATGAGTTATTTTAACAAAAGGTGGAGCCTTGCTCAAAAGAAATGAAGAGACAGACTCATTATTAGGCAATTAGACCTAAGAGACTTGAATGAAATGATAGTCATTATCAAAGAATCCTTTGATTAATGAAATTCAAAGGATTCCTAAATATGAAATTGCATATAATCACTTATTACAATTAATATAATGCTTGTTGTTGCGATAAAAGTTATTTTCTAGATCATGTTGTATGAACGAATTGTTGTACAGAACGGTGGAGCATTATTAAGTAGAAATGAGGAGATAATCGTAGTATTCTACTCTTGAACCAAATGTACATGTACTGAAATATGATCATGATGGAAAACTCCTTTATTTTATGGAAATCAATGGACTCCTAGTTCCAATTGTGTAGAGATGTACTTCTCGCCAAGGATATAATGCCTATCGAGGGTGCAGAAGCAATTTTCAAGATCACTTCATATGGATTAGTTATTTTCACAAAAGGTGGAGCCTTGTCCAAAAGAAATGAGGTGACAGTCTCATTATTATGCAATTAGACCTAAGAGACTTGAATGAAATGATAGTCATTATCAAAGAATCCTTTGATTAATGAAATTCAAAGGATTCCTAATCCGAAAAGTGAATATAGTCATTTGTAACAATTAATATAATGCTTCTTCTTAGTATAATAGTTGTGCTCAAGATCAGTCGGTGTGAATGAGATGTTGGACCGAAGAGTGGAGCATTGTTAAGAAGAAATGAAGAGATAATCCTTGTATTCTACAATTGAACCAAATCTACTTGTAATGAATTATGATCATGATGGAAGACTCCTTTGTTTTATGGAAATCAATGGATTCCTAGTTCCAAACATGTGGAGATGTACTTCTTGCCATGGATATAATGCCTATTGAGGGCACAGAAGCAATTTTCAAGATCACCTCATATGGATGAGTTATTTTAACAAAAGGTGGAGCCTTGCTCAAAAGAAATGAAGAGACAGACTCATTATTTGGCAATTAGACCTAAGAGACTTGAATGAAATGATGGTCATTATGAAAGAATCCTTTGATTAATGAAATTCAAAGGATTCCTAATTCTGAAAGTGCATATAATCACTTATTACAATTAATATAAAGCTTGTTATTGGGATAAAAGTTATTTTCTAGATCATCTGGTGTGAATGAGTTTTTGCACAGAATGGTGGAGCATGATTAAGAAGAAATGAAGAGATAATCCTCACATTCTACTATTGAACCAAATGTACTTGTAATGAAATATGATCATGATGGAAGACTCCTTTGTTTTATGGAAATCAATGGATTCCTAGTTCCAAACGTGTAGAGACGTACTTCTCGCCATGGATATAATGCTTATTGAGGGCGTAGAAGCAATTTTCCAGATCACTACATATGGGTAAGTTATTTTAACAAAAGGTGGAGCCTTGCGCAAAAGAAATGAGGAGACAGTCTCATTATTATGCAATTAGACCTAAGAGAGTTGAATGAAATGATAGTCATTATCAAAGAATCTTTTGATTAATGAAATTCAAGGGATTCCTAATTCTGAAAGAGCATATAATCACTTATTACAATTAATAAAATGCTTGTTATCTGGATAAAAGCTATTTTCTAGAACATTTGGTGTGAATGAGTTGTTGTACAGAACGGTGGAGCATTATTAAGAAGAAATGAGGAGATAATCGTAGTATTCTACTATTGAACCAAATGTACATGTAATGAAATATGATCATGATGGAAGACACCTTTATTTTATGGAAATCAATGGACTCCTAGTTCCAAACGTGTAGAGAAGTACTTCTCGCCTTGGATATAATGCCTATTGAGGGTGCAGAAGCAATTTTCAAGATCACTTCATATGGATTAGTTATTTTCACAAAAGGTGGAGCCTTGTCCAAAAGAAATGAGGTGACAGTCTCATTATTATGCAATGAGACCTAAGAGACTTGAATGAAATGATAGTCATTATCAAAGAATCATTTGATTAATGAAATTCAAAGGATTCCTAATTCTGAAATTGCATATAATCACTAATTACAACTAATATAATGGTTGTTGTTGTGATAAAAGTTATTTTCTAGATCATTTGGTGTGAATGAATTGTTGTACACAACGGTGGAGCATATTTAAGAAGAAACGAGAAGATAATCGCAGTATTCTACAATTGAACCAAATGTGCATGTAATGAAATATGATCATGATGGAAGACTCCTTTATTTTATGGAAATCAATAGACTCCTAGTTCCAAACGTGTGAAGATGTACTTCTCGCCATAGATATAATGCCTATTGGGGGTGCGGAAGCAATTTTCAAGATCACTTCATATGGATAAGTTATTTTAACAAAAGGTGGAGCCTTGCCCAAAAGAAATGAGGAGACAGTCTCATTATTATGCAATTAGACCTAAGAGACTTGAATGAAATGATTGTCATTATCAAAGAATCCTTTGATTAATGAAATTCAAATTATTCCTAATTCTGAAAGTGCATATAATCACTTATTACAATTAATATAATGCTTGTTATCTGGATAAAAGTTATTTTCTAGAACATTTGGTTTGAATGAGTTGTTGTACAGAATGGTGGAGCATTATTAAGAAGAAATGAGGAGATAATCATAGTATTCTACAGTTGAACCAAATGTACATGTAATGAAATATGATCATGATGGAAGACTCCTTTATTTTATGGTAATCAATAGACTCCTAGTTCCAAATGTGTAAAGATGTACTTCTCGCCATGGATATAAAGCCTATGGTGGGCGTAGAAGCAATTTTCAAGATCACTTCTTATGGATAAGTTATTTTAACAAAAGGTGGAGTCTTGTTCAAAAAAAATGAGGAGACAATCTCATTATTATGCAATTAGACCTAAGAGACTTGAATGAAATGATAGTTTTTATCAAAGAATCCTTTGATTAATGAAATTCAAAGGATTCCTAATTCTGAAAGTGCATATAATCACTTACTAGAATTAATATAATGCTTGTTGTTGGGATAAAAGTTATTTTCTAGATCATTTGGTGCGAATTAATTGTTGTGCAGAACGGTGGAGCATTATTAAGAAGAAATGAAGAGATAATTGTAGTATTCCACTATTGAACGAAATGTACTTGTAATGAAATATGATCATGATGGAAGACTCCTTTGTTTTACTGAAATAAATGGATTCCTAGTTCCAAACGTGTTGAGATGTACTTCTTACGATGGATATAATGCCTATGGACGGCGCAGAAGCAATTTTCAAGATCACTTCATATGGATGAGTTATTTTAAAAAAAGATGGAGCTTTGTCCAAAGGAAATGAAGAGACAGTCTCATTATTATGCAATTAGACCTAAGAGACTGGAATGAAATGATAGTCTTTATCAAAGAATCATTTGATTAATGAAATTCAAAGGATTCCTAATTCTAAAATTGCATATAATCACTAATTACAACTAATATAATGGTTGTTGTTGTGATAAAAGTTATTTTCTAGATCATTTGGTGTGAATGAATTGTTGTACACAACGGTGGAGCATTATTAAGAAGAAACGAGGAGATAATCGCAGTATTCTACAATTGAACCAAATGTACATGTAATGAAATATGATCATGATGGAAGACTCCTTTATTTTATGGAAATCAATAGACTCCTTGTTCCAAACGTGTAAAGATGTACCTCTCGCCATGGATATAATGCCTATTGGGGGTGCGGAAGCAATTTTCAAGATCACTTCATATGGATAAGTTATTTTAACAAAAGGTGGAGCCTTGCCCAAAAGAAATGAGGAGACAGTCTCATTATTATGCAATTAGACCTAAGAGACTTGAATGAAATGATAGTCATTATCAAAGAATCCTTTGATTAATGAAATTCAAATTATTCCTAATTCTGAAAGTGCGTATAATCACTTATTACAATTAATATAATGCTTGTTATCTGGATAAAAGTTATTTTCTAGAACATTTGGTGTGAATGAGTTGTTGTACAGAATGGTGGAGCATTATTAAGAAGAAATGAGGAGATAATCGTAGTATTCTACTGTTGAACCAAATGTACATGTAATTAAATATGATCATGATGGAAGACTCCTTTATTTTATGGTAATTAATAGACTCCTAGTTCCAAATGTGTAAAGATGTACTTCTCACCTTGGATATAATGCCTATTAAGGGCGCAGAAGTAATTTTCCAGATCACTTCATATGGATCAATTATTTTAACAAAAGGTAGAGCCTTGTCCAAAAGAAATGAGGAGACAGTCTCATTATTATGCCATTAGACCTAAGAGACTTGAATGAAATGATAGTCTTTATCAAAGAATCATTTGATTAATGAAATTCAAAGGATTCCTAATACTGAAATTGCATATAATCACTTATTACAATTAATATAATGCTTGTTGTTGGGATAAAAGTTATTTTCTAGATCAATTGGTGTGAATGAATTGTTGTACAGAACGGTGGAGCATTATTAAGAAGAAATGAGGAGATAATCATAGTATTCTACTATTAAACCAAATGCACATGTAATGAAATATGATCATGATGGAAGACTCCTTTGTTTTATGGAAATCAATGGATTCCTAGTTCCAAACGTGTAGAGAAGTACTTCTTACCATGGATATAATGCCAATTGAGGGCACAAAAGCAATTTTCAAGATCACCTCATATGGATGAGTTATTTTAACAAAAGATGGAGCCTTGTCCAAAAGAAATGAAGAGACAGTCTCATTATTATGCAATTAGACCTAAGAGACTTGAATGAAATGATAGTCATTATCAAAGAATCATTTGATTAATGAAATTCAAAGGATTCCTAATTTTGAAATTGCATACAATCACCTATTACAATTAATATAATGCTTGTTGTTGCGATAAAAGTTATTTTCGAGATCATGTGGTGTGAATGAATTATTGTACAGAACGGTGGAGCATTATTAAGAAGAAATAAGGAGATAATCGTAGTATTCTACTATTGAACCAAATGCACATCTAATGAAATATGATCATGATGGAAGACTCCTTTGTTTTATGGAAATCAATGGATTCCTCGTTCCAAACGTGTAGAGATGTACTTCTTACCATGGATATAATGCCTATTGAGGGCACAAAGGTAATTTTCAAGATCACTTCATATGGATGAGTTATTTTAACAAAAGATGGAGCCTTGTCCAAAAGAAATGAAGAGACAGTCTCATTATTGAGTAATTAGACCCAAAAGACTTGAATGAAATGATAGTCATTATCAAAGATTCCATTGATTAATGAAATTCAAAGGATTCCTAATCCGAAAAGTGAATATAGTCATTTGTAACAATTAATATAATGCTTCTTCTTAGTATAATAGTTGTTTTCAAGATTAGTCGATGAGAATGAGTTGTTGCACCGAAGAGTGGAGCATTATAAAGAAGAAATGAAGAGATAATCCTAGTATTCTACTATTAAACCAAATGTACTTGTAATGAAATATGATCATGATGGAAGACTCCTTTGTTTTATGGAAATCAATGGATTCCTTGTTCCCAACGTGTAGAGATGTACTTCTTGCCATGGATATAATGCCTATTGAGGGTACATAAGCAATTTTCAAGCTCACTTCATATGGATGAGTTAGTTTAACCAAAGGTGGAGCCTTGTTCAAAAGAAATGAAGACACAGTCTCATTATTGAGCAATTAGACCTAAGAGAGTTGAATGAAATGATAGTCATTATGAAAGACTCCTTTGATTAGCGAAATTCAAAGGATTCCTAATTCCGAAAGTCCATATAATCACTTATTACAATTAATATAATGCTTGCTATTGGGATAAAAGTTATTTTCTAGATGATTTGGTGTGAATGAGTTGTTGTATAGAATGGTGGATCATTATTAAAATGAAATGAAAAAATAATCCTATTATTCTACTATTGAATCAAATGTACATGTAATAAAGTATGATCATGATGAAACACTCCTTTGTTTTACGGAAATGAATGGATTCCTAGGTCCAAAGGAGTATAGATGAGCTTCTTGCCATGAATATAGTGCCTATTGTACGCATACAAGCTATTTTCAAGATCGTTTCATATGGATGAGTTATTATAACAAAAGCTAAAGCCTTCTTTAAATGAAATGAAGTGACTATCTCATTATTGAGTAATTAGACCCAAAAGACTTGAATGAAATGATAGTCATTATCAAAGATTCCATTGATTAATGAAATTCAAAGGATTCCTAATCCGAAAAGAGAATATAGTCGTTTGTAACAATTAATATAATGCTTCTTCTTAGTATAATAGTTGTTTTCAAGATTAGTCAATGAGAATGAGTTGTTGCACCGAAGAGTGCAGCATTATTAAGAAGAAATGAAGAGATAATCCTAGTATTCTACTATTGAACCAAATGTACTTGTAATGAAATATGATCATGATGGAAGACTCCTTTGTTTTATGGAAATCAATGGATTCCTTGTTCCCAACGTGTAGAGATGTACTTCTTACCATGGATATAATGCCTATTGAGGGTACATAAGCAATTTTCAAGCTCACTTCATATGGATGAGTTATTTTAACAAAAGGTGGAGCCTTGTTCAAAAGAAATGAAGACACGGTCTCATTATTGAGCAATTAGACCTAAGAGAGTTGAATGAAATGATAGTCATTATGAAAGACTCCTTTGATTAACAAAATTCAAAGGATTCCTAATTCTGAAAGTCCATATAATCACTTATTACAATTAATATAATGCTTATTGTTGGGATAAAAGTTATTTTCCAGATCAATTGGTGTGAATGAGTTGTTGTACATAATGGTGGATCATTATTAAAATGAAATGAAAAGATATTCCTATTATTCTACTATGGAATCAAATGTACTTGTAATAAAGTATGATCATGTTGAAACACTCCTTTGTTCAATGGAAATGAATGGATTCCTAGATCCAAAGGGGTATAGATGGGCTTCTTGCCATGAATATAGTGCCTATTGTAGGCATACAGGCTATTTTCAAGATCATTTCATATGGATGAGTTATTCTAACAAAAGGTAAAGCCTTCTTCAAGTGAAATGAAGCAACTGTCTCATTATTGAGCAATTAGACCTAAGAGACTTGAATGAAACGTTAGTCATTATCAAAGATTCCTTTGATTAATGAAATTCAAAGGATTCCTAATCCCAAAAGGGAATATAGTCGTTTGTAACAATTAATATAATGCTTCTTCTAAGTATAATAGTCATTTTCAAGATTTGTCGGTGTGAATAAGTTGTTGCACCGAAGAGTGGAGCATTAGTAAGAAGAAATGAAGAGATAATCCTAGTATTCTACTATTGAACCAAATGTACTTGTAATGAAATATGATCATGATGGAAGACTCCTTTGTTTTATGGAAATAAATGGATTCCTAGTTCCAAATGTGTAGAGATGTACTTCTTGAAATGGATATAATGCCTATTGAGGGCACAGAAGCAATTTTCAAGATAACTTCATATGGATGAGTTATTTTAGCAAAAGGTGGAGCCTTGTTCAAAAGAAATGAAGAGACAGTCTTGTTATTGAGCAATTAGACCTAAGCGACTTGAATGAAATGATAGTCATTATCAAAGAATCCTTTGATTAATGAAATTCAAAGGATTCCTAATTCTGAAAGTGCATATAATCACTTATTACAATTAATATAATGCTTGTTGTTGGGATAAAAGTTATTTTCTAGATCATTTGGTGTGAATGAGTTGTTGCACAGAATAGTGGAGCATGATTAAGAAGAAATGAAGAGATAATCCTAGTATTCTATTATTGAACAAAATGTACTAGTAATGAAATATGATCATGATGGAAGACTCCATTGTTTTATGGAAATCAATGGATTCCTAGTTCCAAACGTGTGGAGATCAACTTCTTGCCATGGATATAATGCCTACTGAGGGCACAGAAACAATTTTCAAGATCACTTCATATGGATGAGTTATTTTAACAAAAGGTGGAGCCTTGTTCAAAAGAAACGAAGAGACAGTCTCATTATTGAGCAATTAGACCTAAGAAAGTTGAATGAAATGATAGTCATTGTCAAAGAATCCTTTGATTAATGAAATTCAAAGGATTCCTAATTCTGAAAGTCCATATAATCACTTATTACAATTAATGTAATGCTTGTTGTTGGGATAAATGTTATTTTTTAGGTCATTTGGTGTGAATGAGTTGTTCTATAGAATGG
>CM034047.1:5883179-5895166 GCA_019804595.1 Bruguiera parviflora | reverse complement strand
CTATAGAATGGTGGATCATTATTAAAAACAAATGAAAAGATAATCCTTTTATTCTACTATTGAATCAAATGTACTTGTAATAAAGTATGATCAAGATGAAACACTCCTTTGTTCAATGGAAATGAATGGATTCCCAGATCCAAAGGAGTATAGGTGGGCTTCTTGCCATGAATATAGTGCCTATTGTAGGCATACAGGCTATTTTCAAGATCATTTCATATGGATGAGTTATTATAACAAAAGCTAAAGCCTTCATCAAATGAAATGAAGTGACTGTCTCATTATTGACCAATTATACCTAAGAGATTTGAATGAAATGATAATCATTATGAAAGATTCCATTGATTAATGGAATTCAAAGGATTCCTAATCCGAAAAGTGAATGTAGTCGTTTGTAACAATTAATATAATGCATCTTCTTAATATAATAGTTTTTTTCAAGATCAGTCGGTGTGAATGAGTTGTTGCACCGAAGAGTGGAGCATTATTAAGAAGAAATGAAGAGATAATCCTAGTATTCTACAATTGAACCAAATCTACTTGTAATGAATTATGATCATGATGGAAGACTCCTTTGTTTTGTGGAAATCAATGGATTCCTAGTTCCAAACGTGTGGAGATGTACTTCTTGCCATGGATATAATGCCTATTGAGGGCACAGAGGCAATTTTCATGATCACTTCATATGGATGAGTTATTTCAACAAAAGGTGGAGCCTTGTTCAAAAGAAATGAAGAGACAGTCTCATTATTGAGCAATTCGACCTAAGAAAGTTGAATGAAATGACAGTCATTATCAAAGAATCCTTTGATTAATGAAATTCAAAGGATTCCTAATTCTGAAAGTCCATATAATCACTTATTACAATTAATGTAATGCTTGTTGTTGGGATAAAAGTTATTTTTAGGTCATTTGGTGTGAATGAGTTGTTCTATAGAATGGTGGATCATTATTAAAAACAAATGAAAAGATAATCCTATTATTCTACTATTGAATCAAATGTACTTGTAATAAAGTATGATCATGATGAAACACTCCTTTGTTCAATGGAAATGAATGGATTCCTAGATCCAAAGGATTATAGGTGGGCTTCTTGCCATGAATATAGTGCCTATTGTAGGCATAGAGGCTATTTTCAAGATCATTTCATATGGATGAGTTATTATAACAAAAAGTAAAGCTTTCTTCAAATCAAATGAAGTGACTGTCTCATTATTGAGCAATTAGACCTAAGAGACTTGAATGAAATGATAGTCATTATCAAAGATTCCATTGATTAATGAAATTCAAAGGATTCCTAATTCTGAAAGTGCATATAATCACATATTGCAATTAATAAAATGCTTGTTGTTGGTATAAAAGTTATTTTGTAGATCATTTGGTGTGAATGAGTTGTTGTACAAAATGGTGGAGCATTATTGAAAAGAAATGAAAAGATAATCCTATTATTCTACTTTTGGATCAAATGTACATGCAATAAAATATGATCATGATAGAAACCATTTTGTACCAACACATATCGACATGGGAGTAGATACTTTGCAAAACCTTGGAGGACCAATGACAAGGTTAAGGTCAAAGAATATAAAGGAAGCTCTCAACAACCTATTGTGCAACATTTACTATCAGGAAGTTGACAAGTACGAGTTAAGGAGGATGGAGTCTTCACCAGGGCTTGCGAATGTGTCATCTGTGGAGGAATTTGCGAACCATGTCCTTAGGAAGGAAGTTGGATTTGAGAGCCCATGATTGGGCCTTTAAGTGGGTTATTTTCATGTGTTTTTATTATTATTTAGTGGGCTGGACGAAATTCCTTATTATGCCCAGCTTATTTAGTGGGTCGGATGAAATTCCTTAGTAAGCCCAACTTATTTAGTGGGTTGGATGAATTCCCTTATTATGCCCAGCTTATTTAGTAGGTTGGATGAAATTCCTTAGTAAGCCCAGCTTATTTAGTGGGTTGGATGAATTCCCTTATTAAGACTAGCTTATTAGTTAGGGTTTCTGGGAGTTAACATATATAAGGGGCAAAAAGGGTGGCTGGGATAGGCAGACCCGTTTTCATGAGTGTATGAGCTATTTTCTCTAGGTAAAATGGTGGTTGGGATAACAGAAATAGAGGGGAGGAAGGAGTAGACAAAAATCTTAGTAGTATTAAAATGTAAATACCTTCTTTCCAAGGGAAAGCTGACCCTAATGTCTATTTGGATTGGGAACGAAGGGTAGAACTAGTATATGAGTGCCACAACTTCTTTGAGGAGAAGAAGGTGAAGTTAACTGAGTTGAGAAGGAATTTTGAGAGTACCATAGAAACTTGGACTGAGTTAAAGACTGTGATGAGAAGGAGATTTGTTCCCAGCTCTTATTATAGGGATTTGTATAACAAGTTGCAGGGCCTTACACAAGGTTCCAAGAGTGTGGAAGAGTATCATAAGGAGATGGAAATTGCTATGGTTAGGGCAAATGTAATGGAGGATAGGGAGGCAACCATGGCTTGGTTCCTCCAAGGGTTAAATAGGAGCATAGCTGATGTGGTAAAGTTACAACACTATGTAGAGCTTGAAGACATGGTCCACATTGCCATGAAAGTTGAGAGGCAACTTAAGGGAAGGAGCACTTCAGGTCATAAGCAAAACTTAGGTTCATCTCTTTGGAAGCCAAACTTGGGGAAGAAGGAAGAGAAGATGACTTCTATGCAAAAAGGCAATTCACATAGACCCAAGACTAGTGGGGGCAACCTGGAGAGGGGCAAATTTGAAGAAAAACTTAAGGGCACCTATGGAAAAACTAGACATATCAAATGCTTTAGATGTTTGGGTAAGGGTCATGTGGCTTCACAATGTCCTAACCAGAGAACCATGTACCTTAAGGAGAATGGTGATTATGTGTCTGGCAGTGATGCTAGTGATGAAGACCAAATGCCGCTATTAGAGGATGCTAGTGATGTTGATGAAGGGATAGAGTATCCGGAGCATGGTGGAAGGCTTTTAGTAGCAAGGAGAGCCCTTAGTGCGCAGGTTAAGGAGGAGAATGATGCTGAGATTTAGTGGGAAAATATTTTCCATACTCAATGTTTAGTTCAAGATAGACTCTATTGCTTGATAATCGATGGAGGTAGTTGCACTAAAGTAGCAAGTACAGAGTTGGTGGAAAAATTGAACTTGCCTACAACCAAACATCCTAGGTCATATAATTTGCAATGGTTGAATGATAGAGGAGTGGTAAAAGTGACTAAACAAGTTGTGGTTTCATTTTCCATTGGTAGATATAAGGACAAATTGTCTTGTGATGTTGTACCTATGCAGACTGGACATTTGTTATTGGGCCGTCCTTGGCAATTAGACAAAAAAGTTTTGCATGATGGTTACAAGAACCGCTATTCATTCACCATGGATGGAAGACCATTTGCACTGGCACCATTGACTCCAAAACTGGTGTATGAAGACCAAGGGAGACTTTATGAAAGTGAGAAAAAGAGGAGGAGTGAAAAGAAAGAGAGAGTTGAGAGAAAAGAAAGTGCAGGAGGGAAAAAGAAGATAAATGCATTTGAGAGTGCTGAGTACAAGAGTGGTCAGGTTCATAAGAGTGAAGATGAAAGAAAACTAGTGAGTGTGTTTGCAAAAGGAGTAGATGTTAGGGTTGCCTTCCAAGCTAGGCAACAAATGATCTTAATCCTTTACAAGGATTCTTATTTCTCTAACACTAACCTTAATTCATCTTTGCCTAGTGCTATTTCATCTTTGTTGTAGGATTATAATGATGTGTTCCCTCAAGAGATCCCAGATGGTTTGCCACCAAGGAGAGGGATTAAAGATCACATTGATCTTATTCCTGGAGCTTCCATTCCCAATAAGCCAGCATATAGAAGTAATCCTGAGGAGACAAAGGAGCTTCAGAGGCAAGTTGATGAGTTGATGAAGAGGGGACATGTAAAGGAGAGCATGAGTCCATGTGCACTGCCAGTGTTGCTTGTGCCAAAGAAAGATGGATCTTGGAGGATGTGTGTCAATTGTAAAGCTAGCAACAAAATAATAGACTTATTTTTTGAAGAGACTATTCGCCTACATAGAGTGCCGAAGAGTATTGTGTCAGACCGTGATGCAAAATTTTTGAGCCATTTTTGGAAAACATTGTGGGGCAAGCTTGGAACAAAGTTGTTGTTTTCTACAACTTGCCATCCACAAACTGATGGACAAACTGAGGTAGTAAATCAAACTCTTGGTACATTGTTGCGTGCCATTATTGGTAAGAACTCTTGAACCTGGGAAGAATGTTTGCCTTTTGTGGAGTTTGCCTATCATCCTGTTGTTCATAGTGCTATAGGTTATTCTCCTTTCGAGCTTGTTTATGGTTTTAATCCATTGTCACCTTTGGATTTAGTACCATTGCCTATACAGGACAGGGTTATTTTAGATGGGAAAAAGAAGGCAGAAGTGGTTAGGCAACTTCATGATAAAGCTAGGCTTAACATTGAGAGAAGAACCAAACAATATGAAACACAAGCCAACAAAGGTCGCAAGCATATCACTTTTGAACTTGGTGATTGGGTTTGGGTACATTTGCGGAAGGATAGATTTCCTAAGCAAAGGAAATCAAAGTTGCAACCAAGGGGAGATGGTCCTTTTCAAGTGGTGGCAAGAGTCAATGATAATGCATATAAACTTGACTTGCCAGGTGAGTATAATGTGAGTGCAACATTTAATGTTTCTGACCTTTCTCCTTTTCTCTTTGATGATGTAGATGCTGATTTGAGGACAAATCATTTTGAGGAGAGCGGGAATGATGGAAACCATATTGTATCAACTCAAATCAACAAGGGAGTAGATACTTTGCAAAACCTTGGAGGACCAATGACAAGGGCAAGGTCAAAGAAAATAAAAGAAGCTCTCAACAACCTGTTGTGTGACATTTACTATCAGGAAGTTGCCAAGTACGAGTTAAGGTGGATGGACTCTTCACCAGGGCTTACGAATGTGTCATCTGTGGAGGAATTTGCGAACCATGGCCTTAGGAAGGAAGTTGGATTTGAGAGCCCATGATTGGGCCTCTAAGTGGGTTATTTTCATGTGTTTTTATTATTATTTAGTGGGCTGGAGGAAATTCCTTATTAAGCCCTGCTTATTTAGTGGGTTGGACGAAATTCCTTATTAAACCCAGCTTATTTAATGGGTTGGACAAATTCCCTTATTAAGACCAGCTTATTAGTTAGGGTTTCTGGGAGTTAGCATACAAAAAGGGCCAAAAAGGGTGGCTGGGAAAGGCAGACCCATTTTCATGAATGTATGAGCTATTTTCTCTAGTTCTTTGAGAACTAATTCTGAACTTTCATACTTGTTTGTGTTGGTTCCCTAGACTTATCTCCTTCAATGTTATTGTTGCTAGGAGTGGCGTTTGAATCTCATAGTTCTGGTTCTTGGTTGTTTATAATCATTGGGTCATAACTCCATATCCCTTAACCTTTGTTAGAATGATCCTATACGAACATTGGTGTTGGGACTCGTTTACATATAAATGGAGTTCGTATCAAAAACACTCCTTTGTTCAATAGAAATGAATGGATTCCTAGATCCAAAGGAGTATAGATGGGCTTCTTGCCAAGAATATAGTGCCTATTATAGGCATACAGGCTATTTTCAAGATCATTTCATATGTATGAGTTATTATAACAAAAGGTAGAGCCTTCCTCAAAAGAAATGAAGGGAGACTGTCTCATTATTGAGCAATTAGACCTAAGAGACTTGAATGAAATGATAGTCATTATCAAAGACTCCTTTGATTAATGAAATTCAAAGGATTCCTAATCCTAAAAGTGCATATAGTCATTTGTTATAATTAATATAATGCTTCTTTTAGCACAAAAGATGTTTTCACGATCATTTGGTGTGAATGAATTGTTGCACCAAAAAGTGGAGCATTAATATGTAGAGATAAAGAGATAATCCTATTATTCTACAATGAAACCAAATGTACTTGTAATGAAATATGATCATGATGGAAGACTCCTTTGTTCTATGGAAATTAGTGGATTCCTAGTTCCAAACGTGTTTTGATGTACTTCTTGCCATGGATATAATGCCTATTGAGGGCACACAAGCAATTTTCAAGATCACTTTATATGGATGAGTTATTTTAACAAAAGGTGGAGCCTTGTTCAAAAGAAATGAAGAGACAGTCTCATTATTGAGCAATTAGACCTAAGAGAATTGAATGAAATGATAGTCATTATCAAAGAATCCTTTGATTAATGAAATTCAAAGGATTCCTAACTCTTAAAGTGCATATAATAACTTATTACAATTAATACAATGCTCGTTGTTGTGATAAAAGTTATTTTCTACATCATTTGGTGTGAATGAGTTGTTGTACAGAATGGTAGAGCATTATTAAAAGGAAATGAAAAGATAATCCTATTATTCTACTATTAAATCAAATGTACTTGTAATAAAATATAATCACGATGAAACACTTCTTTGTTCAATGGAAATGAATGGATTCCTAGATCCAAAAGAGTATAGATGGGCTTCTTGCCATGAATATGGTGCCTATTATAGACATACAGGATATTTTCAAGATCATTTCATATGGATGAGTTATTATAACAAAAGGTAGAGCCTTCTTCAAAAGAAATGAAGAAACTATCGCATTATTGAGCCATTAGACCTAAGAGACTTGAATGAAATGATAGTCATTATCAAAATTCCTTTAATTAATGAAATTCAAAGAATTCCCAATCCTAAAAGTGAATATAGTCGTTTGTAACAATTAATATAATGCTTCTTCTTTGTATAATAGTTGTTTTCAAGATTAGTCGGTGTGAATGAGTTGTTGCACCGAATAGTGGAGCATTATTAAGAAGAAATGAAGAGATAATCTTAGTATTCTACTATTGATTCAAATGTACTTGTAATGAAATATGATCATGACGGAAGACTCCTTTGTTCTATGGAAATCAATGGATTCCTAGTTCCAAATGAGTACAAATGTGCTTCTTACCATGGATATAATCCCTGTTAAGGGCACAAAAGCAATTTTCAAGATCATTTCATATGGATGATTTATAATAACAAAAGGTGGAGCCTTGTTCAAAAGAAATGAGGAGATAGTCTCATTATTGAGCAATTAGACCTAAGAGACTTGAATGAAATGATAGTCATTTTCAAAGAATGCTTTGATTAATGAAATTTAAAGGATTCCTAATTTTGAAAGTGCATATAATAACTTATTGCAATTAATATAATGCTTCTTGTTGGGATAAAAGTTATTTTCTAGATCATTTGGTGTGAATGAGTTGTTGTACAGAATGGTGGATCATTATTAAAAAGAAATGAAAAGATAATCTTATTATTTTACTATTGAATGATGATGGAATTAGACCTAAAAGATGATGGAAACCATATTATACCAACACAAATCGACAAGGGAGTAGATACTTTGCAAAATCTTGGAGGACCAATGAGAAGGGCAAGGTCAAAGAAAATAAAGGAAGATCTCAACAACCTGTTGTGCGACATTTACTATTAGGAAGTTGCCAAGTATGAGTTAAGGAGGATAAAGTATTCACGAGGGCTTGCGAATGTGTCATCTATGGAGGAATTTGCGAACCATGGCCTTAGGAAGGAAGTTGGATTTAAGAGCCCATGATATGGCCTTTAAGTGGGTTATTTTCATGTGTTTTTATTATTATTTAGTGGGCTGGACGAAATTCCTTATTAAGCCCAGCTTAATTAGTGGGTTGGAAGAAATTCCATATTAGGCCTAGCTTATTTTATGGGTTGGACGAATTCCCTTATTAAGCCCAGCTTATTAGTTAGGGTTTTTGGGAGTTAGCATATAAAAAGGGCAAAAAGGGTGGCTGGGAGAGGAAGACCCGTTTTCATGTGTGTATGAGCTATTTTCTCTAGTTCTTTGAGAACTAATTCTCAACTTTCATACTTGCACGTGTTGGTTCACTAGACTTATCTTCTTCAATGTTGTTGTTGCTAGGAGTGGCGTCTGAATCTTATAGTTCTGGTTCTTGGTTGTTTATAATCATTGGGTCAGAAGTCCAAATCCCTTAACCTTTGTTAGAATGATCCTATACCAACATTGGTGTTGGGTTCCATTTACATATAAACAGAGTTCGTATCATTTGGTATTAGAGCCTTGGCTCTAACTCAGGTTAGTTATATTGTTTTTATCATATCTTTCATGTATTCTTCCTTGTTGGTTGAATAATCAAATAGGGAAAAAAATGCAAAAAAAAAAAGAAACAAAATCGTGTATTTCGTGGGTTTCTTTTCTAATATTTGTTCCTTCCACAGAAATACCCATTACTTAACCGAAAAAAAAAAAAACGGGTTCATTGCTCAATTGGTCATTTACTCAATTATATTTGGTAATTGATTGTTGTCCAATTGCACTGCTCATATCATTGAATTTCTTGTCATTCGATTTGCTTTATTGCCCATCTTCTTGGTCATGTCACTTCTCTGAAGAGGTAGGTCTAGGATTGATATATTCAAGTCTTGTTTGTTTTGAATTTAGTTTGCTTGGGACTGTTGAAAGAGCTTTTAGAGTTTTGCAATTTATTGTGTGAAACATAAGAGTTGAGGACTACTATAGTTGAGTGGAGAACAAACACACAAGGGAGTGAGTTTTGGTGAGGCATATTCTTTATTTACTAACAATCTTGCATGTACAATGTCTAATGCTAAAGAAGGCTGTTTCCCACATGGAGAGGAGGAAGTAGTTGTTCCAGATTTCAAATTTCTTATGAAATCCTTAGAATAGAAGTTTGATAGGATTGACCAAGTGCTTTGGGAAGTTTAAGACAGGATGGATCAAATAGAAGGGGAATCAAGTGTCAATCCTAAGAGGCCAGCTGGGAGGGTCGTGAAGGAGCAATTTGAGCATGACTTTGGTGAAGATGGTGATGATTATTATGATGACGGTGATAATGCTAGTAGAAACTTCAGAGGTGGTTTTAGAGGAGGACGTGGTAATAGGAATGGTAAAGGAGCAAGAGGCAATGGAAATGCTTATCATAGGTACAATGGAGGTTGGGATAATAGAAATAGAGGGGAGTTAGGAGTAGACAAGGAGAGCCCTTAGTGCACAGGTTAAGGAGGAGAATGATGCTGAAATTCAGCGGGAAAATATTTTCCATACTCGATGTTTAGTTCAAGATAGACTCTGTTGCTTAATAATCGATGGAGGTAGTTGCACTAATGTAGCAAGTACAGAATTGGTGGAAAAATTGAACTTGCCTACAACCAAACATCCTAGGCCATATAATTTGCAATGGTTGAATGATAGTAGAGTGGTAAAAGTGACTAAACAAGTTATGGTTCCATTTTCCTTTGGTAGATATAAGGACGAATTGTCTTATGATGTTGTACCAATGCAGACTGGACATTTGTTATTGGGTCGTCCTTGGCAATATGACAGAAAAGTTTTGCATGATGGTTACAAGAACCGCTATTCATTCACCATGGATGGAAGACCATTTACACTGGCACCATTGACTCCAAAACAGGTGTATGAAGACCAAGTGAGACTTTATGAAAGTGAGCAAAAGAGGAGGAGCAAAAAGAAAGAGAGAGTTGAGAGAAAAGAAAGTGCAGGAGGGAAAAAGAAAATAAATGCATTTGAGAGTGCTGAGAACAAGAGTGGTCAGGTTCACAAGAGTGAAGATAAAAGAAAACTAGTGAGTGTGTTTGCAAAAGGAGCAGATGTTAGGGTTGCCTTCCAAGCTAGGCAACAAATGACCTTAATCCTTTACAAGGATTCTTATTTCTCTAACACTAACCTTGATTCATCTTTGCCTAGTGCTATTTCATCTTTGTTGCAGGATTATAATGATGTGTTCCCTTAGAAGATCCTAGATGGTTATCCACCAAGGAGAGGGATTGAACATCACATTGATCTTATTCTTGGAGCTCCCATACCCAATAAGCCAGCATGTAGAAGTAATCCTGAGGAGACAAAGGAGCTTCAAAGACAAGTTGATGAGTTGATGAAGAAGGGACATGTAAAGGAGAGCATGAGCCCAGTTGTGTCAGACCATGATGCAAAAATTTTGCACCTTTTTTGGAAAACATTAAGGGGAACAAAGTTGTTTTCTATAACTTGCTGTTCATAAACTGATGGACAAACTGAGGTAGTAAATGAACTCTGGGTACATTGTTGCGTGCTGTTATTGGTAAGAACTCTAGAACATGGGAAGAATGTTTGCCTTTTGTGGAGTTTGCCTATAATCGTGTCATTCATAATGCTACAGGTTATTTTCCTTTCGAGTTTGTTTATGGTTTTAATCCATTGTTGCCTTTGGATTTAGTACCATTGCCTATATAGGACAGGGTTAATTTAGATGGGAAAAAGAAAGCGGAAGTGGTTAGGCAACTTCATAAGAAAGCTAGGCTTAACATTGAGCAAAAAACCAAACAATATGAAACACAAGCCAACAAAGGTCACAAGCATATCACTTTTGAACCTGGTGATTGGGTTTGGGTACATTTGCAGAAGGATAGATTTCCTAAGCAAAGGAAATCAAAGTTGCAACCAAGAGGAGATGGTCCTTTTCATGTGGTGGCCAGAGTCAACGATAATGCATATAAACTTGACTTGCCAGGTGAGTATAGTGTGAGTGCAACATTTAATGTTTCTGACCTTTCTCCTTTTCTCTTTGATGATGTAGATGCTGATTTGAGGACAAATCATTTCAAGGAGCATGGGAATGATGGAAATCATATTGTACCAACTCAAATCAACAAGGGAGTAGATACTTTGCAAAACCTTGGAGGACCAATGAGAAGGGCAAGGTCAAAGAAAATAAAGGAAGCTCTCAACAACCTGTTGTGCGACATTTACTATCAGGAAGTTGCCAACTACAAGTTAAGGAGGATGGAGTATTCACTAGGGCTTACGAATGTGTCATCTATGGAGGAATTTGCAAACCATGGCCTTAGGAAGGAAGTTGGATTTGAGAGCCCATGATTGGGCCTTTAAGTGGGTTATTTTCATGTGTTTTTATTATTATTTAGTGGGCTGGACGAAATTCCTTATTAAGCCCAGCTTATTTAGTGGGATGGACGAAATTCCTTATTAAGCCCATCTTATTTAGTGGGTTGGATGAATTCCCTTTTTAAGATTAGCTTATTAGTTAAGGTTTCTGGGACTTATCTTCTTCAACGTTGTTGTTGTTAGGAGTGGCGTCTGAATCTTATAGTTCTGGTTCTTGGTTGTTTATAATCATTGGGTCAGAAGTCCAAATTGCTTAACTTGTCTTAGAACGATCCTATACCAACATTGGTGTTGGGTTCTACTTACATATAAATGGAGTTCATATCATTGGTAGTGATGCTAGTGATGAAGACCAAATGCCACCATTAGAAGATGCTAGTGACGTTGATGAAGGGATAGAGTATCCAGAGCATAGTGAAAGGATTTTAGTAGCACGTTGAGCCCTTAGTGCGCAGGTTAAGGAGGAGAATGATGCTGATAATGAAATGATAGTCATTATCAAAGAATCCTTTGATTAGTGAAATTCAAAGGATTCCTAATTCTAAAAGTGCAGAGTCATTTGTTACAATTAATAGAATGCTTGTTGTTGGGATAAAAGTTATTTTATAGATCATTTGGTGTGAATGACTTGTTGTACAGAATGGTAGAGCATTATTAAAAAGAAATGAAAAGATAATCCTATTATTCTACTATTGAATCAAATGTACTTGTAATAAAAAATCATCATGATGAAACACTCCTTTGTTCAATGGAAATGAATGGATTCCTAGATCAAAATGGGTATAGATGGGCTTCTTGCCATGAATATAGTGCCTATTGTAGGCATACAGGCTATTTTCAAGATCATTTCATATGGATGAGTTACTAAAACAAAAGGTAGAGCCTTCTTCAAAAGAAATGAAGAGACTGTCTCATTATTGAGCAATTAGAACTAAGAGTCTTGAATGAAATGATAGTCATTATCAAAGATTCCTTTGATTAATGAA
>CM034047.1:5869185-5883169 GCA_019804595.1 Bruguiera parviflora | reverse complement strand
TTAATGTAATGCTTCTTCTTAATATAATAGTTGTTTTCAAGATCAGTCGGTGTGAATGAGTTGTTGCACCGAATAGTGGAGCATTATTAAGAAGAAATGAAGAGATAATCCTAGTATTCTACTATTGAACCAAATGTACTTGTGATGAAATATGATCATGATGGAGGACTCCTTTGTTCTATGAAAATCAATGGATTCCTAGTTCCAAAGTGATAGTCTCATTTTTGAGCAATTAGACCTAAGAGACTTGAATGAAATGATAGTCATTATCAAAGACTCCTTTGATTAATGAAATTCAAAGGATTCCTAAACCTAAAAGTGCATATAGTCATTATTTATAATTAATATAAGGCTTCTTCTTTGCACAAAAGTTGTTTTCAAGATCATTTCGTTTGAATGAGTTGTTGCACCAAATAGTGGAGCATTATTAAGAAGAAATGAAGAGATAATCCTATTATTCTACTATGAAACCAAATGTACTTGTAATGAAATATGATCATGATGCAAGACTCCTTTTTTCTATGGAAATTAATGGATTCCTAGTTCCAAACGAGTAAAGACGTGCTTCTTGCCATGGATATAATGCCTGCTAAGGGCACAAAAGTAATTTTTAAGATCATTTCATATAGATGACTTATAATAACAAAAGGTGGAGCCTTGTTCAAAAGAAATGAAGAGACAGTCTCATTATTGAGCAATTAGACCTAAGAGACTTGAATGAAATGATAGTCATTATCAAAGAATTCATTGATTAATGAAATTCAAAGGATTCCTAATTCTGAAAGTGCATTAATAACTTATTACAATTAATATAATGCTTGTTGTTGGGATAAAAGTTATTTTCTAGATCATTTGGTGTGAAGGAGTTGTTGTACAAAATGGTGGAGCATTATTAAAAAGAAATGAAAAGATAATCCTATTATTCTACTATTGAATCAAATGTACTTGTAATAAAATATGATCATGATGAAACACTCCTTTGCTCAATGGAAATGAATGGATTCCTAGATCCAAAGGAGTATAGATGGGCTTCTTGCCATGAATATAGTGGCTATTGTAGGCATACAGGCTATTTTCAAGATCATTTCATATGGATGAGTTATTATAACAAAAGGTAGAGCCTTCTTCAAATGAAGGGACTGTCTCATTATTGAGCAATTAGACCTAAGAGACTCGAATGAAATGATAGTCTTTATCAAAGATTCCTCTGATTAATGAAATTCAAAGGATTCCTAATGCTAAATGTGAATATAGTCGTTTGATACAATTAATATAATGCTTCTTCTTAGTATAATAGTTGTTTTCAAGATCAGTTGGTGTGAATGAGTTGTTGCACCGAATAGTGGAGCATTATTAAGAAGAAATGAATAGATAATCCTAGTATTCTACTATTGAACAAAATGTACTTGTAATGAAACATGATCATTGATGGAAACCATATTGTACCAACTCAAATCGACGAGGGAGTAGATACTTTGCAAAACCTTGGAGGACCGATGACAAGGGCAAGGTCAAGGAAAATAAAGGAAGCTCTCAACAACTTGTTGTGCAACATTTACTATCAGGAAGTTGCCATGTACGAGTTATGGAGGATGGAGTCTTCACCAGGGCTAACGAATGTGTCATCTGTGGAGGAATTTGTGAACCATGGCCTTGGAAAGGAAGTTGGATTTGAGAGCTCATGATTGGGCCTTTAAGTGGGTTATTTTCATGGGTTTTTATTATTATTTAGTAGGTTCGATGAAATTCCTTATTAAGCCCAACTTATTTAATAGGTTGGACGAAATTCTTTATTAAGCCTAGCTTGTTTTATGGAAATAAAAGGATTTCTAGTTCCAAATGTGTAGAGATGTACTTCCTGCCATGCATATAATGCCTATTAAGGGCACAAAAACAATTTTCAAGATCACTTTATATGGATGAGTTATTTTAACAAAAGGTGGAGCCTCGTTCAAAAGAAATAAAGTGACAGCCTCATTATTGAGCAATTAGACCTACGACACTTGAATGAAATGATAGTCATTATTAAAGAATCCTTTGATTAATGAAATTCAAAGGATTCCTAATTCTGAAAGTGCATATAATAACTTATTACAATTAATAGAATGCTTGTTGTTGGGATAAAAGTTATTTTCTAGATCATTTGGTGTGAATGAGTTGTTGTACAGAATGGTGGAGCATTATTAAAAAGAAATGAAAAGATAATCCTATTATTCTACTATTGAATCAAATGTACTTGTAATAAAATATCATCATGATGAAACACTCCTTTGTTCAATGCAAATGAATGGGTTCCTAGATCTAAAGGAGTATAGATGGGCTTCTTGCCATGAATATAGTGCCTATTGTAGGCATACAGGCTATTTTCAAGATCATTTCATATGGATGAGTTATTATAACAAAAGGTAGTGCCTTCCTCAAAAGAAATGAAGAGACTGTCTCATTATTGAGCAATTAGACCTAAGACACTTGAATGAAATGATAGTCATTATCAAAGATTCCTTTGATTAATGAAATTCAAAGGATTCCTAATCCTAAAAGTGCATCTAGTCATTTGTAACAATTAATGTAATGCTTCTTCTTAATATAATAGTTGTTTTCAAGATCAGTTTGTGTGAATGAATTATTGCACCGAATAATGGTGCATTATTAAGAAGAAATGAAGAGATAATCCTAATATTCTACTATTAAACCAAATGTACTTGTAATGAAATGTGATCATGATGGAAGACTCCTTTGTTTTATAGAAATAAATGTATTCCTAGTTCCAAACGTGTAGAGATGTACTTCTTGCCATGGATATAATGCCTATTTAGGGCACACAAGCAATTTTCAAGATCACTTAATATGGATGAGTTATTTTAACAAAAGGTGGAGCCTTTTTCAAAAGAAATGAAGTGACAGTCTCATTATTGAGCAATTAGACCTAAGAGACTTGAATGAAATGATAGTCATTATCAAAGCCTCCTTTGATTAATGAAATTCAAAGGATTCCTAATCCTAAAAGTGCATATAGTCGTTTGTTACAATTAATATAATGCTTCTTCTTAGTATAATAGTTGTTTTCAAGATCAGTTGGTGTGAATGAATTGTTGCACGAAATAGTGGTGCATTATTAAGAAGAAATGAAGAGATAATCCTAATATTCTACTATTGAACCAAATGTACTTGTAATGAAATATGATCATGATGGAAGACTCCTTTGTTTTATAGAAATAAATGTATTCCTAGTTCCAAACATGTAGGGATGTACTTCTTGCCATGGATATAATGCCTATTTAGGGCACACAAGCAATTTTCAAGATCACTTTATATGAATGAGTTTCCATGGTTTGGCTAGCTTTTATAAGAGGTTCATTAAGGATTTTTGTACCATAGCTGCATCATTGATTAAGGTGGTCAAAAAGGGTGTGGGTTTCAAATGGAGTAAAGAACAACAAGATGCCTTTGATTTACTTAAGTCTAAGTTATGTAATGCACCACTTCTTGCTTTGCCTGATTTTTCTAAGATCTTTGAAATTGAATGTGATGCATCGGGCATTGGGATTGGGGGAGTTCTCATGCAAGAGAAATGACCTATTGCATTCTTTAGTGAGAAGTTGAGTGGGGCAACATTGAATTATCCAACTTATGATAAAGAAATGTATGCACTTCTTAGGACTTTAGAAACATGACAGCATTATCTTTGGCCTAAGGAGTTTGTAATTCACACTGATCATGAGTCTTTAAAATACTTAAAGGGGCAAGGTAAGTTGAATAGGAGACTTGCAAAATGGGTTGAATTTATCGAAACTTTTCCTTATGTAATTCAGTACAAATTAGGTAAGGAAAATGTTGTTTGATACGAACTCCATTTATATGTAAACGGAACCCAACACCAATGTTGGTATAGGATCATTCTAACATAGGATAAGGGATTTGGAGTTCTGACCCAAAGATTATAAACAACCAAGAACCAAAACTATAAGATTCAGACGCCACTCCTAGCAACAACAACGTTGAAGAAGATAAGTCTAGTGAACCAACACACGCAAGTATGAAAGTTCAGAATTAGTTCTCAAAGAACCAGAGAAAATAGCTCATACACTCATGAAAACGGGTCTGCCTCTCCCAGCCACCCTTTTTGCCCTCTTTATGTGCTAACTCCCAGAAACCCTAACTATTAAGCTGGTCTTAATAAGGGAATTCATCCAACCCACTAAATAAGTTCGTCCAACCCATTAAATAAGTTGGGCTTAATAAGGAATTTTGACCAACCAACTAAATAATAATAAAAACACATGAAAATAACCCACTTAAAGGCCCAATCATGGGCTCTCAAATCCAACTTCCTTCCTAAGGCCATGGTTCGCAAATTCCTGCACAAATGACATATTCGTAAGCCCTGGTGAAGACTCCATCCTCCTTAACTCGTACTTGGCAACTTCCTGATAGTAAATGTCGCACAACAGGTTGTTGAGAGCTTCCGTTATTTTCTTTGACCTTGCCCTTGTCATTGGTCCTCCAAGGTTTTGCAAAGTATCTACTCCCTTGTCGATTTGAGTTGGTACAATATGGTTTCCATCATAGGTTCTAGAGTTCTTACCAATAACGGCACGCAACAATGTACTAAGAGTTCAATTTACTACCTCAGTTTGTCCATCAATTTGTGGATGGCAAGTTGTAGAAAACAACAACTTTGTTCCAAGCTTACCCCACAATGTTTTCCAAAAATGGCTCAAAAATTTTGCATCACGGTCTGACACAATACTCTTCAGCACTCCATGTAGGCGAACAATCTCTTTAAAGAATAAGTTTGCAATGTGTGTGGCATCATCTATTTTGGTGCAAGCAATGAAATGCACCATCTTTGAGAACCTATCAACTACAACAAGAATACAATCTCGGCCCTTCTTGGACCTAGGTAACCCAAGAATAAAATCCATAGAAATGTTGGTCCAAAGGTTCACAGGGAATTTCTAAGGGCATATACTTACCATGGGGCAAAACTCTAGACTTAGCTTGTCTACAGGTAATACACTTAGCACAAGCCCTTTCAACATCTCTTTTCATATGTGCCCAGAAAAAATGTTCATTTAAAATATCAAAAGTCTTTCGAATGTCAAAGTGTCCCATTAAACCACCCCCATGAGCTTCTCTCACAAGTAATGCTCTCAAAGACCCCTGTGGAAGACAAAGTTTATTTACTCAAAACAAATGCCCCTCATGTCTATAGAATTTACCAAATGCAGCTTTCTCACATGCAGCATATACGTTACTAAAGTCAGCATCATTAGCATACAATTCAATAATGTACTCAAACCCCAGCAACTTAAGAGTCAAAGTGCTAATCAGTGTGTACCTACGTGACAATGCATCAGCAACAATGATGGAAACCATATTGTACCAACTCAAATCGACAAGGAAGTAGATACTTTGCAACACCTTGGAGGACCAATGACAAGGGCAAGGTCAAAGAAAATAAAGGAAGCTCTCAACAACCTGTTGTGTGACATTTACTATCAGGAAGTTGCCAAGTACGAGTTAAGGAGGATGGAGTCTTCACCAGGGCAAGCAAATGTGTCATCTGTGGAGGAATTTGTGAACCATGGCCTTGGGAAGGAAGTTGGATTTGGGAGCCCATGATTGGGCCTTTAAGTGGGTTATTTTTATGTGTTTTTATTATTATTTAGTGGGCTGGACGAAATTCCTTATTAAACTCAGCTTATTTAGTGGGTTGGACGAATTCCCCTATTAATACCAGCTTATTAGTTAGGGTTTCTGGAAGTTAGCATATAAAAAGGGCAAAAAGGGTGGCTGGGAGAGGCAGGCCCGTTTTCATGAGTGTATGAGCTATTTTCTCTGGTTCTTTGAGAACTAATTCTGAACTTTCATACTTGCGTGTGTTGGTTCACTAGACTTATCTTCTTCAACATTGTTGTTGCTAGTGATAAAGACCAAATGCCGCCATTAGAGGATGCTAGTGATGTTAATAAAGGGCTAGAGTATCCAGAGCATGGTGGAAGGCTTTTAATGGCAAGGAGAGCCCTTAGTGCGTAGGTTAAGGAGGAGAATGACGTTGAGATTCAGCGGGAAAATATTTTCCATACTCGATGTTTAGTTCAAGATAGACTCTGTTGCTTGATAATTGATGGAGGTAGTTGCACTAATGTAGCGAGTATAGAGTTGGTGGAAAAATTGAACTTGCCTACAACCAAACATCCTAGGCCATATAATTTGCAATGGTGGAATGATAGTGGAGTGGTAAAAGTGACTAAACAAGTTGTGGTTCCATTTTCCATTGGTAGATATAAGGATGAATTGTCTTGTGATGTTTTACCTATGCAGATCGGGCATTTGTTATTGGGCCGTCCTTGGCAATTTGACAGAAAAGTTTTGCATGATGGTTACAAGAACCGCTATTCATTCACCATGGATGGAAGACCATTTACACTGGCACCATTGACTCCAAAATAGGTGCATGAAGACCAAGTGAGACTTTATGAAAGTGAGCAAAAGAGGAGGAGCGAAAAGAAAGAGAGAGTTGAGAGGAAAGAAAGTGTAGGAGTGAAAGAGAAGATAAATGCATTTGAGGGTGCTAAGAATGAGAGTGGTCAGGTTCACAAGAGTGAAGATGAAAGAAAACAAGTGAGTGTGTTTGCAAAAGGAGCAAAGGTTAGAGTTGCCTTCCAAGCTAAGCAACAAATGATCTTAATCCTTTACAAGGATTTTTATTTCTCTAACACTAACCTTGATTCATCTTTGCCTAGTGCTATTTCATCTTTGTTGCAAGATTATAATGATGTGTTCCCTTAGGAGATCCCAGATGGTTTGCCACTAAGGAGAGGGATTGAACATCACATTGATCTTATTCCTGGAGCTCCCATTCCCAATAAGCCAGTGTATAGATGTAATCCTAAGGAGACAAAGGAGCTTCAGAGGCAAGTTGATGAGTTGATGAAGAAGGGCCGAGATTGTATTCTTGTTGTAGTCGATAGGTTCTCAAAGATGACGCATTTCATTGCTTGCACCAAAATGGATGATGTCACACACATTGCAGACTTAGTTTTTAAAGAGATTGTTGGCCTACATGGAGTGCCGAAGAGTATTGTGTCAGATCGTGACGCAAAATTTTTGAGCCATTTTTGGAAAACATTGTGGGGTAAGCTTGGAACAAAGTTGTTGTTTTCTACAACTTGCCATCCACAAACTGATGGACAAACTGAGTTAGTAAATTGAACTCTAGGTACATTGTTGCGTGCTGTTATTGGTAAACTCTAGAACTTGGGAAGAATGTTTGCCTTTTGTGGAGTTTGCCTATAATTGTGTTGTTCATAGTGCTATAGGTTATTCTCCTTTCAAGCTTTTTTATGGTTTTAATCCTTTGTCACCTTTGGATTTGGTACCATTGCCTATACAGGACAGGGTTAACTTAGGTGGGAAAAAGTGGGCAGAAGTGGTTAACAAGTTCATGAGAAAGCTAGGCTTAACATTGAGAGAAGAACTAAACAATATGAAACACAAGCCAACAAAGGTCGCAAGCATATCACTTTTGAACCTGGTGATTGGGTTTGGGTACATTTGCGGAAGGATAGATTTCCTAAGCAAAGGAAATCAAAGTTGCAACTAAGGGGAGATGGTCCTTTTCAAGTGGTGGCAAGAGTCAATGATAATGCATATAAACTTGACTTGCCAGGTGAGTATAATGTGAGTGCAACATTTCATGTTTTTGACCTTTCTCCTTTTCTCTTTGATGATGTAGATGCTGATTTGAGGACAAATCATTTCGAGGAGAGCGGGAATGATGGAAACCATATTGTACCAACTCAAATCGACAAGGGAGTAGATACTTTGCAAAATCTTGGAGGACCAATGACAAGGGCAAGGTCAAAAAAAATAAAGGAAGCTCTCAACAACCTATTGTGCGACATTTACTATCAGAAAGTTGCCAAGTACAAGTTAAGGAGGATGGAGTCTTCACTAGGGCTTGCGAATGTGTTGTTTGTGGAGGAATTTGTGAACCATGGCCTTAGGAAGGAAGTTGGATTTGAGAGCCCATGATTGGGCCTTTAAGTGGGTTATTTTCATGTGTTTTTATTATTATTTAGTGGGTTGGACGAAATTCCTTATTAAACTTAGCTTATTTAGTGGGCTGGACGAATTCTCTTATTAAGACCAGCTTATTAGTTAGGGTTTCTGGGAGTTAGCATATAAAAACGGCAAAAAGGGTGGCTAGGAGAGGCAAACCCGTTTTCATGAGTGTATGAGCTATTTTCTCTGGTTCTTTGAGAACTAATTCTAAACTTTCATACTTGCGTGTGTTGGTTCACTAGACTTATCTTCTTCAACGTTGTTGTTGCTAAGAGTGGTGTCTGAAACTTATAGTTCTGGTTCTTGGTTGTTTATAAGCATTGGGTCAGAACTCCAAATCCCTTAACCAGTGTTAGAATGATCCTATATCAACATTGGTGTTGGGTTCCGTTTACATATAAACGGAGTTCGTATCAAAAGACTCCTTTGATTAATGAATTTCAAAGGATTCCTAATCCTAAAAGTGCATATTGTCGTTTGTTACAATTATTATAATGCTTCTTCTTAGTATAATAGTTGTTTTCAAGATCAGTTGGCGTGAATGAGTTGTTGATCCGAGCAGTGGAGCATTATTAAAAAGAAATGAAGAGATAATCCTAGTATTCTACTATTGAACCAAATGTACTTGTAATGAAATATGATCATGATGGAAGACTCCTTTGTTTTATGGAAATCAATGGATTCCTAGTTCCAAACGTGTAGAGATGTGCTTCTTGCCATGGATATAATGCCTAGTGAGGGCACACAAGCAATTTTTCTAGATCATTTCATATGGATGAGTTATTTTTACAAAAGGTGGAGCCTTGTTCAAAAGAAATGAAGAGATAGTCTTATTATTATGCAATTAGACCTAAAAGACTTGAATGAAATGATAGTCATTATCAAAGAATCCTTTGATTAATGAAATTCAAAGGATTCCTAATACTAAAAGTGCATATAATCACTTATTACAATTAATATGATGCTTGTTGTTGGGATAATAGTTATTTTCTAGATCATTTGGTGTGAATGAGTTGTTGTACAGAATGGTGGAGCATTATTGAGAAGAAATGAAGAGATATTCCTATTATTCTACTATTAAAAATAATGAAGAGATAATCTAATATGATCATGATGAAACACCCCTTTGTTTAACAAAAATGAATGGATTCCTAGATCCGAAGGAGTATGGATGGGCTTCTTGCCATGAATATAGTGCCTATTGGGGGCACAGAAGCTATTTTCAAGATCATTTCATATGGATGAGTTATTATAACAAAAGGTGGGCCCTTGTTCAAAAGAAATGAAGAGACGGTCTCATTATTGAGCAATTAGACCTAAAAAAGTTGAATGAAACAGTAGTCATTATGAAAGACTCCTTTGATTAATGAAATTCAAAGGATTCCTAATCCTGAAAGAGCATATAATCATTTGTTACAATTAATATAATGCTTCTTTTTTGCACAAAATTTGTTTCCAAGATCATTTGGTGGAAAAATTACACTAATGTAGCAAGTACAAAGTTGGTGGAAAAATTGGACTTGCCTATAACCAAACATTTTAGGCCATATTATTTGCAATGGTTAAATGACAGTGGAGTGGTAAAAGTGACTAAACAAGTTTTGGTTCCATTTTCCATTGGTAGATATAAGGACGAATTGTCTTGTGATGTTTTACCTATGCAGATCGGGCATTTGTTATTGGGCCGTCCTTGGCAATTTGACAAAAAAGTTTTGCATGATGGTTACAAGAACCGCTATTCATTCACTATGAATGGAAGACCATTTACACTGGCACCATTGACTCCAAAATAGGTGTATGAAGACCAAGTGAGACTTTATGAAAGTCAGCAAAAGTGGAGGAGCAAAAAGAAAGAGAGAGTTGAGAGAAAAGAAAGTGTAGGAGGGAAAAAGAAGATAAATGCATTTAAGAGTGCTGAGTACGAGAGTGGTAAGGTTTACAAGAGTGAAGATGAAAGAAAACTAGTGAGTGTGTTTGCAAAAGGAGTAGATGTTAGGGTTGCCTTCCAAGCTAGGCAACAAAAGATCTTAATCCTTTACAAGGATTCTTATTTCTCTAACACTAACCTTGATTCATCTTTGCCTAGTGCTATTTCATCTTTATTGCAGGATTATAATGATGTGTTCCCTCAGGAGATTCTAGATGGTTTGCAACCAAGGAGAGGGATTAAACATCACATTGATCTTATTCCTGGAGCTCCCATTCCCAATAATCTAGCGTATAAAAGTAATCCTGAGGAGACAAAGGAGCTTCAGAGGCAAGTTGACGAGTTGATGAAGAAAGGACATGTAAAGGAGAGCATGAGTCCATGTGCTGTGGTAGTGTTACTTGTGCTAAAGAAAGATGGATCTTGGAGGAAGTGTGTCGATTGTAGAGCTATCAACAAAATAACAAACTTTTTTTTTAAAGAGATTGTTCGCCTGCATGGAGTGCCGAAGAGTATTGTGTCAGACTGTGATGCAAAATTTTTGAGCCATTTTTGGAAAACATTGTGGGGCAAGCTTGGAACAAAGTTATTGTTTTCTACAACTTGCCATCCATAAACTGATGGAGAAACTGAGGTAGAAAATCGAACTCTTGGTACATTGTTGCGTGCCGTTATTGGTAAGAACTCTAGAACCTGGGAAGAATGTTTGCTTTTTATGGAGTTTGACTATAATCGTGTTGTTCATAGTGCTACAGGTCTTTCTCCTTTCAAGCTTGTTTATGGTTTTAATCCATTGTCGCCTTTGGATATAGTACCATTGCCGATATAGGACAGGGTTAATTTGGATGGGAAAAAAAAGGCAGAAGTGGTTAGGCAACTTCATGAGAAACCTAGGCTTAACATTGTGTGAAGAACCAAACAATAAGAAACACAAGCCAACAAAGGTTGCAAGCATATCCTTTTTGAACCTGGTGATTGGGTTTGGGTACATATATGGAAGGATAGATTTCCTAAGCAAAGGAAATCAAAGTCGCAACCAAGGGGAGATGGTCCTTTTCAAGTGGTGGCAAGAGTCAACGATAATGCATATAAACTTGACTTGCTAGGCGAGTATAATGTGAGTGCAACATTTCGTGTTTCTGACCTTTCTCCTTTTCTCTTTGATGATGTAAATGCTAATTTAAGGACAAATCATTTCGTGGAGCATGGGAATGATGGAAACCATATTGTACCATCTCAAATCAACAAGGGAGTAGATACTTTGCAAAACCTTGGAGGACCAATGATAAGGGCAAGGTCAAAGAAAATAAAGGAATCTCTCAACAACCTGTTGTGCGACATTTACTATTAGGAAGTTGCCAAATACGAGTTAAGGAGGATGGAGTATTCACCAGGGCTAGCGAATGTGTCATCTGTGGAGGAATTTATGAACCATGGCCTTAGGAGGAAGTTGGATTTGAGAGCCCATGATTGGGCCTTTAAGTGGGTTATTTTCATGTGTTTTTATTATTACTTAGTGGGCTGGACGAAATTCCTTATTAAACTTAGCTTATTTAGTGGGTTGGACGAAATTCCTTATTAGCCAAGCTTATTTAGTGGGTTGGACGAATTTCCTTATTAAGCCTAGCTTATTAGTTAGGGTTTCTGTGAGTTAGCATATAGAAAGGGAAAAAAGGGTAGGTGGGAGAGGCAGACCCGTTTTCATGAGTGTATGAGCTATTTTCTCTGATTCTTTAAGAACTAACTTTGAACTTTCATACTTGGGTGTGTTGGTTCACTAGACTTATCTTCTTCAACGTTATTGTTGTTAGGAGTGGCATCTGAATCTTATAGTTCTAGTTCTTGGTTGTTTATAATCATTGGGTTAGAACTCCAAATCCCTTAACCAGTGTTAGAATGATCCTATATCAACATTGGTGTTGGGTTTCGTTTACATATAAACGGAGTTCGTATCAAAAGACTCCTTTGATTAATGAATTTCAAAGGATTCCTAATCCTAAAAGTGCATATTGTCGTTTGTTACAATTAATATAATGCTTCTTCTTAGTATAATAGTTGTTTTCAAGATCAATTGGTGTGAATGAGTTGTTGCTCTAAATAGTGGAGCATTATTAAAAAGAAATAAAGAGATAATCCTAGTATTCTACTATTGAACCAAATGTACTTGTAATGAAATATGATCATGATGGAAGACTCCTTTGTTTTATGGAAATCAATGGATTCCTAGTTCCAAACGTGTAGAGATGTGCTTCTTGCCATGGATATAATGCCTATTGAGGGCACACAAGCAATTTTCCAGATCACTTCATATGGATGAGTTATTTTAACCAAAGGTGGAGCCTTGTTCAAAAGAAATGAAGAGACAATCTTATTATTGAGCAATTAGACCAAAGAGACTTGAATGAAATGATAGTCATTATCAAAAAATCCTTTGATTAATGAAATTCAAAGGATTCCTAATTCTAAAATTCCATATAATTGCTTTCTACAATTAATGTAATACTTGTTTTGGGACAAAAGTTTTTTTCTAGATCATTTGGTGGGAATAAGTTGTGGCACCGAATGGTGGAGCATTATTAAAAAAAATGAAGAGATAATCCTATTATTCTACTATTAAATCAAATGTGCTTGTAATGAAATATGATCATGATGAAACACCCCTTTGTTCAATGAAAATGAATGGATTCCTAGATCCAAAGGAGTATAGATGGGCTTCTTGCCATGAATATAGTGCCTATTGGGGCCACAGAAGCTATTTTCAAGGTCATTTCATGTGGATGAGTTATTCTAACAAAAGGTGGGCCCTTGTTCAAAAGAAATGAAGAGACGGTCTCATTATTAATTAGACCTAAAAAAGTTGAATGAAACAGTAGTCATTATGTAAGACTCCTTTGATTAATGAAATTCAAAGGATTCCTAATCCTGAAAGAGCATATAATCATTTGTTACAATTAATATAATGCTTCTTTTTTGCACAAAATTTGTTTCCAAGATCTTTTGCTGTGAATGAGTTGTTGCACCGAATAGTGGAGCATTATTAAGAAAAGATGAAGACATAATCCTATTATTCTACTATTGAACCAAATGTACTTGTAATGAAATATGATCCTGATGGAAGACTCCTTTTTCCTTTGGAAATCAAGGGATTCCTAGTTCCAAATGAGTATAGATGTGCTTCTTGCCTTAGATGTAAAGCCTATTGAGGCCACACAAGCAATTCTCAAGATCATTCCATATGGATGAGTTATTATAACAAAAGGTGGAGCCTTGTTCAAAAGAAATGAAGAGGTGGTCTCATTATTGAGCAATTAGACCTAAAAGACATGAATGAAATGATAGTAATTATGAAAGACTCCTTGGATTAATAAAATTCAAAGGATTCCTAATCTTGAAATTGCATATAATTGTTTGATACAATTAATATAATGCTTCTTCTTAAGACAAAAGTTGTTTTCAAGATTATTTGGTGTGAATGAGTTGTTGCACCGAATAGTGGAGCATTATTAAGAAGAAATGAAGAGATACTCCTATTATTCTACTATTGAACCAAATGTACTTGTAATGATGGAAGACTCCTTTGTTTTATGGAAATCAATGGATTCCTAGTTCCAAATGTGTAGAGATGTACTTCCTGCCATGGATATAATGCCTATTGAGGGCGCACAAGCAATTTTCAAGATCACTTCATATGGATGAGTTATTTTAACAAAAGGTGGAGCCTTGTTCAAAAGAAATGAAGAGACAGTCTCATTATTAAGCAATTAGACCTAAGAGACTTGATTGAAATGATAGTCATTATCAAAAAGTCCTTTGATTAATGAATTTCAAAGGATTCCCAATCCTAAAAGTGCATATAGTCATTTGTTACAATGATTATAATGCTTCTTCTTAGTATAATAGTTGTTTTCAAGATCAGTTGGTGTGAATGAGTTGTTGCACTGAATAGTGGAGCATTATTAAGAAGAAATGAAGAGATAATCCCAATAT
>CM034047.1:5720043-5869175 GCA_019804595.1 Bruguiera parviflora | reverse complement strand
AAAGGTAGAGCCTTCTTCAAAAGAAATGAAGCGACTGTCTCATTATTAAGCAATTAGACCTAAGAGACTTGAATGAAATGATAGTCATTATCAAAGATTCCTTTGATTAATTAAATTCAAAGGATTCCTAATTCTGAAAGTGCATATAATCATTTATTACAATTAATATAATGCTTGTTGTTAGGATAAAAGTTATTTTCTAGATCATTTGGTGTGAATGAGTTGTGTACAAAATGGTGGAGCATTATTAATACGAAATGAAAAGATAATCCTATTATTCAACTATTGAATCAAATCTACTTGTAATAAAATATGATCATGATGAAACACTCCTTTGTTCAATGGAAATGAATGGATTCCTAGATCCAAAGGAGTATAGATGGGCTTCTTGCCACAAATATAGTGCCCATTGTAGGCATACAGGCTATTTTAAAAATCATTTCATATGGATGAGTTATCATAACAAAAGGTAGAGCCTTCTTCAAAAGAAATGAAGAGACTGTCTCATTATTGAGCAATTAGACCTAAGAGACTTGAATGAAATGATAGTCATTATCAAAGATTCCTTTGATTAATGAAATTCAAAGGATTCCTAATCCCAAAAGTGAATATAGTCATTTGTTACAATTAATATAATGCTTCTTCTTGGTATAATAGTTGTTTCCAAGATCAGTTGGTGTGAATGAGTTGTTGCACTGAATGGTGGAGCATTGTTAAGAAGAAATGAAGAGATAAGCTTAGTATTCTACTATTGAACCAAATGTACTTGTAATGAAATATGATCATGATGGAAGACTCCTTTGTTTTATGGAAATCAATGGATTCCTAGTTCCAAACGTGTAGAGATGTACTTCTTGCCATGGATATAATGCCTATAAAGGGCACAAAAGCAATTTTCAAGATCACTTCATATGGGTGAGTTATTTCAACAAAAGGTGGAGCCTTGTTCAAAAGAAATGAAGACACAGTCTCTTTATTATGCAATTAGACCAAAGAGACTTGAATGAAATGATAGTCATTATCAAAGAATCCTTTGATTAATGAAATTCAAAGGATTCCTAATTCAGAAAGTGCATATAATCACTTATTACAATTAATATAATGCATGTTGTTGGGATAAAAGTTATTTTCTAGATCATTTGGTGTGAATGAGTTGTTGTACAAAATGGTGGAGCATTATTAAAAGGAAATAAAAAGATAATCCTATTATTCTACTATTGAATCAAATGTACTTGTAATAAAATATGATCATGATGAAACACTCCTTTGTTCAATGGAAATGAATGGATTCCTAGATCCAAAGGAGTATGGATGGGCTTCTTGCCATGAATATATTGCCTATTGTAGGCATACAGGCTATTTTCAAGATCATTTCATATGGATGAGTTATTATAACAAAAGGTAGAGCCTTCTTCAAAAGAAATAAAGAGACTATCTCATTATTGAGCAATTAGACCTAAGAGACTTGAATGAAATGATAGTCATTATCAAAGATTCCTTTGATTAATTAAATTCAAAGGATTCCTAATTTTGAAAGTGCATATAATCACTTATTACAATTAATATAATGCTTGTTGTTAGGATAAAAGTTATTTTCTAGATCATTTGGTGTGAATGAGTTGTTGTATAGAAAGGTGGAGCATTCTTAAGAAGAAATGAAGAGATAATCCTAGTATTCTACTATTAAACCAAATGTACTTGTAATTTAATATGATCATGATCCTTTGATTAATGAAATTCAAAGGATTCCCAATCCTAAAAGTGAATATAGTCATTTGTTACAATTAATATAATGCTTCTTCTTAGTATAATAGTTATTTTCAAGATCAGTTGGTGTGAATGAGTTGTTGCTCTAAATAGTGGAGCTTTATTAAAAAGAAATGAAGAGATAATCCTATTATTCTACTACTGAACCAAATGTACTTGTAATGAAATATGATTATGATGGAAGACTCCTTTGTTTTGTGGAGATCAATGGATTCCTAGTTCCAAACATGTAGAGATGTGCTTCATGCCATGGATATAATGCCTATTGAGGGCACACAAGCAATTTTTCCAGATCACTTCATATGGATGAGTTATTTTATCCAAAGGTGGAGCCTTGTTCAAAAGAAATGAAGAGACAGTCTTATTATTAAGAAATTAGACCAAAGAGACTTGAATGAAATGATAGTCATTATCAAAAATTCCTTTGATTAATGAAATTCATAGGATTCCTAATTCTGAAATTCCAAATAATTGCTTTTTACAATTCATATAATACTTGTTTTTGGGACAAAAGTTTTTTTCTAGATCATTTGGTGGGAATAAGTTGTGGCACCGAATGGTGGAGCATTATTAAAAAAAATGAAGAGATATTCCTATTATTCTACTATGAAAAATAATGAAGAGATAATCTAATATGATCATGATGAAACACCCCTTTGTTCAACGAAAATGAATGGATTCCTAGATCCAAAGTAGTATAGATGGGCTTCTTGCCATGAATATAGTGCCTATTGGGGGCATAGAAGCTATTTTAAAGATCATTTCATGTGGATAAGTTATTATAACAAGAGGTGGGCCCTTGTTCAAAAGAAATGAAGAGACGGTCTCATTATTGAGCAATTAGACCTATAAAAGTTGAATGAAACAGTAGTCATTATGAAAGACTCCTTTGATTAATGAAATTCAAAGGATTCCTAATCCTGAAAGAGCATATAATCATTTGTTACAATTAATATAATGCTTCTTTTTTGCACAAAATTTGTTTTCAAGATCATTTGGTGGAAAAATTGCACTAATGTAGCAAGTACAGAATTGGTGGAAAAATTGAACTTGCCTATATCCAAACATCTTAGGCCATATTATTTGCAATGGTTAAATGACAATGGAGTGGTAAAAGTGACTAAACAAGTTTTGGTTCCATTTTCCATTGGTAAATATAAGGACAAATTGTCTTGTGATGTTCTACTTATGCAGACTAGGCATTTGTTATTGGGCCGTCCTTGGCAATTTGACAAAAAGGTTTTGCATGATGGTTACAAGAATTGCTATTCATTCACCTTGGATGGAAGACCATTTACATTGGCACCATTGACTCAAAAACAGGTGTATGAAGACCAAGTGAGACTTTATGAAAGTGAGCAAAAGAGGAGGAGCAAAAAGAAAGAGAGAGTTGAGAGAAAAGAAAGTGCAGGAGGGAAAAAGAAGATAAATGCATTTGAGAGTGTTGAGTACGAGAGTGGTAAGCTTTACAAGAGTGAAGATGAAAGAAAACTAGTAAGTGTGTTTGCAAAAGGAGTAGATGTTAGGGTTGCCTTCCAAGCTAGGCAACAAAAGATCTTAATCCTTTACAAGGATTCTTATTTCTCTAACACTAACCTTGATTCATCTTTGCCTAGTGCTACTTCATCTTTATTGCATGATTATAATGATGTGTTCCCTCAAGAGATCCCAGATGGTTTGCCACCAAGGAGAGGGATTGAACATCACATTGATCTTATTCCTGGAGCTCTCATTCCCAATAATCTAGCGTATAGAAGTAATCCTAAGGAGATAAAGGAGCTTCAGAGGCAAGTTGATGAGTTGATGAAGAAGGGACATGTAAAGGAGAGCATGAGTCCATGTGCAGTGGTAGTGTTGCTTGTGCCAAAGAAAGATGGATCTTGGAGGATGTGTGTCGATTGTAGAGCTATCAACAAAATAACAAACTTTTTTTTTAAAGAGATTGTTCGCCTACATGGAGTGCCGAAGAGTATTGTGTCAGACCGTGATGCAAAATTTTTGAGCCATTTTTGGAAAACATTATGGGGTAAGCTTGGAACAAAGTTGTTGTTTTCTACAACTTGCCATCCACAAATTGATGGACAAACTGAGGTAGTAAATCGAACTCTTGGTACATTGTTGCGTGCCGTTATTGGTAAAAACTCTAGAACCTGGGAAGAATGTTTGCCTTTTGTTGAGTTTGACTATAATCGTGTTGTTCATAGTGCTACAGGTTATTCTCCTTTCAAGCTTGTTTATGGTTTTAATCCATTGTCGCCTTTGGATTTAGTACCATTGCCTATACAGGACAGGGTTAATTTAGATGGGAAAAGGAAGGCGGAAGTGGTTAGGCAACTTCATGAGAAAGCTAGGCTTAACATTGAGAGAAGAACCAAACAATATGAAACACAAGCCAACAATGGTTGCAAGCATATCACTTTTGAACTTGGTGATTTGGTTTGGGTACATTTGTAGAAGAATAGATTTCCTAAGCAAAGGAAATCAAAGTTGCAACCAAGGGGAGATGGTCCTTTTCAAGTGGTGGCAAGAGTCAACGATAATGCATATAAACTTGAGTTGCCAGGTGAGAATGATGGAAACCATGTTGTACCAACTCAAATCAACAAGGGAGTAGATACTTTGCAAAACCTTGGATGACCAATGACAAGGGCAAGGTCAAAGAAAATAAAGGAAGCTCTCAACAAGTTGTTATGCGACATTTACTATCAGGAAGTTGCCAAGTACGAGTTAAGGAGGATGGAGTTTTCACCAGGGATTGCGAATGTGTCATTTGTGGAGGAATTTGTGAACCATGGCCTTGGGAAGGAAGTTGGATTTGAGAGCTCATGATTAGGCCTTTAAGTGGGTTATTTTCATGGGTTTTTATTATTATTTAGTGGGTTGAACGAAATTCCTTATTAAACTTAGCTTATTTAGTGGGTTGGACGAAATTCCTTATTAGCCCAGCTTATTTAGTGGGTTGGACGAATTTCCTTATTAAGCCCATCTTATTAGTTAGGGTTTCTATGAGTTAGCATATAGAAAGGGCAAAAAGGGTAGGTGGGAGAGGCAGACCCGTTTTCATGAGTGTATGAGCTATTTTCTCTAGTTCTTTGAGAACTAACTCTGAACTTTCATACTTGGGTGTGTTGGTTCACTAGACTTATCTTTTTCAATGTTATTGTTGTTAGGAGTGGCATCTGAATCTTATAGTTCTAGTTCTTGGTTGTTTATAATCATTGGGTCAAAACTCCAAATCCCTTAACCTATGTTAGAACGATCCTATACCAACATTGGTGTTGGGTTTCGTTTACATATAAACGGAGTTCGTATCACACCTTTTGTTAAAATAACTCATCCATATGAAATGATTTTGAGACTAACTTGTGTGCCCATAACAGGTATCCATGGCAAGAAGCACTTCTATATTCCTTTGGATCTAGGAATCCATTCATTTCATTAAAACAAAGGAGTCTTCCATCATGATCATATTTCTTTACTTCCATTTGGTTCAATGGTAGAATAATAGGATTATCTCTTCATTTTTTTTAATAATAATCCAATATTTAGTGCAACCACTCATTCACACCAAATGATCTTGAAAACATCTTTTTTCCTAACAATCAACATTATATGAATCATAACAAGCGCTTATATGGACCTTAAGAATTAGGAATCCTTTGAATTTCATTAATCAAAGGAATCTTTGATAATGACAATCATTTCATGCAAATCTCTTAGGTCTAATTGCTCAATATGAGACCGTCTCTTCAATTCTTTTAAACAAGGCTCCACCTTTTGTTATAATAACTCATCCATAAGAAATGATCTTGAATGTAGCTTGTGTGCCCATAATAGGCATTATATCCATGGCAAGAAACACATCTATACTCCTTTGGAACTAGGAATCCATTGATTTCCATAAAACAAAGGAGTCTTCCATCATGATCATATTTCATTACTTGTACATTTGGTTCAATGGTAGAAGAATAGGATTATCTCTTCATTTTTTTCTTAATAATGCTCCACCATTCAGTTCAACCACTCATTGAAACCAAATGAACTTGAAAACATCTTTACTCCTAACAAGAACCATTATCTTAATTCTAGCAAGTGATTATATGCACCTTCAGAATTAGGAATCCTTTGAATTTCATTAATGAATGGAGTCTTTGTTAATGACAATCATTTCATGTAAGTCTCTTAGGTCTAATTGCACAATAATGACACTGTCTCTTCATTTCTTTTAAACAAGGCTCCACTTATGTTATAATAACTCATCCAAATGAAATGATCTTGAAAGTAGCTTGTGTGCCCATAATAGGCACTATATCCATCGCAAGAAGCACATCTATACTCCTTTGGAATTGGGAATCCATTGATTTACATAAAATAAAGTAGTCTTCCATCATGTTCATATTTCATTACTTGTACATTTGGTTGAATGGTATAATAATAGGATTATCTCTTCATTTCATCTTAATAATGCTCCACCATTCGGTGCAACAACTCATTCACACCAAATGATCTAGAAAATAAATTTTTTCCTAACAACAAGCATTATATTAATTGCAATTAGCAATTATATGCACCTTCAGAATTAGAAATCCTTTAAATTTCATCCATCAAAGGAGTCTTGGATAATGAGCTTCATTTCATGCAAGTCCCTTAGGTCTAATTGCTCAATAATGAGATTGTCTCTTTGTTTCTTTTGAACAAGGGTCCACCTTTTGTTATTTTAACTCATCCATATAAAATGTTCTTAAAAATGGCTTGTGTGCAAACAATAGGCACAATATCCATGGCAAGAAGCACATCTATACTCCTTTGGAACTAGGAATCCATTGATTTCCTTAAAACAAAGGAGTTTTCCATCATGATCATATTTCAATACAAGTACATTTGGTTCAATTGTAGAATAATAGGATTATCTCTTCATTTCTTCTTAATAATGCTCCACCATTCCATGCAACAACTCATCGCACCAAAAGATCTAGAAAATAACTTTTGTCCCAACAACAAGCATTACATTAATTGTAATAAGCGATTATATTCACCTTGAGAATTAAAACCCTTTGAATTTCATTAATCAAAGGAGTCCATGATAATGACTATCTTTCATTCAAGTCTCTTTAGGTCTAATTGCTCAATATTGAGACTGTCTCTTCATTTCTTTTGAACAAGGCTCCACCTGATACGAACTCCGTTTATATGTAAAGGGAACCCAACACTAATATTGGTATAGGATCATTCTAACATAGGTTAAGGGATTTAGAGTTCTGACCCAATGATTATAAACAACTAAGAACCAGAATTATAAGATTCAGACGCCACTCCTAACAACAACAATGTTAAAGAAGATAAGTCTAGTGAACCAACACACGCAAGTATGAAAGTTCAAAATTATTTCTCAAAGAACTAGAGAAAATAGCTCATACACTCATGAAAACGGGTCTGCCTCTCCCAGCCACCCTTTTTATATGCTAACTTCCAAAAACCCTAACTAATAAGCTGGGCTTAATAAGGAAATTCGTCCAACCCACTAAATAAGCTGGGCTTAATAAGGAATTTCGTCCAACCCACTAAATAATAATAAAAACACATGAAAATAACCCACTTAAAGGCCCAATCATGGGCTCTCAAAAAAGTACTAGGTGCATTAGTCAAACCAAACGACATAACTAACCATTCATACAAACCATGCTTGGTTTTGAATGTAGTTTTCCATTCATCTCCTTCCCTCATCCTAATTTGATGATATCCACTCTTAAGGTCAATTTTAGAGAAGTACTTGGCAAATGCCTCCACAGATGACATATTCGTAAGCCCTGGTGAAGACTCCATCCTCCTTAACTTGTACTTGGCAACTTCCTGATAGTAAATGTCACACAACAACTTGTTGAGAGCTTCCTTTATTTTCTTTGATCTTGCCCTTGTCATTGGTCCTCCAAGGTTTTGCAAAGTATCTATTCCCTTGTCGATTTGAGTTGGTACACTATGGTTTCCATTAAGGTGGACCCTTTTTTAAAAGAAATGAAGAGACAGCCTCATTTTTGAGCAATTAGACCTAAGAGACTTGAATGAAATAATAGTCATTATCAAGGACTCCTTTGATTAATGAAATTCAAAGGATTCCTAAATCTTAAGGTGAATATAATCGCTCATTACAGTTAATATAATGCTTGTTGTTGGGAAAAAAGTTAGTTTCTAGATTATTTGGTGTGAATGAGTTGTTGCACCAAATGGTGGAGCGTTAGTAAGAAGAAATGAAGAGATTATCCTTTATTCTACCATGGAACCAAATGATCAAGTAATGAAATATGATCATGATGGAAGCCTCCTATGTTTTATGGAAATCAATGGATTCCTAGTTCCAAAGGAGTATAAATGTGCTTTTTGCCATGGATATAGTGCCTGTTGTGGGCACACAAGCTATTTTCAAGATCATTTCATATGGATGAGTTGTTAGAACAAAATGTTAAGGCTTGTTTAAAAGAAATGAAGAGACGGTCTCATTATTGAGCAATTAGACCTAAGAGACTTGCATGAAATGATTGTCATTATCAAAGACTCCTTTGATTAATGAACATCAAAGGATTCCTAATTCTTGTGGTCCATATAATCGCTTGTTATGATTCATATAATGCTGATGTTTAGAACAAAAGATGTTTTCAAGATCATTTGGTGTGAATGAGTGTTGTAGTGAATATTGGATCATTATTAAGAAGAACTGAATAGATAGTCCTATTATTCTACCATTGAACCAAATGTACAAGTAATGAAATATGATCATGATGGAAGACTCCTTTGTTTTAATGAAAGCAATGGATTCCTAGTTCCAAAGGAGTATAGATGTGCTTCTTGCCATGGATGCTTGTTATGGGCACACAAGCTAGTTTCAAGATCATTTCATATGGATGAGTTATTATAACAAAAGGTGGACCCTTCTTCAAAAGAAACGAAGAGACAACCTTATTATTGTGCAATCAAACCTAAGAGACTTGAACGAAATGATAGTCATTATCAAAGACTCCTTTGATTAATGAAATTGAAAGGATTCCTAATTCTTAAGGTGAATATAATAGCCCATCACAGTTAATATAATTCTTGTTGGGAAAAAAATTATTTTCGATATCATTTGGTGTGAATGAGTTGTTGCACCAAATGGCGGAGCATTATTAAAAAGAGATAAAGAGATAATCCTATTATTCTACTATTGAATCAAATGTACAATGAAATATGATTATGATGAAACACTCTTTTGTTCAATGGAAATCAATGGATTCCTAGTTCCTAAGGAGTATAGATGTGCTTTTTGCCATGGATATAGTACCTGTTGTGGGCATACGAGCTATTTTCAAGATCATTTCATATGGATGAGTTAAATTAACAAAAGGTGGACCCTTGTTCAAAAGAAACAAAGAAACAGTCTTATTATTGAGCAATTAGACCTAAGGGACTTCAAAGCAGTATAGATGTACTTCTTGCCATGGATATAGTGCTTGTTGTGGGCATAAAAGCTATTTTCAAGATGATTTCATTTAGATGAGGTATAATAACAAAAGGTGGGCCATTGTTCAAAAGAAAAAAAGAGACGGTCTCATTATTGGGCAATTAGACCTAAGAGGCTTGAATGAAAGACTCCTTTGATTAATGAAATTGAAAGGAATCCTTATTCTAAAGGTGAATATAATCGCTTATTACAGTTAATATAATGCTTGTTGTTGGGACAAAAGTTATTTTCTAGATCATTTGGTGTGAATGAGTGGTTGCACTGAATGGTGGATCATTATTAAGAAGAAATGAAGAGATAATCCTATTATTCTACAATTGAACCCAGTGTACTTATAATGAAATATGATCATCATGGAAGACTCCTTTGTTCTATGAAAATCAAAGGATTCCTAGATCCAAAGGAGTATAGATGTGTTTCTTGTCATGAATATAGTGTCTATTATAGGCACATAAGCTATTTTCAAGATCATTTCATATGGATGAGTTATTGTAACAAAAGGAGAAACTTTGTTCAAAAGAAATAAAGAGACGGTCTCATTAATGAGCAATTAGTGATAGTCATTATCAAAGACTCCTTTGATTAATGAAATTCAAAGGATTCCTAATTCTGAAAGAGCATATAATCATTTGTTACAATTAATATAATGCTTCTTCTTAGCACAAAAATTGTTTTAAAGATAATTTGGTGTGAATGAATTGTTAAACCGAATAGTGGAGCATTATTAAGAAGAAATGAAGAGATAATCCTATTATTCTACTATTGAACCAAATGTACTTGTAATGAAATATGATCATGATGGAAGACTCCTTTGTTTTATGGAAATCAATGGATTTCTAGTTCCAAAGTAATATATATGTGCTTCTTGTCATGGATATAGTGCTTGTTGTTGGCACACAAGCTACTTTCAAGATCATTTCATATGGATGAGTTATTATAACAAAAGGTAAAGCCTTGTTTAAAAGAGATGAAGAGACGATCTCATTATTGAGCAATTAGACCTAAGAGACTTGCATGAAATGATTGTCATTATCAAAGATTCCTTTGATGAATGAAATTCAAAGGATTCCTAATTCTCAAGGTCCATATAAATGTTTGTAACAATTCATATAATGCTGATTGTTTGGACAAATGATGTTTTCAAGATCATTTGGTGTGAATGAGTTGTTACACTGAATATTGGATCATTATTAAGAAGAAATGAAGAGATAATCCTATTATTCTATCATTGAACGAAATGTATAAGTAATGAAATATGATCATGATGGAAGACTCCTTTATTTTAATGAAATGAATGGATTCCTAGTTCCAAAGGAGTATAGATATGCTTCTTGCCATGGATGCCTGTTATAGGCACACATGCTAGTTTCAAGATCTTTTCATATGGATGAGTTATTATAACAAAAGGTAGACCCTTCTTCAAAAGAAATGAAGAGACAGCCTCATTATTAAGCAATTAGACCTAAGAGACTTGAATGAAATGATAGTCATTATCAATTAATGAAATTCAAGAGATTCCTAATTCTTAAGGTGAATATAATCGCTCATCACAGTTAATATAATGCTTGTTGTTGGGAAACAAGTTATTTTCTAGATCATTTAGTGTGAATGAGTTGTTGCACTGAATGGTGGAGCATTATTAAGAAGAAATGAAGAGATAATCCTATCATTCTACCATGGAACCAAATGTACAAGTAATGAAATATGATCATGATGGAAGACTCCTTTGTTTTATGGAAATCAATGGATTCCTAGTTCTAAAGGAGTATAGATGTGCTTCTTGCCATGGATATAATGCCTGTTGTGGGCACACTAGCTATTTTAAGATCATTTCATATGGATGAGTTATTATAACAAAATTTGGAGCCTTGTTTAAAAGAAATGAAAAGATAGCCTCATTATTGAGCAATTAGATCTAAGAGACTTGCATGAAATGATTGTCATTATCAAAGACTCCTTTGATTAATGAAATTCAAAGGATTCCTAATTCTGCAGGTGTATATAATCCCTTGCTATAATTAATATAATGCTTATTGTTAGGAGAAAAGATGTTTTCAAGTTCATTTGGTGTGAATGGGTGGTTGCATTGAATGGTGGAGCTTTATTAAGAAGAAATGAAAAGATAATCCTATTATTCTACCATTGAACCAAATGTACAATTAATGAAATATGATCATAATGGAAGAGTCCTTTGTTTTATGAAAATCAATGGATTCCTAATTCCAAAGGAGTATAAATGTGCTTCTTACCATGGATATGGTGTCTATTGTGGGCACACAAGCTACTTTGAAGATCATTTCATATGGATGAGTTATTATAACAAGTTTCCCTATTTAGGCATGTAGACTCGATTGCCAACAATCATTTGGACTCTATCATCCAACCAAAATTGACAAGTCTTCTCCTCACTAACTAACTTAGTGTATTGGCAACAACATTAGCTAAGCCTATCTTATATCACAATGTGCAATTGAACTCAACTAAGAAGTCTTGCTAATGAGCTTGCTTGCGATTGAACTTCTTTTGCACTTGAAAGTAGCTTGTGGCGATGTTGTCAATCATTGTTATTAACTTACTTCTAAGGAGATAGTGTCTCCATATGTATAACCAATGAATTATGATAGTCATCTCCTTGTCTTAGATGGTGTATTGCCTCTTTGTCTTTTTTAGCTTATAGCTTTCATAATCAATGAGGTGCCTATCTTGCATCAAGACTCCCCTAATGGTGAGGTCAAATGCATCTGTGTGGACTTTAAAGGGCTTTTTATGTTCTAGTAGCACCATAACTGGTTCCTTGGAGATTGTTTGTTTCAATCTCTTAAAGGAAGTTTGGCATTCTCTTGACCAATGCTTGTTTTTCTTAAGCAAGTCAGTTAGGGAGGCCACTATGGCAAAATACCCCTAAAAGAATCAACAATAGTAGTTGACTAGCCCTAGCAAGGATCACAATTTTGGGACTTTGGTTGGAGTTTCCCATGCTTAGATAGCACACACCTTTGCTAGATCCATCATGAACCTAACATCCTTAATCTTGTGGCCAAAGAATTTTACCTCTTGCTTGGCAAACAAGCACATCTCCTTCTTGACATACAGCTTGTTTTCACATAAAACTTGTAAGACTTGCTTAAGGTACTCTTTGTGCTCATCAAGAGTGTTGTTGTATACCACTATGTCATCCAAGTAAACCACCATGAATTTGTAAAAAGATGTAAAACTTTGTTAATGAGTGTGCAAAAGGTAGCTGGCTTATTCATAAGACCAAAGGTTATGACCTTTGGTCAAAAAGAATAGGAATTCTAAATTAAATGTCATAAAATATATATTAAAAAAATGGAAGTAGTTGACTTTACTCATTTAGAAAAGATTTATAGGGTTAAGAAAAAAACCTTTCCATAATTTCTCAACCATGTAAGAGTGTATGGTTCTTGAAAAAACTTATTAAGAATGCATTACTAAAAAAAGAAGTGAAGAGACAAACCTACAAGAAAGGCTAATCAACATAAATGGCTCCTTTATTTAATGGAAATCGATGGATTCAAAGTACTAATGGTATAAGGACATGTTTTTTGCAATGAATATAATGTTTGGTGGAGACAAAAAAATTAATTTCATGATTATTTTATGTGAATGAGCCTTTTTAATGAAGCAAGAGACCTTGTAAGTAAGAATTGAAGTGATGGTCCAATCATTTAAGAGTTAAACTATTCGATACGTGTAAGAAAAGCTAATCAAGATTAATGACTCCTTTGCATGATGGATATCAACGAATTTAGAGTACCAAAGCTTTAAGGACATGCTAGTAGCAATGAATTTAATGTTTGGTCTAGAAACAAAATTTAATTCCATGATCATTTTGTTTGAATAAGTCTTTATAATTGAAAGAGAAAGCTTGTTAAGAATCAATAAAGTGATGGCCTTATCCATCTAAAATTAAACCATTCAATACCTATACAAAAAGTTAATCAAGATCAATAACTTCTTTCTTTAATAGAACACAATGGATTTAGAGTATCGAAAGCCTAAGGACATTTTTGTTGTAATAAATATAATGGTTAATGTAGACACAAAACTTAATTTATTATTTTCTATCTATGAGTCCTTACAACAAATGGAGAAACCTTATTAGTAGAAAACAAAGGGATGATTGCATTTTTCAAAAATTGAACCATTCAATACCTATAAGAGAAGCTAGTCAAGATTCATGACTCCTTTTTTGATGTGATTCAAAGGATTCATAGTACCAATGGTGTATGGACTATGAAAGTTAGAATAAATATAATTTTGATGATCTTTTTAAGTGAATGAGCCCTCGCAATGAAAGGATGAACCTTGTCAAGAACAAATGAAGTGATGGACTTATTCTTCTACAATTGAACCATTCAATACTAGTAAGAAAAGCTAATCAAGATTAATTACTCCTTATTTTAGTGGAATTCATTGGATTCGAAGTACCAAAGATATAAGACTGCGCTTTTTTCAATGATTACCATAGATGTAAGAATGTACTTTTTGCAATGATTATAATGTTTGGTGTAAACACAAAAGTAATTTCATGATCATTTTGGGTGAATGAGTCCGTTCAATGCTATGAGATCGCTTGTCAGCTAAAAATGAAGTGATAAATTCCTTCTTTTGTAATGGAACCATTCAATTCCTATCAAAAAAATGCTAATCAAGATAAAAAAATCATTTGTTTCACAAAATTCAATGAACTTGGAGTACCATAGATGTAAAGACTAAATTGTCCCAATGAATATAATGTTTGATATAGACATAAAAGTTTTCATAATAATTTTGTGTGAATAAGTGCTTGCAATGAAATGAGAAAGTTTGCAAAAAATAAAGTGAGCTTCATTTTTTTTTTTCGTAAATAAGCCATTTAATGGATTGACAATTGCTTTATTTGATGAAATTTGATGGATTTTGAGTACCAAAAGTGCAAAGAGGTACTTGTTGCAATGAATATAATGTTGAGTGTAGACACAAAAGTGTGGAAGTCAATGATGCCATCTAGCAAAGTGTGCAAGTCCATCACACATAGGAGTTTTCCTTTAATAATCTCGATATCAAAATCTAATACAAAAAGTATTTCTTGCCATCTAGTGAATTGTTTAGAGATAATATTTTTAACATCTTTAGTAAAGACATCCTTTATTGCCTTGTATTCAATTCTTAAAAGGAATTTTTGATTTAATAAATCACTTTCAAATTTTTGAATACATAGCATAATAGTTAAGATTTATTTTTTAATAGTAAAGTAACTAACTCTAGCTCCCTTTGAAACTCTTGAATTGAAGCAAACAAGCTATTCTTTTAAGTTAATCCTTTGCTTATGGATTCCTCCATAACCCTTATCTGATGCATTAGTTTCAACTGTATTGGTTTCATTCTCAATTGGAAGATATAAAGTTGAAGTGCTTTATGATGTAGTTCTAATGCATGCTAGTGACATATTATTGGAGAAGTCATGGCAATATGATAAGAGAGTGATGCATGTTGGTATCAAGAATTGCTATTCATTATTTTTGGAGGGGAACCAATCACTCTTGTTCCATTAAGTCCTAGGTAGGTTTATAAGGACCAAGTGAGGGTCCAAAAAGAGAGTGAGTTAACAAAAGAACATAAGGGTGAGAATAAGAAAAGCAAAGAGAGAAGAATTGAAAATGAGTCAAAAAAGAAAGAAACAAGGATAAGAATATTAAGAAGAGAGAAAATCATAATAAATATAATTTTGATGACCTTTTTGTGTGAATGAGTCCTTGCAATGAAAGGATGAACCCTGTTAGGAACAAATGAAGTGATGGACTTATTCTTCTAGAATTAAACCATTTAATACTAGTAAGAAAAGCTAAACAAGATCAATGACTCCTTTTTTTAATGAAATTCATTGGATTCAAAGTAACAAAGATGTAAGAATGTGCATTTTGCAATGATTATAATGTTTGGTGTGAACGCAAAAGTCAATTTTACAATCATTTTGGGTCAATGAGTCCTTTCAATGCTATAAGATGGCTTATTAGCTAAAAATGAAGTGATAAATTCCTTCTTTTGTAATGGAACATTCAATTCTTCTAAAAAAGATGCTAATCAAGATAAATGGCTCATTTGTTTCATAAAATTCAATAGACTTGGAGTACCATAGATGTAAAGACTAGCTTGTCCCAATGAATATAATGTAGACATAGAAGTTTTCATAATAATTTTGTGTGAATAATTGCTTGCAATGAAATCAGAAAGTTAGTTAGCAAAAAATAAAGTGTGGTTCTCTTTTTTCTATAAATGAGCCATTTATTATGGATAAGAAAGGCTAATCAAGATTGACAATTACTCTATTTGATGAAATTCAATGGATTTAGAGTACCAAAGGTGTAAGAAGGTTCTTGTAGCAATGAATATAATATTCAGTGTAGACACAATAGTTAATTTCATGATCATTTTGTGTAAATAAGTCCTTTCAACACTACAAGAGGCCTTGTTAGCTAGATGAAGTGACAAATTCCTTCTTTTATAATTAAACCATTCAATTCGAGTAAGAAATGCTAATCAAGATCAATGACTCTTTTGTTTCATGGAATTCCATGGATTTGGAACACCAAAGTGTAAGGACATTTTAGTTGTAATGAATATAATGTCTAGTGTAGACACAAAAGTTAATTTCAAGATAATTTTGTTTGATGAGAAACCATGTATGCAAGAAATAAAGTGATAGTCTTATTCTTTTGAAATTGAACCATTCAATACTAGTAAGAAATACTAATCAAGATCAATGACTATTTTATTTGATGGAATTCAATAGATTCAAAATGTCAAATTTGTAAGGATTTCCTTTGTTTGGTAGCATTTAATGAATTTAGAGTACTAAAAGTTTGCAAACATACTTGTTGCAAAGAATATACGTTGGTTGTAGGCACAAAAGTTAATTTTGAGATCATTTTGAATGAATGAGTTCTTGTAATGAAAAGAGGAGCCTTGTACGAGGAAATGAAGAGGAAGTCTCATTATTTAGGAATTGAACCATTACATACTTCAATGAAAACTAAATAATGATCAATGATTCCTTTGTTTGATGGAATTCAAAGGATTCAAATGACAAAATGTGTGTAACATAATTGTTACAATGAATATAATCTTTCTTAAGGATACAAAAATTAATTTCAAGATCATTTTTTTTAATGAGTGTTTGTAATGCAAGGAAGAGCCTTATTAAGTAGAAATGAAGAGATAATCTCATTATTCAAAAATAAAACCATTGCATACTTGTAAGAAAAGCTAGTTATGTTGACTAACTCCTTTATTTCATGAAATTCAATAGATTCAGAGTACCAAAGGTCTATAGACATACTTATTTTAGTTGATATAATGTTTATTGATATGAACTCCATTTATATGTAAACAGAATCCAACACCAATGTTGGTATAGGATCATTCTAACACAAGTTAAGGGATTTGGAGTTCTGACCCAATGATTATAAACAACCAAGAACTAGAACTATAGGATTCAGACGCCACTCCTAGCAACAACAATGTTGAAGAATATAAGTCTAAGGAACAAACACACGCAAGTATGAAAGTTTAGAATTAGTTCTCAAAGAACTGGAGAAAATAGCTCATACACTCATGAAAACGGGTCTACCTCTCCCAGCCACCCTTTTTGCCCTTTTTATATGATTATAAACAACCAAAAACCAGAACTATAAAATTCAGACACCACTCTTAACAACAACAACGTTGAAGAAGATAAGTCTAGTGAACCAACATACGCAAGTATGAAAGTTCTAAATTAGTTCTCAAAGAACCAAAGAAAATAGCTCATACACTCATGAAAACGGGTCTACCACTCCCAGCCACCCTTTTTTCCCTTTTTATATGCTAACTCCTAGAAACCCTAACTAATAAGTTGGTCTTAATAAGGAAATTCATCCAACCCACTAAATAAGCTGGGCTTAATAAGGAATTTCGTCCAACCCACTAAATAAGCCAGGCTTAATAACAAATTTCGTCCAACCCACAAAATAATAATAAAAACACATGAAAATAACCCACTTAAAGGCCCAATCATGGGCTCTCAAATCCAACTTCCTTCTCAAGGCCATGGTTTGCAAATTCCTTGATAGATGACACATTTGCAAGCCCTAGTGAAAACTCCATCCTCCTTAACTTGTATTTGGTAACTTCCTGATAGTAAATGTCACATAACAGGTTGTTGAGAGCTTCCTTTATTTTCTTTGACCTTGCCCTTGTCATTGGTCCTCCAAGGTTTTGCAAAGTATCTACCCCCTTGTCAATTTGAGTTGGTACAATATGGTTTCCATCATTCCCACTCTCCTCAAAATGATTTGTCCTCAAATCAGCACCTACATCATCAAAGAGAAAAGGAGAAAGGTCAGAAACATTAAATGTTGCACTCACATTATACTTACCTGACAAGTCAAGTTTATATGCATTATTGTTGACTCTCACCACCACTTGAAAAGGACCATCTCCCCTTGGTTGCAACTTTGATTTCCTTTTCTTAGGAAATTTATCCTTTCGCAAATGTACCCAAACCAAATTACTAGGTTCAAAAGTGATATGCTTGTGACCTTTGTTGGCTTGTGTTTCATATTGTTTGGTTCTTCTCTCAATGTTAAGCCTAGCTTTCTCATGAAGTTGCCTAACCATTTCCACCCTCTATTTTCCATCTAAAGGCAATGGTACTAAATCCAAAGGCGACAATGGATTAAAACCATAAACAAGCTCGAAAGGAGAATAACTTGTAGCACTATGAACAACACGATTATAGGCAAACTCCATAAAAGGCAAACATTCTTCCCAGGTTCTAGAGTTCTTACCAATAATAGCATGCAACAATGTACCCAAAGTTTAATTTACTACCTCAGTTTGTCCATCAGTTTGTGGATGGTAAGTTGAAGAAAACAACAACTTTGTTCCAAGCTTTCCCCATATTGTTTTCCAAAAATGGCTCAAAATTTTTGCATCACGGTCTAACACAATACTCTTTGGCACTCCATGTAGGCGAACAATCTCTTTAAAAAATAAGTCTGTTATTTTGTTGATAGCTCTACAATCGACACACATCCTCCAAGATCCATCTTTCTTTGGCACAAGCAACATTGGCACTGCACATGGACTTATGCTCTCCTTTACATGTCCCTTCTCCATCAACTCATCAACTTGCCTCTGAAGCTCCTTTGTCTCCTCAAGATTACTTCTACACGCTGGCTTATTGGGAATGGGAGCTCTAGGAATAAGATCAATGTGATGTTCAATCCCTCTCCTTGGTGGATAACCATCTGGGATCTCCTGAGGGAACAAATCATTATAATCCTACAACAAAGATGAAATAGCACTAGGCAAAGATGAATCAAGGTTAGTGCTAGAGAAATAAGAATCCTTGTAAAGGATTAAGATCGTTTGTTGCCTAGCTTGGAAGGCAACCCTAACATCTGCTCCTTCTGCAAACACACTCACTTGTTTTCTTTCATCTTCACTCTTGTGAACTTGACCACTCTCATTCTCAGCTGATGGAAATCATATTCTACCAACTCAAATTGACAAGGGAGTAGATATTTTGCAAAACCTTGGAGGACCAATGACAAGGGCAAGGTCAAAGAAAATAAGGGAAGCTCTCAATAACTTGTTGTGCAACATTTACTATCAGAAAGTTGCCAAGTGCGAGTTAAGGAGGATGGCGTCTTCACCAGGGCTTGCGAATGTGTCATCGGTGGAGTAATTTGTGAACCATGGCCTTGGGAAGGAAGTTGGATTTGAGAGCCCATGATTGGGCCTTTAAGTGGGTTATTTTCATGTGTTTTTATTATTATTTAGTGTGTTGGACGAAATTCCTTATTAAGCACAGCTTATTAGATAGGGTTTCTGGGAGTTAGCATATAAAAAGGGCAAAAAGGGTGGCTGGGAGAAGCAGACCCATTTTCATGAGTGTATGAGTTATTTTCTTTGGTTCTTTGAGAACTAATTCTGAACTTTCATACTTGCATGTGTTGGTTCACTAGACGTATCTTCTTTAACATTGTTGTTGTTAGGAGTGGTGTCTAAATCTTATAGTTCTAGTTCTTGGTTGTTTATAATCATTGGGTCAGAACTCCAAATCCCTTAACCTATGTTAGAACGATCCTATACCAACATTGGTGTTGGGTGTCGTTTACATATAAACGGAGTTTGTATCATCAGCACTCTCAAATGCATTTATCTTCTTTTTCCCTCCTACACTTTCTTTTCTCTCGACTCTCTCTTTCTTTTTGCTCCTCCTTTTCTGCTCACTTTCATAAAGTCTCACTTGGTCTTCATACACCTGTTTTAGAGTCAATGGTGCCAGTGTAAATGGTCTTCCATCCATGGCGAATGAATAGCGGTTCTTGTAACCATCATGCAAAACTTTTCTGTCAAATTGCCAAGGACGGCCCAATAACAAATGTCCAATCTGCATAGGTACAACATCACAAGACAATTCATCCTTATATCTACCAATGGAAAATGGAACCACATCTTGTTTAGTCACTTTTACCACTCCACTGTCATTCAACCATTGCAAATTATATGGCCTAGGATGTTTGGTTGTAGGCAAGTTCAATTTTTCCACCAACTCTGTACTTGCTACATTAGTGCAACTACCTCCATCGATGATCAAGCAACAGAGTCTATCTTGAACTAAACATCGAGTATGGAAAATATTTTCCCGTTGAATCTCAACATCATTCTCCTCCTTAACCTGTGCACTAAGGGCTCTCCTTACTACTAAAAGCCTTCCACCATGCTCTAGATACTCTATCCCTTCATCAACATCACTAGCATCCTCTAATGGTGGCACTTGGTCTTCATCACTAGCATCACTGCTAGACACATAATCACCATTCTCCTTAAGGTACATGGTTCTCTTGTTAGGACATTGTGAAGCCACATGACCCATACCCAGACATCTAAAGCATTTGATGTCTCTAGTTTTTCCTTAGGTGCCCTCAAGTTTTTCTTCAAATTTGCCCCTTTCCAGCTGCCCCAACTAGTCTTAGGTCTGTGTGAATTGCTTTTTAGCTTAGAAGTCATCTTCACTTCCTTCTTCCCCCAGTTCAACTCCTAAAAAGATGAACCTAAGTTCTGCTTATGACCAGAAGTGCTCCTCCCCTTAAGTTGCCTCTCAACTTTCATGACAATGTGTACATGTCTTCAAGCTCTACATAGTGTTGTAGCTCTACCACATCAGCTATGCTCCTATTCAACCCTTGGAGGAACCTAGCCATGGTTGCTTCCCTATCCTACATTACATTTGCCCTAACCATAGCAATTTCCATCTCCTTATGGTACTCTTCCACACTCTTGGAACTTTGTGTAAGGCTCTGCAGCTTGTTATACAAATCCTTATAATAAGAGCTGGGAACAAATCTCCTTCTCATCATGGTCTTCAACTCATTCCAAGTTTCTATAGCCCTCTCAAAATTCCTTCTCCTTGTGGTAACTTGCTGGTCCCACCATACTACAGCATAATCAGTGAACTCTGCCATAGCTAACTTCACCTTCTTCTCCTCAGAGAAGTTGTGGCACTCATATATTAATTCTATCCTTCGTTCCCAATCCAAATAGACATTAGGGTCAGTTTTCCTTTGGAAAGAAGGTATTTTCATTTTAATACTACTAAGATTTTTATCTACTCCTTCCTCTCCTCTATTTCTATTATCCCAACCTCCATTGTACCTATCATAAACATTTTCATTGCCTTTTGCTGCTCTACCATTCCTATTACCACGTCCTCCTCTAAAACCACCTTTAAAGTTTCTACTAGCATTACCACCATCGTCATAATAATCATCACCATCTTCACCAAGGTCATGTTCAAATTGCTCCTTCATGACCCTCCCAGCTGGCCTCTTAGGATTGACACTTGATTCCCCTTCTTTTTGATCCATCCTGTCTTGAACTTCCCAAAGCGCTTAGTCAATCCTATCAAACTTCTATTCTAAGGATTTCATAAGCTATTTGAAATCTAGAACAACTACTTCCTCCTCTCCATGTGGGAAATTGCCTTCTTTAGCATTAGACATTGTACATGCAGGATTGTTAGTAAATATAGAATATGCCTCACAAAACTCCCTCCCTTGCATGTTTGCTCTCCACTCAACTACAGTAGTCCTCAACTTTCATGTTTCACACAATAAATTGCAAAAGTCTAAGAGCTCTTTCAGTAGTCCCAAGCAAACTAAATTCAGAACAAACAAAACTTGAATATATCAATCCTAGACCTACCTCTTCAAAGAAGTGACAGGACCAAGAAGATGGGCAATAAAGCAAACAGAATGACAAGAAATTCAATGATATGAGCAGTGTAATTGGACAACAATCAATTATCAAATATAATTGAGTAAATGACCAATTGAGCAATGAACCTTTTTTTTTTTTCTCAGTTAACTAATGGGTATTTCTGTGGAAGGAACAAATATCAGAAAAGAAACCTACAAAATACATGACTTTGGTTCTGCTTTTTTTTTTTGCGTTTTTTTTTTCTCTTTTTGATTATTCAACCAACAACGAAGAATACATGAAAGATATGATAACAACAATATAACTAACCTAAGTTAGAGCCAAGGCTCTAATACCAAATGATACGAACTTTGTTTATATGTAAATGGAACCCAACACCAATGTTGGTATAGGATCGTTCTAACACAAGTTAAGGGATTTAGAGTTCTAACCCAATGATTATAAACAACCAAGAACCAAAACTATAAGATTCAGATACTACTCCTAACAACAACAACATTGAAGAAGATAAGTCTAGTGAACCAACACACGTAAGTATGAAAGTTCTGAATTAGTTCTCAAAGAACCAGAGAAAATAGCTCACACTCATGAAAACGGATCTGCCTCTCCCAGCTACCCTTTTTTCCCTTTTTATATGCTAACTCCCAGAAACCCTAACTAATAAGCTGGTCTTAATAAGAAAATTTGTCCAACCCACTAAATAAGTTGGGCTTAATAAGGAATTTCGTCCAACCCACTAAATAAGCTGGGCTTAATAAGGAATTTCATCCAACCCACTAAATAATAATAAAAACACATGAAAATAACCCACTTAAAGGCCCAATCATGGGCTCTCAAATCCAACTTCCTTCCCAAGGCCATGGTTCGCAAATTCCTCCATAGATGACACATTCACAAGCCCTAGTGAAGACTCCATCCTCCTTAACTCGTACTTGGTAACTTCCTGATAGTAAATGTCGCACAACAGGTTTTTGAGAGCTTCCTTTATGTTCTTTGACCTTGCCTTTGCCCTTGCCATTGGGCCTCCAAGGTTTTGCAAAGTATCTGCTCCCTTGTCGATTTGAGCTAGTACAATATGGTTTCCATCATTTGTTGCATGCAAAAATGATTATTTTGCATGAATGAGTTCTTTTATTGAATGGTAGAGGGCTATTAGGAAGAAATGAAGTGATACTTAAATCATTTCACACTTGTAGGAAAAACAAATAATGATCAATAACCCTTTTGTTTAGTAGGATTCAATAGAATTAGAGTACTTAAGGTTTACAAATGTGCTTATTATAGTCAATATAATGTTTGTCATATACATAAACAATAATTTTGAATGAATGAGTTTTTCCCTATTTATAAACATAAGAAGAGGAAAAAGAGGGGAGACATGAAAGCACTACCCTTTATTTCAGGGTTATAATGATTTCTTTTTGCTATCCCAAGAGCTTATTAGTTCACATCAACGAAAGTATAAATTCTTCACGTTGGAATGGCATAAGTAGCATTCAAATGACGAAATATATACAAAAATGCTTGTTGCAATGGATATAATCTTTCTTAGGGACACAAAGTTAATTTTAAGATCTTTTTTCTCAATGAGTGCTTAGAATGTAAGAAGTAGCCTCATTAAGTGGAAATGAAGAGACAATCTTATTATTCAAATATAAAACCATTACATACATGTGAGAAAAGCTAATTATGTTGATAGACTCCTTTATTTTATGGAATTCAATGGATTTATAGTACAAAAAGTTTATTATTTTTCATGAATGAGTTTTTCTAATGAAATGTAAAGACATATTAGGAAGAAATGGAAAGATGGTCTCTTTACTCAAAAATTAAACCATTGCATACTTGTAGAAAAAAGCTAATATTGATCAATGTCTCCTTCGTTTGATTAAATTCAATGGAATCTTAGTAGCAAAGGTGTATAAATATGCATGTTGCAATGAATATAATGTTTGTTAGGGGTTTAAAAGTTGATTTCAAGATCATTTTGTATGAAAGAGTTCCTGCAATGAAAGGTGGAAACCTATTAGGAAGAAATGAAGAGAGTCTCATTATTTTGAAATTAAACCACCACATACTTGTAAAAAAAAAATAAGTTTATAACGAATAATGGCTCCTTTATTTGATAAAATTTGATGGATTCAAACCACCAAATATGTACATATGTGCCTATTGCAATGAATATAAAGTTTGTCACTAACACAAAAGTCAAGTTCAAGATTGTTTTATGTGAAGAGATAGTCTTATTATTTAGGACTTAAACCATTGCATACATATATACAAAGCTAATAATGATTAATGCCTCTTTCATTTGATGGAATTCAATGGATTCTTAAAAGCAAAGGTGTATAGATGTGCTTGTTGCAATGAATACAAAGTTTATTGCTAATGTAAGAGTTAATTTCAAGATCATTTTGTACAAATGAGTTCTTGAAATTAAAGGTAAAGCCTTGCTAGGAAGAAATGAAGAGATGGTCTTATTATTTAGTAATTGATCCATTGCATACTTGTAAAAAAGATTCATAATGATCAATGTCTCCTTCGTTTGATGGAATTCAATGGATTTCTAATAGCAAAAATCTATAAATATATGTATTGCAATGGATATAATGTTTATTAGGGGTCCAAAAGTTAGTTTCAATATCATTTTGTGCAAATGAGTTCTTGTAGTGAAAGGTGAAGACTTGTCAGGAAGAAAAGAAGAGACAATCTCATTATTCCAAAATTGAACAATTGCATACTTGTAAGAAAAGCTCACAATGATCAATAACTCCCTTATTTGATAGAATTTGATGGTTTCAAACCACCATATGTGTACACATGTCTTTGTTGCAATGCATACTTGTAAGAAAAGCTAATAATGATCAATGCCTCCTTTGTTTGATTAAATTCAATGGATTCCTAATAGCAAAGGTGTATAGACATGTGTATTACAATGAATATAATGTTTTTTAGGGGTCAAAAAGTTAATTTTAAGATCATTTTGAGTGAATAAGTTCTTACAATAAAAGGTAGAGCCTTATTAGGAAGAAATAAAGAGACATAATCATTATTTAGGAATTAAACCATTACATACTTGTAAAAAAAAGCTCATAATGATCAATGCCTCCTTCATTTGATGGAACTCAATAAATTACTAGTAGTAAAGGTGTATAGACATTTGTGTTGTAATGAATATAATGTTTTTTATGGTCCAATAGTTAACTTCATGATCAATTTAAGCAAATGAGTTCTTGGAATAAAAAGTGGAACATGTTAAGAAGAAATGAAGAGATAGTCTCATTATTTAGGAATTGAACCATTGCATACTTGTAAAAACAGCTCATAATGATTAATGACTCCTTTGTTTGATGGAATTCGATGGATTCAAACCATCGAATGTGTACATATGTTCTTGTTGCAATGTATACTTGCAAGAAAAACTAATAGTGATCAATGTCTTCTTCATTTGATGGAATTCAATGGATTCCTAGTATTAAGTATAATGATGTATAGTATAATGGTGGTATCATCTAAAATGGAATTTAGACAGAATATCTAAACATCAGATTCTCATTTTACTCTATTACATAATGATGCTTGCTATTGCTGTAAAACCAAAGGGTAATTCTAATCCTAAAATAATGAAATTTATAACAAGTAGATTTAGTAGACAATTTAAAGGTTGGTGAAATTTTTATTTGTCAAAAGAAGTTAAATTGCAAATATTCTTTGTTATAAAAGCAGAGCAAGGGCTCTAACTATTTGATTTTTTAATACATAAATTTATGTTATTATCAATCATTTTATTGGTATAACTACCTTATTAATTGATAAAACATATGAGCAACTCATTAATTTGAGATGCCTAGAATTGTCTCATTTTAAGTGGTACAAGGATGTCTTCTTCTATGAGGTTTTTATTAAGGAAGATAGCTAGAGTATCTTTTAGAAGGAAAATTTTCTTTCTAGGTTACTTAAACTATTTCTAGAAAGAGTAAAAAATAAGTTAAAATCTTATCACATAGGAGATATTAATTACTCTAGTTATATTTATGGAGAATGAGTTGCAAAAGTTGTAATGAAATAAAACAATATAAGCAGTTGCAAAATAAAAAAAATTAGGGTAAAAATGTTTTAGGAGATTTTTATGAGCAGATGGGTTATCCACCTATAAATTATTCAAAAAAATATAAGAAGAAGAATTATAAACCCATAACTCAAAAGTAAACCTTTCATTTAAATGAGAAATTAAAAGAAAAGAAAAAACCTAACATGTAGATTAAAAGAAAAGGACAATTGTTTGTTATAAATGTGAAAAATTAGAACATTATTTAAATAAATTTAAAATGAAACAAAAAATTCAAGAGTTATCTTTAGATAAGGACCTTAAAAGGTCATTGATGCACATTTCTTATTAAAAAATGTGTCTAAAGAGTTAAACTTAGAAGTAGACCTTCTTGAGGAAGGAGCTACCTCTAAATTTAATTTTGACAAAGGTAATAGTTTTAATCTACAATGCAATTATCATCGAATTTTATGCAAAAGTATTAACTTAATAGTCCTTGCAAAAGAAGATAGTTTAATATTATATTTTATTGATAAAATTGCATATCCAAAAGAGAAAAGAGAATAATTAGAAATATATATTTATTTGACTCAAGATAAAACTAAAATCAAAGAGTTAGAAGAAGATTATAGTTTAAAAATTGTTATTCAAAGAATTAAAAATAATCATTCTACTTTAAAAACTAGAACTATAAAACCCTTTATTAGAGAGCTTAAAACTGAAATCAATTAATTAAAAGATGAAATCAAAGAGTTAAAAGAAAGAGTGTTAGTTATAGAATCAATATTTGATAAGGTAAAAGTTCCTCCAAACATTCTAGATACATTTTTAAGAAGGAGTTAAATGCTTTTCAATATATCAATTTTATTGATAGGATTATTACCTATTAATGGCATATTAAAATTATAGTTGTAATTAATAAAAAAAATATTTTCTTTGTCATCGTTGTAATTAATTCATGCGCTAATATGAATTGTATTAATGAGGGAATAGTCTCTTCAAAATACTTTTCAAAAATAATTGAAATGTTTAACACTGTAAATAAAAGTAAGCTTGTAATTAGATACAAGTTATCACAAGCAAGTAATATGCAATGAGAGGATTTGCATAAAAATTCCCTTTGTGTTGGTTAAAAACTTGTCTTAAGATATTATCTTGGAAAATCCCTTCTTGCACATGTTATATTAGTGATTAAGGGATTCACTCGAAGATAAACAAAAAGTTTATTAGTTTTACATTTGTATATACTTAATATAGGGAAATAGATTCATTTCAAAAAACAATTAGAAAAAAAGAAAGATTTATTCAATATCCTTGAAATGAAGTAAAAATTAAATATTTACAAGAAAAAATTAATACTCATGTTATTTAAGTTAAAATATAAGAAATACAAACAAAATTAGAAACCATGGTTTGTGTGAAAATTCCTATGGCTTTTTGGTTTAGGAAAAAGCATATAGTAAAATTACTATATGAAATAACTTTTAATGAAAGTCAAATACCTATAAAAGCCAAACCCATAGTTATGGGACGAAGGCATTTAGAGATCTGTAAAAATGAAATAAATGATCTTTTAAAGAAAGGTTTTATTAAAAAGAGTAATGGTCCTTGGAATTGCCTAGTATCTTATGTTAAAACTGTTGTAGAATTAGAAAGACAAGTTCCAAGATTAGTTATTAATTACAAACTTTTAAATAAGTTATTAAGATGGATTAAGTATCCTATATCTAATAAGAAAAATTTGCTTAACATTTATTAAAACTTAAATATTTTCAAATTTTGATATAAAATTTGGTTATTAGTAAATCAAAATTCTTGAAAAAGATAAATATAAAGTAACATTTATTGTTCCATTCAAACATTTTAAATGGAATGTAATGTCTTTTAGATTAAAAAATGCACCCTTTGAGTTTTAGAAAATTGTAAATGAAATATTCAATACTTTTTTAGCATTTACAGTTGTTTATTTCAATACTTATTCTTTAATACTATCAAGTAAAATTTAAACATCTAAACCTTTTCTTAAAGGTTACTAAAAATATTGGTCAAGTAGTTTTTGTTAAAAAGATAATGTTATTTCAAACTAAGGTTAGATTCCTTGGGCACTTCATCGAAAATGAAACTGTTGTTTCCATTGATTGAGCAATTGAGTTTATCTCTAATTTCTTGCTAAAATAAAAGACAAATAACAATTGCTATGATTTTTGGAATATTTAAATTATATCTCAAAATTTTATGAAGAGTTAGCTTACGATACTAAACCTATTTTGGAAAGATAACTAAAAAATATTACAAACTAGACAAATGAGCCTATAAAGGAAGTTAAGAAAATTAAAATAAAAACAAAAGAACTATCATGTTGAACCCTTCCTTATCTTAATGCTTTTAAAATAGTTGAAAATGATGCATTAGATAAAGGATATGGAGGAATTCTTAAACAAAGGATTGACTCTAAAGAATAGTTGGTTTGCTTCACTTTAGGAGTCTAGAGAGGAGTTAGAGTTAACTACTCTACCATAAAGAAATTTTAGCAGTTGTACTATGCATTCAAAAATTTAAAAGTGATATGTTAAATTAGAAATTTCTATTAAGGATAGATTTTAAGGCAGCAAAGAATGTGCTTACTAAAGGTGTTAAGAATATTGCTTCTAAACAAATCTTTGCCAAATGATAATGAATTTTATTGGTGTTAAAATTTAATATCATGTTTATTAAAGAAAATTGAAATTCTCTACCTAATTTCCTAACTTTCATACAAGGACCTTAGTCCCTAATAATGTCAGTTAATTCATCAACTAAAGATGCAAAATTAAAAGAAGTTGATAAACTTTGTAGTGATACTTATAAGTGAGCTTTAAATCAATTTATAGCATATCCTTTAATTTCAAAACACATAGACTTTTTATATGCTGTTGAGAATAATTACACTTAACTTAAACCTAGTGAGGTTGATCAATTTTATGTTAAAAAGATGATATGTATCCTTATACCAGTATGAAGGATTGCTTGCACTATCAATAGATATTGTATGAAATAGGTTTAGTGGTTATCAAACCTATAGAATGAGGATCTAGATTGGCCTATGGCTTTAGAGATTAGGCCTAAGCTAAATTCAAGATAACGAAAATTCTTTATCTAAAAGATTTGAAGCAAGGTGATTAGTTTGGTTATAAAGATTTAAAGGAATGGTGAAAGGTTAAATCTTATAATTACCTTGATTATATTAAAGTATGGGAAAGAGCATTATTATATGAAAACAAGCAAAAGAAATTTAGTTGGTTCATTCAAATGCATTGTTTTAATGATTTGAAGAAATTTATGAATGGGTGTAAAATCTAGCTTTTCAAATAGCTTACACCATCTAACCCTACCTCATAAAGTAAGAACTATTTATGAATAGTTTTGGAAAGTGAATGAGGAAGTTAAAGACCCATTATTGATGTTTGCTGCATGGTATCACATCATACGGATTATCAAATGGGATTACACTATTATGGAAAGCTAGCCAACAATATAGATATGGACATTAAGCATGTTCCAAGGTTGTCACAAAAGATTAATATCTAATGTTAAGAGAAATTCAATTTCTATAAAGATGGAGTGCTTATTATGATGCGGAAAACCCCAAAAAGACGTGGCTTAGGGACCCAACGCACACAATGAATCAAAGAACAACCAGGAAAGCTAAATCAGAGTTGAATGACACAAACCCTAGACCCAATATTCGAAGGAAGACGAACCTAGGGTATTCAAGAAGGATATGGACGCCACACTCCAGAAAAGGAAGGAATTGGGAGTGATAAGTCGATTTGAACGCCACAAGAAGAATTACCTCTTGATAAGTTCTTTAGTTCTTGAAAGAACCGAGGGAGAAAAACCCTTGCTGTTTATTTCACTCAAAGTTGTATATCTCCAAAGCTTACAAGGGGTGCCTATTTATAGGCTTAGATAGCAATCCTAAAAGAGGTAAAATTCCTACTTAGGAGAAATATCTATTTTGGAGGGATTTCGGACTACTTCCAGCACATACATTGAACTCCTATTTAGGAGTGAATTCTATCACTTATTTTGACCTATTTAAGTAGTCCAATTATATTAAATAGGCCTGGGCTTCTTTTAAGACTTGAATTCACACCATTTGAAGCCTGGTTGGCCTGAGTGTCCAAAATCAGCCCATTTAGTGCTTCTTTGATCTTTCTGGCCCTAGCTCGCGTTATTGGGCCTTCTGGAATTTGCAATGGACCTCTTGCATCAATTGAAGCTCTAGCTTGTGTTGGATTTTTTGTATCTTCTGAAACCTTCCGCCCATCATCTCCATGGTTCTCATCATATTAGTAAAGGAGTCATTTGTATGAATGGGCCTAAAGCTTTACCTCCAAAGCCCATGCCTTTCAACCCATATGAGATATTGAAGACTTTAAAGAGGTCGGTATTAAGTGAAAAGGCTATTAAAAATTATGACTGCATTACTATAACCAAAACAAAACATGCAAGTAAACCAAGTAAGAAGTAGTTGGAAACACCTCAATTATGACATCTTGCAAAATTCTTAGGAACCACATGAGCTATAAAAGATAAAACTACTTTCAATGGAAAAGGACTCACAGGACCTAACAGATAGCTTTTACTAAAGCTACTTTAACAAAAGAAAGGAATCAAGGGCAACTTTACTTTAGAAAAGAGATTCCTTCAATAATAGTTATCACATTTTCTTTTGTATAAATAGATCTCTTGGCTACTCCTAAAGATAGAGTCCAATTTCCTTCCTTCTAAGATTAAGTCTCTCTCTCTCTCTCTCTCTCTCTCTCTCTCTCTCTCTTCTCTCCCTTGGTAAACTAAACACCTATAACAACATTTGGTTCAATAAAAGCTTTTTTTTTTTTGTAAGTAAGCTATTTTTACTATTTTTGTATAAGTTTTTATAAATTATGTAGCTTTATATCTATCTTTATGTGTTTTAATATCCCTTTATATTTTTGTGTGATCCTTTGCTAATAAGATAGAAATAATATTAGAGTTTGTGACCTTCTAAAGTGTTGTAGAAAGTTTTAGTTTATCTATATCTCATAGTTAAAACCCTAAGTCATGCTACCTTTGTGCTCATGTTTGTCGTGATTAGGTGTGTAGAGTCATGGTATAAGACATTGGCAATGATAGCATGAGATATGCATAGGTTAAGATCTAATAGACTTTTTAAGAGTAATAGTCTTTTTAGGAATAGAAATAAAGAAATAATTATTAGTGAAGATTTAGATAATAATTATTTGCAGAAGTAAATTCTTCCTTCTTCTTCCTTATCCCATGTTTATTAATTAGGAGGTTTCTTAACAAAAAATGATTATGTTATTAAAATAGTTGAAAAAGCACTACCTTTAACTCAAGGTTATAATGATTTCTTTTTGTTATCCCAATAGCTTATCAGCTCACATTAACAAAAGTATAAGTTCTTTTACATTGGGATGGTACAAATAGTACATAAACTTACTACTACATTGAGTTTAAATAACTCTGCTATCACTTGTATTTGTGATAAAAGACATAATAGGTTTCATGACTCCTTATTAGGAGTAGTTGAATCTACTCTAAGTGATAAATTTATTTGGTTTTCATGTTTTTTGAACTTTACTTTATATTTATTCGATCCTAATTTAATGTGAGCTTTATACCTAGATATTAAAACTGAAAGATTTGATATGATGCTTGCTTTGGAAAATTTAATCCTTATTTACAGGATGCATTGTACAATTATGAACACCACTATCCCAAGAATTAAAGAAATTCCAATAAAATATGTAGACAAAGCGATTATGACAATATTTTTTATGAATAAGTCAAAAACTAATCTTTTGATTCCTTAAACAATTGCTTGGTATAAGGTTAAATTACTTAAGAAATGAACTTTAGAAAAAGTTTTTAAACCTATTAAACAAACATTAAGATGGATTGGGTATCCTATACCTAACAAAAATGATTTACTTAATAGGCTTTATGAAGCTCAAATATTTTCAAAATTTGATATAAAGCTGGTTATTGGTAAATCCAAATTCATGGAAAAGATAAATAATAAATAACATTTATAGTTTCATTTAAACATTATGAATGAAATGCATTGCCATTCAGGTTAAAAGCAAATTAAATTTTGGCATCCCTATTTTTATAATGAATAATTTCCTCCACTTATTGATTTACCAGTTTAACAAGTACAACAACTTTTTATAAAGTCCATTTCTTAGGTAATTTAACTTGATCCCGAAAAATTGTTTTTGGAACCAAAAACATAAGCTTTTGACCTATTCATCAAAAACAATGTCGTAGTCCCTTTATCTATATATCTTGCTAGAATTTCTTTAATTCTTGGAATAATAGTGATCATAAACTTCTAATATATCTTATAAATATGAATTAGATTTTCTAAAACAGGCATTATATCAAATCCTTCAGTTTTAATATCTAGGTATAAAGCATGCATTAAATTAGAATCTAACAAAGATAAAGTAAAATTTAGAAAACATGAAAACTAAATAGGTATGTTACTCAAAGTGAATTCAACTACACCTAATAAGGAGTCATGAAATCTATAATATCTTTTATCATGAACATAAATGATAGTTGAGTTATTTAAACAAAGTCTAGTAATAGGCTTTCATGTTGTTTATACCATCCTAATACAATGAACTTATACTTTGTTGATTTGACCTAATAAGCCTTTGGGATAGCAAAAAGAAATCATTATAACCTTGAGTTAAGGGTAGTGCTTCTTCAATTATTTTAAGTGTAGAACCTCTTTAAAGGTAGCTCTTTCCTTAAAAAGGTCTATTTCTAAGTTTGACTCTTCAGACTCACTTTTTAATAAGAAAATGTGCATTAATGACCTTTTAAGGCCCTCATAGAGAGATAACTCTTGGATTTTTCACTTCATTTTACATTTATTTGAATAATGTCCTATTTTTTTGCATTTGTAATCGACAATTGTCTTTTTCTTTTTCTTGTGTGAACTAGGTTTTTTCTTTTCTTTTGATTTCTCATCTTAATAAAATGTTTTCTTTTAGGTTATAGGTTTTTAATTCTTTTTCTTATATTTTTTTTTTGGAAAATTTAGAAGTAGATAACTCATCTGCTAATAAAAATCTCCTAAAACTTTTTTACCTTGAATTTTTTTCATTTTGCAACTGCTATTATTTACTGCATGTTGAGTTTGCATATAATAAAATTGTTCATTCTATTACTAGTTACTCTTTATTTGAAATTATATATAATTTTAATCTTTTAACTTCTTTGGATTTAGTGCTTATATCTATTGATGAGTATGCTAGTTTAGATGGTGAATGCCAGGTTGACACGGTGAAGAAATTGCATGAGAAGGTGCGACAACATATTGTAAAATGAATTAAGCGATATGCACCCCATGTTAACAAAAGGTAAAAAAAGGTGGTATTTGAACTTAGGTTTAGGTGCATATGCATAAGGAATGATTCTTAACTTAGAAGCATTCAAAGCTACAGCTTAGAGGAGATGATCCTTTTCAAGTAGTACCACAAATTAATAACAATGCTTATAAGTTGGACTTTTGTAGTAAGTATAAAGTAAGTGGAACATTTAATATTTCTAATCTTTCTCCTTTTGATGTAGATGATAATTTAAGGATGAATCTTTTTGAGAAGAGAGGGAATGATGAGAAACTTGGAGATAATACATGGAAGGCTTCAAAGGATGCAAGAGATCCACTACACAATCTAGAAGGTCCAATAATGCAAGCTAAAGAAAAAAAAATTAAAAAAGCACTAAATGGGTTGATTGAAGACATTCCTACCAACTAAACTATAATGGTGTGAATTCAAATTTGAAAGAGAATAAAGACCTTATTAATATGATTTAAATACTTGATGGGTCAACGTTAAGTAATAGCATTCATTCCTAAATAGGAGTTTGTTTTAAATAAGTTTTTGTTATAAAAATAGAAGTTTTTTGAATAAGAATTTGTTCTTAATAAAATTTGTCCTAAATAGGATTTTATACCTTTTTAAGATTTGTTATCTTAGCCTATAAATAGGCACCTCCTTGTAAACTTTAAACTTAGGCAATTGGAGAGAAATAAAAAGCGAGAGTTCTCTCCTTTAATTGTTTTGAGAACTAAAGAACTTATCAAGAAGTAACTCTTTTTATGGCGTTTAACTAAACTTATCACTCCTAATTCCCTTCTTTTTACCTATCATTTTATAACTTATTTCTTCTAATAACATGGGTTAAAATAAAACCCTTTTTCCCATCTCTAGTTTAACTAGAGGACTTGGAGCTTGATGAGCTATCTCTTTAATCTTTTCTTTAATTCTATCAAACTAATTGCCTATAAACTAAAGACAAAAACTAGTATAATTTCCTTACTTTATAGTAGCATTAGTAGATGCTTCAGCTTTGTATGAAGAGGCTATAATGTGTTCTAGCAAATGAGTTATTGTAGTGAAAGGTGGAGACTTGTTAGGAAGAAATGAAGAGATTTATTATTCCAAAATTAAACCATTACTTACTTATAAAAAAAACTCATAATGATCAATGACTCCTTTGTTTAATGCAATGAATACATATGTGCTTATTGCAATGAATATAAAATTTGTTGCCAACATAAAAGTTAATTTCAAGATCATTTCGTATGAATCAGTTCTTGTAATAAAAGGTGGAGACTTGTTAAAAAGAAATAAAGAGATAATCTCATTATTCTAAAATTGAACCACTACATATTTGTAAAAAAGGCTCATAATGATCAATGACTCCTTTGTTTGATGTAATTTGATGGATTCAAACCACCAAATGTGTACATATATGCTTATTGTAATGAATATAATGTTTGTTGACAATGTAAAAGTTAATTTCAAAATTATTTTTTATGAATGAGTTCTTACAGTGAAAGGTGAAGCCTTGCTAGGATGAAATAAGGAGATGATCTCATTATTAAGGAATTAAACCATTGCATACTTATAAGAGAGGCTAATAATGATCAATACCTCCTTTGTTTGATGGAATTTAATAGATTCTTAGTACCACAAATGTGCTTGCTGCAGTGAATATAAAGTTTATTGCCAATGTAGAAGCTAATTTTAAAATCATTTTGTACAAATGAGTTCTTATAGTGAAAGGTATAGCCTTGTTAATAAGAAATGAGGAGACAATCTCATTATTGAGGAATTGAACCTGATAGAAACCATGTTGTACCAACTCAAATCAATAAGGGAGTTGATACTTTGCAAAACCTTGGAGGACCAATAACAAGGGCAAGGTCAAAGAAAATAAAGGAAGCTCTCAACAACTTGTTGTGCAACATTTACAGTTAAGAAGTTGCCAAATACGAGTTTAGGAGGATAGAGTCTTCACTAGGGCTTGCGAATGTGTCATCTATGGAGGAATTTGTGAACCATGGCCTTGGGAAGGAAGTTGGATTTGAGAGGCCATAATTGGGCCTTGAAGTGGGTTATTTCCATGGGTTTTTATTATTATTTAGTGGGTGGACGAATTTCCTTAATAAGCCCAGCTTATTTGGTGGGTTGGATGAATTTCCTTATTAAACCTAGCTTATTAGTTAGGGTGCACGAATTTCTTTATTAAGCCCAGCTTATTAGTTAGGGTGCATGAATTTCTTTATTAAGCCCAGCTTATTAGTTAGGGTTTCTAGGGATTAGTATATAAAAAGGGCAAAAAGGGTGGCTGGAGGAGGCAGACTCGTTTTCATGAGTGCATGAGCTATTTTCTCTGGTTCTTTGAGAACTAACTCTGAACTTTCATACTTGGGTGTGTTGGTTCACTAAACTTATCTTCTTTAACGTTGTTGTTGTTAGGAGTGGCATCCGAATCTTACAGTTCTGGTTCTTGGTTGTTTATAATCATTGGGTCAGAACTCCAAATCCTTTAAGCTGTATTAGAATGATCCTATACCAACATTGGTGTTGGGTTTCATTTACATGTAAATGGAGTTCGTATCATTTGGTATCAGAGCCTTGGCTTTAACTTAGGTTAGTTATATTGTTGTTATCATATCTTTCATGTATTCTTCGTTGTTAGTTGAACAATCAAAAAGAGAAAAAAAAACACAAAAAAAACAAAAATAAATAGAAACAAAATTGTGTATTTTATAGGTTTTTTTTCTGATATTTGTTTCTTCCACAAAAATACCCATTAGTTAATTGAAAAAAAAATTGAGTTCATTGCTCAATGGGTCATTTACTCAATTATATTCAATAATTGATTGTTGTCTAATTGCACTGCTCATATCATTGAATTTCTTGTCATTCTGTTTGCTTTATTGCCTATCTTCTTGGTCATGTCATTTCTCTAAAGAGGTAGCTCTAGGATTGATATATTCAAGTTTTGTTTGTTCTGAATTTAGTTTGCTTGGAACTACTGAGAGAGGTCTTAGAGTTTTTCAATTTATTGTGTGAAACACGAGAGTTGAGGACTACTATAGTTGAGTGGAGAGCAAACACACAAGGGAGAGAGTTTTATGAGGCATATTCTTTATTTACTAACAATCTTGCATGTACGATGTCTAATGCTAAAGAAGGCAGTTTCCCATATGGAGAGGAGGAAGTAGGTGTTCCATATTTCAAATTGTTTATGAAATCCTTAGAACAGAAGTTTGATAGGATTGACCAAGTGCTTTGGGAAGTTCGAGATAGGATGGATCAAATAAAAGGGGAATCAAGTGTCAATCTTGAGAGGCCAGCTAGAAGGGTCATGAAGGAGCAATTTGAACATGACGTTGGTGAAGATGGTAATGATTATTATGATGACGGTGATAATGCTAGTAGAAACTTCAGAGGTGGTTTTAAAGGAGGACGTGGTAATAGGAATGGTAGAGGAGCAAGAGGTAATGGAAATGTTTATGATAGGTACATTAGAGGTTGGGATAACAGAAATAGAAGGGAGGAAGGAGTAGACAAAAATCTTAATAGTATTAAAATGAAAATACCTTCTTTCCAAGGGAAAGTTGACCTTAATGTCTATTTAGATTGGGAACGAAAGGTAGAATTAATATATGAGTGCCATAAATTCTCTAAGGAGAAAAAGGTGAAGTTAGCTATGGCAAAGTTCACTGATTATGTTGTAGTATGGTGGGACCAGCAAGTTACCACAAGGAGAACGAATTTTGAGACAACCATAGAAACTTGGAATGAGTTAAAGACTGTGATGAGAAGGACATTTGTTCCTAGCTCTTATTATAGGGATTTGTATAACAAGTTACAGAGCTTTACGCAAGGTTCCAAGAGTGTGGAAGAGGACCATAAGGAGATGGAAATTGCTATGGTTAGGGCAAATGTAATGGTGGATAAGGAGGCAACCATGGCTAGGTTCCTCCAAGGGTTGAATAGGAGCATAGCTGATGTGGTAGATCTGCAACACTATGTAGAGCTTGAAGACATGGTACACATTTCCATGAAAGTTAAAAGGCAATGTAAAGGAAGGAGCACTTCTGGTTATAAGTAGAACTTAGGTTCATCTTTTTGGAAGTCGAACTGGGGGAAGAAGGAAGTGAAGATGACTTTTAAGCAAAAAAACAATTCACATAGACCCAAGACTAGTGGGGGCAGCATTGAAAGGGGCAAATTTGAAGAAAAACTTGAGGGCACCCAAGGAAAAACTAGAGACATCAAATGCTTTAGATGTCTGGGTAGGGGTCATGTGGCTTCATAATGTCCTAACAAGAGAACCGTGTACCTTAAGGAGAATGGTGACTATGTGTCTGGCAGCGATGCAAGTGATGAAGACCAAATACCGCCATTAGAGGATGCTAGTGATGTTGATGAAGAGATAGAGTATCCGGAGCATGGTGGAAGGCTTTTAGTAGCAAGGAGAGCCCTTAGTGCGCAGGTTAAGGAGGAGAATGATGCTGAGATTTAGCAGGAAAATATTTTCCATACTTGATGTTTAGTTTAAGATAGACTCTATTGCTTGATCATCGATGGAGGTAGTTGCACTAATGTAGCAAGTATAGAGTTGGTGGAAAAATTGAACTTGCTTACAACCAAACATCCTAGGCCATATAATTTGCAATGGTTGAATGATAGTGGAGTCGTAAAAGTGACTAAACAAGTTATGGTTCCATTTTCCATTGGTAGATATAAGGATGAATTGTCTTGTGATGTTGTACCTATACAAACTGGGCATTTGTTATTGTGTCGTCCTTGGCAATTTGACAAAAAAGTTTTGCATGATGGTTACAAGAACTGCTATTCATTCACCATGGATGGAAGACCATTTACATTGGCACCATTGACTCCAAAAGAGGTGTATGAAGACCAAGTGAGACTTTATAAAAATGAGCAAAAGAGGAGGAGCGAAAAGAAAAATAGAGTCGAGAGAAAAGAAAGTATAGGAGGAAAAAAAAAGATAAATGCATTTGAGAGTGCTGAGTACGAGAGTGGTCAGGTTCACAAGAGTGAAGATGAAAAAAAACAAGTGAGTGTGTTTGCAAACGGAGCAGATGTTAGCGTTGCCTTCCAAGCTAGGCAACAAATGATCTAAATCCTTTCCAAAGATTCTTATTTTTCTAACACTAACCTTGATTCATCTTTGCCTAGTGCTATTTCATCTTTATTGCAGAATTATAATGATGTGTTCTCTCAGGAGATCCCAGATGGTTTGCCACCAAGGAGAGGGATTAAACATCACATTGATCATATTCATGGAGCTCCCATTCCCAATAAGCCATCATATAGAAGTAATCCTGAGGAGACAAAGGAGCTTCAGAGGCAAGTTGGTGAGTTAATGAAGAAGGGACATGTAAATAAGAGCATGAGTCCATGTGCAATGCCACTGTTGCTTGTGCCAAAGAAAGATGGATCTTGGAGGACGTGTATTGATTGTAGAGCTATCAACAAAATAACAGTTAAGTATCAACATCCTATACCCAGGCTTGATGATATGCTAGATGAATTACATGGTGCATGTTACTTATCTAAAATTGACCTTAAGAGTGGATATCATCAAATTAGGATGAGGGAAGGAGATGAATGGAAAATTGCATTCAAAACCAAGCATGGTTTGTATGAATAGTTAGTTATGCCATTTGGTTTGACTAATGCACCTAGTACTTTTATGAGATTAATGAATCATATTTTGAGGCCTTTCTTAGGAAAGTTTATTGTGGCTTATTTTGATGACATACTGGTATATAGTAGGAGTTTGGATGAGCATGTTGAACATTTGCATTGTGTGCTTGATGTTTTGAGGAAAGAGAAATTTTATGCCAATTTGAAGAAATGCGACTTTTGCAAGGATCATGTCATTTTTTTGGGTTATATTATGTCTGCTCATGGCATAGAGGTTGATAAAGAGAAAATTAAGGCAATTCAAGAATGGCCTATACCTGAGAGTGTGAGTGATGTGAGGAGTTTTCATGGTTTGGCTAGCTTTTATAGGAGGTTCATTAAGGATTTTAGTACCATAGCTGCACCATTGATTGAGGTGGTCAAAAAGAGCATGGGTTTCAAGTGGAGAAATGAACAACAAGATGCCTTTGATTTACTTAAGTCTAAGTTGTGTAATGTGCCACTTCTTGCTTTGCCTGATTTTTCTAAGATCTTTGAAATTGAATGTGATGCATCGGGCATTGGGATTAGGGGAGTTCTCATACAAGAGAAACATCCTATTGCATTCTTTAGTGAGAAGTTAAGTAGGGCAACATTGAATTATCCAACTTATGATAAAGAAATGTATGCACTTGTTAGGACTTTAGAAACGTGGCAGCATTACCTTTGGCCTAAGGAGTTTGTAATTCACACTGATCATGAGTCTTTAAAATACTTGAAAGGGCAAGGTAAGTTGAATAGGAGACATGCAAAATGGGTTGAATTTATTGAAACTTTTCCTTATGTAATTCAATACAAATTAGGTAAGGAAAATGTTATTGTTGATGCATTGTCACGTAGGTACACACTGATTAGCACTTTGAGTGTTAAGTTGCTGGGGTTTGAGTACATTATTGAATTGTATGCTAATGATGCTGACTTTAGTAACGTATATGCTGCATTTGTGAAAGCTACCTTTGGTAAGTTCTAAAGACATGAGGGGTATTTGTTTAGAGTAAATAAGCTTTGTATTCTTCAAGGGTCTCTGAGAGCATTACTTGTGAGAGAAGCTCATAGGGGTAGTTTAATGGGACACTTTGGCATTCAAAAGACTTTTGATGTTTTAAATGAACATTTTTTCTGGCCACATATGAAAAGAGATGTTAAAAAGACCTGTGCCAAGTGTGTTACTTGTAGACAAGTTAAGTCTAAAGTTTTGCCCTATGGTAAATATATGCCCTTAGAAATTCCCTGTGAACCTTGGACCAACATTTCTATGGATTTTATTCTTGGGTTACCTAGGTCTAAGAAGGGTTGAGATTGCATTCTTGTTGTAGTTGACAGGTTCTCAAAGATGGCACATTTCATTGCTTACACCAAAATGGATGATGCCACACATATTGCAGACTTATTTTTTAGAGAGATTGTTTGCCTACATAGAGTTCTGAAGAGTATTGTGTCAGACCATGATGCAAAATTTTTGAGCCATTTTTGAAAAACATTGTGGGGTAAGCTTGGAACAAAGTTGTTTTCTACAACTTGCCATCCACAAACTGATGGATAAACTGAGGTAGTAAATCGAACTCTTGGTACATTGTTGCGTGCTGTTATTGGTAAGAACTCTAGAACCTGGGAAGAATGTTTGCCTTTTGTAGAGTTTGCCTATAATCGTGTTGTTCATAGTGCTACAGGTTATTCTCCTTTCGAGCTTGTTTATGGTTTTAATCCATTATCGCCTTTGAATTTAGAGCCATTGCCTATATAAGACAGGGTTAATTTAGATGGAAAAAAAAAGGTGGAAGTGGTTAGGCAACTTCATGAGAAAGCTAGGCTTAACATTGAGAGAAGAACCAAACAATATGAAACACAAGCCAACAAAGGTCGCAAGCATATCACTTTTGAACCTGGTAATTGGGTTTGGGTACATTTGCGGAAAGATAGATTTCCTAAGCAAAGGAAATCAAAGTTGCAACCAAGGGGAGATAGTCCTTTTCAAGTGGTGGCAAGAGTCAACGATAATGTATATAAACTTGACTTGCTAGGTCAGTATAATGTGAGTGCAACATTTAATGTTTCTAACCTTTCTCCATTTCTCTTTAATGATGTAGATGCCGATTTGAGGACAAATCATTTTGAGGAGAGCGGGAATGATGGAAACCATGCTATACCAACTCAAATTAACAAAGGAGTTGATACTTTGCAAAACCTTGGAGGACCAATGACAAGGGCAAGGTCAAAGAAAATAAAGGAAGTTCTCAACAACTTGTTGTGCGACATTTACTATCAGGAAGTTGCCAAATATGAGTTAAGGAGGATGGAGTCTTCACCAGGGATTGCAAATGTGTCATCTATGGAGGAATTTGTGAACCATGGCCTTGGGAAGGAAGTTGGATTTGAGAGCCCATGATTGGTCTTTTAAGTGGGTTATTTCCATGGGTTTTTATTATTATTTAGTGGGTGGACGAATTTCCTTATTAAGCCCAGCTTATTTAGTGGGTTGGACGAATTTCCTTATTAAGCCTAGCTTATTAGTTAGGGTGCACAAATTTCTTTATTAAGCCCAGCTTATTAGTTAGGGTTTTTGGGGGTTAGCATATAAAAAGTGCAAAAAGAGTGGCTGGTGGAGGCAGACCCGTTTTTATGACTGTATGAGCTATTTTCTCTAGTTCTTTGAGAACTAACTCTAAACTTTCATACTTGGGTGTATTGGTTCACTAGACTTATCTTCTTCAATGTTATTGTTGTTAGGAGTAGTGTCTAAATCTTATAGTTCTAGTTCTTGGTTGTTTATAATCATTGGGTTAGAACTCCAAATCTCTTAACCTGTGTTAGAACGATCCTATACCAATATTGGTGTTGGGTTCCATTTACATATAAACAGAGTTCGTATCAGAACCATTGCATAACTATAATAGAAGCTAATAATGATCAATGCCTCCTTTGTTTGTTTGATTAGAATTAAGCTAAAAATCTATTGAATTCCATCAAACAAATGTGCATTAATCATTATTAACTTCTCTTCTAAGTATACAATGGTTTAATTCCTCAATAATGAGACTATCTCCTTATTTCTTCCTAATAAGGAACTGTTATTTTACTATAAGAACTTATTAGTACAAAATGATTTTAAAATTAACTTTTAAATCAGAAAGAAACTTTATATTCATTGTAACAAGCACATATGTACACATTTGGTGGTTTAAATTGATTAAATTACATCAAATAGAGGAGTCATTGATCATTATGAGCTTTATTCAACATGATGAGTTATGAATATAAGATAATCAAACTCTCTCTACTTATGATGATATTATGCAAGATTCCAGGACCCGTATGAGTTATAAAAAGAAAAAGGACAAACCACTTTCAGTAGACAACATGTTATGGGCCAACTTTAATAACGCTACTTTAGCACAAGTAGAGAAAAATGGAAAATAATGGAGCATTCCACTTAAAAAAGTATATTCCTCCCGTGATGGTTATCACCTTTTTCTATAAATAAATATACCTTCCTCCTTTGTAATAAATCTCTCCACCTTCTCCCTTTATAACATAAACTTGTAACAACTTTTAGTGTTTAATGAAATTTTTAATAAAAAACCCACTTTGGAGCAATAGCTTAATAGTTTGGTCAAACTAGCCATAATAATGACCTAGGCCTCTAGCTCAACTCTACTTCCAGAATCTATCTTCTTATTCTATCATCCAAGTATTTATTTCCTTAGAGTCTACTTCATTAAATTTATTTTCCTTGATATCCCTTTTTCATTTTCTAATTTCTTTTTTTCCATTATTTCAATTCTATCTTATTTATTTTATTTTGTGAGTTGGCTCACTTAAGATTAATCTTCTTCATTTAGCTTGTTTAGTTCCTTAATGAGCTAAAAAAGGAAAGTTTAGAGTGGTAAAAGGCATGAGTGTGGGCTTATTATAAGAAAAATTGCTCAAGATAAGTACATAAGGGGGTGACTTACAATAATGGAGAGAAAACATAAGGAAGCGTGTGTGAGGTTATTTCTAACATTCTTGATACAAGTGATGCATATAAGCTCTTTCTCTTAATTTCCTTTGCCTATTTATAGAACTATACCCTTCCTTCTTCATTTTCTTGGTTTATAAATAAGGAAGTTTCTTTTCTAAGGTCAATTATGTTATTAAAATTGCTGAAGAAACTTTACCTTTAACTCAAGGTTACGATGACTTTTTCTTGCTATCTCAAGAGCTTATTAGCTCTCATTAGCTAAAGTATAAATTTATCCATATTAAAATGGTGCAATTAGCATTAAAACTTGCTACTAGATTGGGTTTAAATAACTTAGCAATTATATGTGTTAAAAAAAAAAAGACAACCATTTTCATGACTCTTTATTAGGAGTAATTGAATCCCATGAATTAAAAAAATTCTAGTAAGATATATGATAAAGGGACTACTACATTATTGTTGACTAATAGGTCAAAATCTAATGTAATGATTCCTAAAACAATAGCTTGGGATCAGGTTAAATTGCTTGAAAAATAGGTATTAGAAAAGGCAGTTAAACATGTTAAATAAGTTAATAAACAAGTGGAAGAAGTAATTGAATTCCAAGATGGGGATGTTGAAATTGGATTTGCTCTATTTAAAAGTGCAAGGTTAAACCTCAAAAAGGGACAATAAAAGGTTAAACCTAGATTCTCTACCTCGTCAATTCCAATCATTGAGTTGTATAGATGTGGAGAATGATTTTAAAATTAGCTTTTACATTGGCAATAAACTTTATATTCACTAAAACAAGCATGCTAGTGGTACTAAGTGATACGAACTCCATTTATATGTAAACGAAACCCAACATCAATGTTGGTATAGGATCGTTCTAACACAGGTTAAGGAATTTGGAGTTCTGACCCAATCATTATAAACAATCAAGAACCAGAACTATAAGATTCAGACGCCACTCCTAACAACAACAACGTTGAAGAAGATAAGTCTAGTGAACCAATACACGTAAGTATGAAAGTTCAGAATTAGTTCTCAAAAAACTAGAGAAAATAGCTCATATACTCATGAAAATAGGTCTGCCTCTCCCAGCCACCCTTTTTGCCCTTTTTATATGCTAACTCCTAAAAACCCTAACTAATAAGTTGGGCTTAATGAGAAAATTCATCCAACCCACTAAATAAGCTGGACTTAATAAGGAATTTTGTCCAACCCACTAAATAATAATAAAACCCAAGAAAATAACCCACTTAAAGGCCCAATCATGGGCTCTCAAATCCAACTTCCTTCCCAAGGCCATGGCTCACAAATTCCTCCACAGATGACACATTCGCAAGCCCTGGTGAAGCCTCCATCCTCCTTAACTCGTACTTGGCAACTCCTTGATAGTAAATGTCGCACAACAAGTTGTTGAGAGCTTCCTTTATTTTCTTTGACCTTGCCCTTGTCATTGGTCCTCCAAGGTTTTGCAAAGTGTCTACTCCCTTGTCGATTTGAGTTGGTACAATATGGTTTCCATCATTCCCGCTCTCCTTAAAATGATACAAACTCCATTTATATGTAAACGGAACCCAACACCAATGTTGGTATAGGATCGTTCTAACACAGGTTAAGGGATTTGGAGTTCTGACCTAATAATTATAAACAACCAAGAACTAGAACTATAAGATTTAGATGCCACTCCTAACAACAGCAACGTTAAAAAAGATAAGTCTAGTGAACCAACACACGTAAGTATGAAAGTTTAGAATTAGTTCTGAAAGAACCAGAGAAAATAGCTCATACACTCATGAAAACGGGTCTGCCTCTCCCAACCACCCTTTTTGCCCTTTTTATATGCTAACTCCCAGAAACCCTAACTAATAAGCTGGGCTTAAAAAGGAAATTTGTCTAACCCACTAAATAAGCTGGGCTTAATAAGGAATTTCATCCAACCCACTAAATAAGTTAGGCATAATAAGGAATTTCATTTAACTCACAAAATAATAATAAAACCCAAGAAAATAACCCACTTAAAGGCCCAATCATGGGCTCTCAAATCCAACTTCCTTCCCAAGGCCATGGTTCACAAATTCCTCCACAGATGACACATTCGCAAGCCCTGGTGAAGCCTCCATCCTCCTTAACTCATACTTGGCAACTTCCTAATTGTAAATGTCGCACAACAGGTTGTTAAGAGCTTCCTTTATTTTCCTTGACCTTGCCTTTGTTATTGGTCCTCCAAGGTTTTGCAAAGTATCTACTCCTTTGTCGATTTGAGTTGGTACAATATGGTTTCCATCATTCCCGCTCTCCTTAAAATGATTTGTCCTCAAATCAGCATCTACATCATCAAAGAGAAAAGGAGAAAGGTCAGAAACATTAAATGTTGCACTCACATTATACTCACTTGGTAAGTCAAGTTTATATGCATTATTGTTGACTCTTGCCACCACTTGAAAAGGACCATCTCCCCTTGGTTACAACTTTGATTTCCTTTGCTTAGGAAATCTATCCTTCCGCAAATGTACCGAAACCCAATCACCATGTTCAAAAGTGATATGCTTGCAACCTTTGTTGGCTTATGCTTCATATTGTTTGGTTCTTCTCTCAATGTTAAGCCTAGCGTTCTCATGAAGTTGCCTAACCATTTCCGCCTTCTTTTTCCCATCTAAATTAACCTTGTCCTGTATAGGTAATGGTACTAAATCCAAAGGCATCAATGGATTAAAACCATAAACAAGCTCAAAAGGAGAATAACCTATAGCACTATGAACAACACGATTATAGGCAAACTCCACAAAAGGCAAACATTCTTCCCAGGTTCTAGAGTTCTTACCAATAATGGCCCGCAATAATGTACCAAGAGTTCGATTTACTACCTCAGTTTTTCCATCAGTTTGTGAATGGCAAGTTGTAGAAAATAACAACTTTGTTCCAAGCTTACCCTACAATGTTTTCCAAAAAAGGCTCAAAAATTGTGCATCACAGTCTGACACAATACTGTTCGGCACTCCATGTAGGTGAACAATCTCTTTAAAAAATAAGTTTGTTATTTTGTTGATAGCTCTACAATTAACACACATCCTCCAAGATCCATCTTTCTTTGGCACAAGCAACACTGCCACTGCACATAGACTCATGCTCTCCTTTGCATGTCCTTTCTTCATCAACTCATCAACTTGCCTCTGAAGCTCCTTTGTCTCCTCAGGATTACTTCTATATGCTGGCTTATTGGGAATGGGAGCTCTAGGAAAAAGATCAATGTGATGTTCAATCCCTCTCCTTGGTGGCAAACCATCTAGGATCTCCTGAGGGAACACATCATTATAATCTTGCAACAAAGATGAAATAGTACTAGGCAAAGATGAATCAAGGTTAGTGTTAGAGAAATAAGAATCCTTGTAAAGGATTAAGATCATTTGTTGCCTAGCTTGGAAGGTAACCCTAACATCTGCTCCTTTTGCAAACACACTCACTTGTTTTCTTTCATCTTCACTCTTGTGAACCTGACCACTCTCGTTCTCAGCACCCTCAAATGCATTTATCTTCTTTTTCCCTCCTACACTTTCTTTTCTCTCGACTCTCTCTTTCTTTTTGCTCCTCCTTTTCTGCTCACTTTCATAAAGTCTCACTTGGTCTTCATACACCTGTTTTAGAGTCAATGGTGCCAGTGTAAATGGTCTTCCATCCATGGCGAATGAATAGCGGTTCTTGTAACCATCATGCAAAACTTTTCTGTCAAATTGCCAAGGACGGCCCAATAACAAATGTCCAATCTGCATAGGTACAACATCACAAGACAATTCATCCTTATATCTACCAATGGAAAATAGAACCAAAACTTGTTTAGTCACTTTTACCACTCCACTGTCATTTAACCATTGCAAATTATATGGCCTAGGATGTTTGGTTGTAGGCAAGTTCAATTTTTCCACCAACTCTATACTTGCTATATTAGTGTAACTACCTCCATCGATGATCAAGCAACAGAGTCTATCTTGAACTAAACATCAAGTATGGAAAATATTTTCCCGCTGAATCTCAGCATCATTCTCCACCTTAACCTGCGCACTAAGGGCTTTCCTTGCTACTAAAAGCCTTCCACCTTACTCCAAATACTCTATCCCTTCATCAACATCACTAGCATCCTCTAATGGCAGCATTTGGTCTTCATCGCTAGCATCACTGCTAGACACATAGTCACCATTCTCCTTAAGGTACATGGTTCTCTTGTTAGGACATTGTGAAGCCACATAACTCCTACCCAAACATCTAACATATTTTATGTCTCTAGTTTTTCCATGGGTGCTCTTAAGTTTTTCATCAAATTTGCCCCTTTCCAGGCTGCCCACACAAGTCTTGGGTCTATGTGAATTGCTTTCTTGCTTAGAAGTCATCTTCTCTTCCTTCTTCCCCCAGTTTGGCTTCCAAAAAGATGAACCTAAGTTCTGCTGATGACCAGAAGTGCTCCTTCCCTTAAGTTGCCTCTCAACTTTCATGGCAATGTGTACCATCTCTTCAAGCTCTACATAGTGTTGCAGCTCTACCACATCATCTATGCTTCTATTCAACCCTTGGAGGAACCTAGCCATGGTTGCCTCCCTATCCTCCACTACATTTGCCCTAACCACAGAAATTTCCATCTCCTTATGGTACTCTTCCACACTCTTGGAACCTTGTGTAAGGCTCTATAGCTTGTTATACAAATCCCCTATAATAAGAGCTGGAAACAAATCTCCTCCTCATCACGGTCTTCAACTCATTCCAAGTTCTATGGTCCTCTCAAAATTCCTTCTCCTTATGGTAACTTGCTGGTCCCACCATACTACAGCATAATCAGTGAACTCTGCCACAGCTAACTTTACCTTCTTCTCCTCAGAGAAGTTATGGCACTCATATATTAATTCTACCCTTCGTTTCCAATCCAAATAGACATTAGGGTCAACTTTCCCTTGGAAAAGAGGTATTTTCATTTTAATACTACTAAAATTTTTGTCTACTCCTTCCTCCCCTCTATTTCTATTATCCCAACCTCCATTATACCTATCATAAACATTTCCATTGCCTTTTGCTCCTCTACCATTCCTATTACCATGTCCTCCTCTAAAACCACCTCTGAAGTTTCTACTAGTATTATCACCGTCATCATAATAATCATTACCATCTTCACCAAATTCATGTTCAAATTGCTCCTTCATGACCCTCTTAGCTGGCCTCTTAAGATTGACACTAAATTCCCCTTCTATTTGATCCATCCTGTCTCAAACTTCCCAAAGTGCTTGGTCAATCCTATCAAACTTCTGTTCTAAGTATTTCATAAGCAATTTGAAATCTGGAACAACTACTTCCTCCTCTCCATGTGGGAAACTGCCTTCTTTAGCATTAGACATCGTACATGCAAGATTGTTTGTAAATAAAGAATATGCCTCGCAAAACTCACTCCCTTGCGTGTTTGCTCTCCATTTAACTACAGGTTGTTGAGAGCTTCCTTTATTTTCTTTGACCTTGCCCTTGTCATTGGTCCTCCAAGGTTTTTCAAATTGTCTACTCCCTTGTCGATTTAAGTTGGTACAATATGGTTTCCATCACTAAGAATCTATTGAATTCCATCAAACAAAAGAGGTATTGATCATTATTAACTTCTCTTATAAGTATGCAGTGGTTCATTTCCTTAATAATGAGACTGTCTCCTCATTTATGCAAAATGATTTTGAAATTAACTTTTACATCAGTAACAATATGTACACATTTGGTGGTTAGAATCCATCAAATTACATCAAACAAAGGAGTCATTGATCATTATGAGCAAAAAAAGAGGTTAAAGATCCCTTGTTAATGCTTGTAGCTGGGTATCATGTTCCCTAGTTTATTAAAGGGGACTATATCATTATGGCTAAATAAGTTAATATCTTAGATGTGGACATTAGACATGAGTTGCATAGAAAAGTAATAGCCAATGTTCTCCTAATTGCAAGGACTTCTCCTTACATTGCAAGGAGTCATTCACAAAGATGATCATGAAATTTACATGTTTGTTTATGTCAAACATTATATTCAATGCAAATTTCTTTAAGTAAAGGAGTCACTATTGTTGATTAGTGATCTATTGTCAAAATTTTGGCTTAATTTGTTGTCATCCATAGTAACTAGGAATCCTTAAAGCACTTAAAGGGATAAGTGAAATTGAATAAAAGACATGCCAAATGGTTCAAATTTATTGAGACCTTAATTTAATGATCATTTTGTTAGAATAAGGCAATGTAATGAAAAGAGAAACTTATTAACATATTAAGTGATGGTTTTTTCCTTCATTGATCTTTAACAATCTTCCCATGTTTTCAAATTCATTCAAATAATAACACATAACAAAGTAGAAAGAGTCTGATTATCTTTTTGGGTCATTACGAAGATGTATTTGAATGAACTAACTCAATTTCCTTTACCTATTTTCATATAGTAAGGCCTTCCATACTTTATTGTAATTGAAGTAATTATAGGTTTTAACCTTCCACTATTCTTTTAGTTCATAGTAACCAAAGAAATCTACCTACCTATCTTCTGGATAAAGAATTTTGTTTATCTTAAATTTGGCATAGGCTTAATCCATCGAACCAATCACTCTTATTCCATTAAGTGCTAGACAGGTTTATAAGGACCAAGTGAGAGTTAAAAAAAAAGAGTGAATTAAAAAAATAACATAGGGGTAAGAACAAGAAAAGCAAATAGAGAACAATTGAAAATGAGTCAAAAAAAAAAAAGAGAAAAAAAAGGTTGAGAATGTTGAGAAGAAAGAGAGAAAATCCATAACCATTTATGCAAAAGTAAGTGATGTCAAGGCTACATTTTAAACAAATTAGCCTATGTTTGTACTTTTGTACAAAGATGCTTATTTTAGTGGTAAAAAGCTTAATTCCTCTTTGCCTCATGTTGTTAAATCTCTTTTATAGGATTTTGAGGGTACATTTTCCAAGGATATTCTAAATGTTTTACCACTTATAAAGGGAATTAAAAATCAAATTGATTTTATCCTTAGAGTAGCAATTTCAAACTGATTTGCATATAAAAATAACCCCAAGGAGATGCAGTAACTTCAAAGGCTAGTTGAAGAGCCCATGATGAAGGGAAATGTGAGAGAAAGCATGAGTTCACATGTAGTTCCCATATTACTTATGTCTTAAAAGGATGGGACATTACAAATGTGCATTGATTGTCATGTAGTCAACAAAATCTCTATAAAGTAATGGCATAAAGGTTGTTTTGATACAAGAGTGGAAACTTATTGCATTCTTCAGTGAAGAATTATATGAGGCAGTACTAAATTATCCAACTTATGATAAACAGTTATATGCATTGGTAAGGGCCTTAGAGATATGGCAGCACTCTCTTTTGCCTAAGGAGTTCATCATCCATATAGATACGAACTCTATTTATATGTAAACAGAACCCAACACCAATATTGGTGTAGGATCATTCTAACAAAGGCTAAGGGATTTGGAGTTTTGACCTGATGATTATAAACAACCAAGAACCAGAACTATAAGATTCTGATGCCACTCCTAACAACAACGTTAAAGAAGATAAGTCTAGTGAACCAGCACACGCAAGTTCAAAATTAGTTCTCAAAGAACCAAAGAAAATAACTTATACACTCAAGAAAATGGGTCTGCCTCCTCTAGCCACCTTTTTTGCCTTTTTTATATGCTAACCCCCAAAAATCCTAGCTAATAAGTTGGGCTTAATAAGGAAATTCATCCAACCCACTAAATAATAATAAAAACCCATGGAAATAACCCATTTAAAGGCCTAATCTTGGGCTCCCAAATCCAACTTCCTTCCCAAGGCCGTGGTTCTCAAATTCCTCCATAGATGACACCTTTGCAAGTGCTAGTGAAGCCTCCATCATCCTTAACTCGTACTTGGTAACTTCCTGATAGTAAATGTCGCATAACAAGTTGTTGAGAGCTTTCTTTATTTTCTTTGACCTTGCCTTTGTCATTATTCCTCCAAGGTTTTGCAAAGCATTAACTCCCTTATTGATTTGAGTTAGTACAATATGGCTTCCATCTCCTTAAATCAACACCTACATCATTAAAGAGAAAAGGAGAAAGGTCAGAAACATTAAATGTCGCACTCACATTATACTCACCTGGTAAGTCAAGTTTATATGCATTATCGTTGACTCTTGCCACCACTTGAAAAAGACCATCTCCCCTTGGTTGCAACTTTGATTTCCTCTACATAAGAAATCTATCCTTCCTCAAATGCACCTAAACCTAGTCACCAGGTTTAAAGGTGATATGCTTACGACCTTTGTTGGCTTGTGTCTCATATTGTTTGGTTTTTCTCTCAATGTTAAGCCTAACTTTCTTATAAAGTTGCCTAACCACTTTTGCCTTCTTTTTCCCATCTAAATTAACCTTGTTTTATATAAGCAATGGTACTAAACCCAAAGGTGATAATGGATTAAAACTATAAACAAGCTCCAAAGGAGAATAACCTATAGCACTATGAACAACGCGATTATAGGTAAACTCCACAAAAGGCAAACATTCTTCCCAGATTCTAGAGTTCTTACCAACAACAACACGCAACAATGTACCAAGAGTTTGATTTACTACCTCAGTTTGTCCATTAGTTTATGGATGGCAAGTTGTAGAAAACAACAACTTTGTTCCAAACTTACCTCTCAATGTTTTCTAAAAATGGCTCAAAAATTTTGCATCACGGTCTGACACAATACTCTTCGGGTCTCCATGTAAGCAAACAATCTCTATAAAAAATAAGTCTGCAGTATGTGTAACATCATCCATTTTGGTGCAAACAATGAAATGTGCCATCTTTGAGAACCTGTCAACTACAACAAGAATACAATCTTGGCCTTTCTTGGACCTAGGTAACTCAAGAATAAAATCCATAGATATGTTGGTCCGAGGTTCACAAGGAATTTCTAAGGGCATATACTTACTGTGGGGCAAAACTTTAGACTTAACTCGTTTACAGGTAATACACTTGGCACAGACTCTTTTAACATCCATTTTCATATATGGCCTAAAGAAATGTTCATTTAAAACATCAAAAGTCTTTTGAATGCCAAAGTGTCCTATTAAACCACCCCTATGAGCTTCTCTCATAAGTAATGCTCTTATAGACCCTTAAGGAATACAAAACTTATTTACTCTAAACAAATACTCCTCATATCTATAGGACTTACCAAAGGTAGCTTTCTCACATGCAGCATATACGTTACTAAAGTTAGCATCATTAGTAAACAATTCAATAATGTGCTCAAACTCCAGCAACTTAACACTCAAAGTGCTAATTAATGTGTACCTACTTAACAATGCATCAACAACAACATTTTCCTTACCTAATTTGTATTGAATTACATTAGGAAAAGTTTCAATAAATTCAACCTATTTTGCATGTCTCCTATTCAACTTACCTTGCCCCTTCAAGTATTTTAAAGACTCATGATCAGTATGAATTACAAACTCCTTGGGCCAAAGGTAATGCTGTCACCTTTCTAAAGTCCTAACAAGTGCATACATTTATTTATCATAAGTTTGATAATTCAATGTTGCCCCACTCAATTTCTCACTAAAGAATGCAATAGGTTGCTTCTCATACATAAGAACTCCCCTAATCCTAATGCTCGATGCAACATATTCAATTTTGAAGATCTTAGAAAAATCAGGCAAAGCAAGAAGTGGTGCATTACACAACTTAAACTTCAGCAAATCAAAAGCATCTTATTGTTCCTTACTCCACTTGAAACCTACACTCTTTTTGACCACCTTAATCAATGGTGCAGCAATGGTACTAAAATCCTTAATGACCCTCCTATAAAAGCTAGCCAAACCATGGAAACTCCTTATATCACTCACACTTTTAGGCGTAAGCCAATCTTGAATTACCTTAATTTTTTTTTATCAACCTTTATGCCATGAGCAGACACAACATAACCCAAAAAAATAACATAATCCTTGCAAAAGTCACATTTCTTCACATTGGCATACAATTTCTCTTTCCTTAAAACATTAAGCACATAATGCAAATGTTCAACATGCTCTTCCAAATTCCTACTGTATACTAATATGTCATCAAAATAAGCCACAATAAACTTTCCTAAAAAAGGTCTCAAAACATGATTCATTAATCTCATAAAAGTATTAGGTGCATTAATCAAACCAAAGGGCATAGTTAACCTATCATACAAATCATGCTTGGTCTTGAATGCAATTTTCCATTAATCTCCTTCCCTCATTCTAATTTGATAATATCCACTCTTAAGGTCAATTTTAGAGAAGTAACATGCACCATGAAATTCATCTACCATATCATCAAGCCTAAGTATAAGATGTCAATACTTAACTATTATTTTATTGATATCTCTACAATCGACACATATCCTCCAAAATCCATCTTTCTTTGGCACAAGCAACACTAGCATTGCACATGGACTCATGCTTTCCCTTACATGTTCCTTCTTCATCAACTCATCAACTTCCCACTAAAGCTCCTTTGTCTCCTCAGGATTACTTCTATATGCTGGCTTATTGGGAAGGGGAGCTCTAGGAATAAGATCAATGTGATGTTCAATCCCTCTCTTTGGTGACAAACCATCTAGAATCTCCTTAGGGAATACATCAATATAATCCTGCAACAAAGATGAAATAGCACTAGGCAGAGATGAATCAAGGTTAGTGTTAGAGAAATAAGAATCCTTGTAAAGGATCAAGATCATTTGTTGCCTAGCTTAGAAGGCAACCCTAACATCTGCTCCTTTTGCAAACACACTCACTTGTTTTTGTTCATCTTCACTCTTATGAACTTAACCACTTTTGTACTTAGCACTCTCAAATGTGTTCATCTTCTTTTTCCCTCCTTCACTTTCTTTTCTCTCGACTCTCTCTATCTTTTCGCTCCTCTTTTGCTCACTTTCATAAAGTCTCACTTGGTCTTCATACACCTATTTTGGAGTCAGTGGTACTAATGTAAATGGTTTTCCATTCATAGTGAAAGAATAGCAGTTCTTGTAACCATTATACAAGACTTTTTTGTCAAATTTCCAACGATGGTGATGGAAACCATATTGTACCAACTCAAATTGACAAGGGAGTAGATACTTTGCAAAACCTTGGAGGACCAATGACAAGGGCAAGGTCAAAGAAAATAAAGGAAGCTCTCAACAACCTGTTATGCGACATTTACTATCAGGAAGTTGCCAAGTACGAGTTAAGGAGGATGGAGTCTTCACTAGGGCTTGTGAATGTGTCATCTGTGGAGGAATTTGCAAACAATGGCCTTGGGAAAGAAGTTGGATTTGAGAGCCCATGATTGGGCCTTTAAGTGGGCTATTTTCATGTGTTTTTATTATTATTTAGTGGGTTGGACAAAATTCCTTATTAAGCCCAACTTATTTAGTGGGTTGGATGAATTCCCTTATTAAGACCAGCTTATTAGTTAGGGTTTCTGGGAGTTAGCATATAAAAAGGGTAAAAAGGGTGGCTGGGAGAGGCAGACCCATTTTCATGAGTGTATGAGCTATTTTCACTGGTTCTTTGAGAACTAATTTTGAACTTTCATACTTGCATGTGTTGCTTCACTAGACTTATCTTCTTCAATGTTGTTCTTGCTAGGAGTGGCGTCTAAATCTTATAGTTATGGTTCTTGGTTATTTATAATCATTGGGTCAGAACTCCAAATCCCTTAGCCTGTGTTAGAATGATCCTATACCAACATTGGTGTTGGGTTCCATTTACATATAAACAGAGTTCGTATCATTTGGTATCAGAGCCTTGGCTCTAACTCAGGTTAGTTATATTGTTGTTATCATATATTTCGTGTATTCTTCGTTGTTGGTTAAATAATCAAAAAGAGAAAAAAAACGCAAAAAAAAAAACAGAAACAAAATCATGTATTTCGTGGGTTTCTATTCTAATATTTGTTTCTTCCACAGAAATACCCATTAGTTAATCAGAAAAAAAAAAAAAGAGTTCATTGTTCAATTGGTCATTTACTCAATTATATTTGATAATTAATTGTTGTCCAATTGCACTGCTTATATTATTGAATTTCTTGTCATTTTATTTGCTTTATTGCCCATCTTCTTGGTCCTGTCACTTCTCTAAAGAGGTAGGTCTAGGATTGATATATTCAAGTTTTGTTTGTCCTGAATTTAGTTTGCTTGGGACTACTGAAAGAGCTCTTAGAGTTTTGTAATTTATTGTGTGAAACACGAGAGTTGAGGACTACTGTAGTTGAGTGGAGAGCAAACATGCAAGGGAGTGAGTTTTGTGAGGCATATTCTTTATTCACTAACAATCTTGCATGTATGATGTCTAATGATAAAGAAGGCAATTTCCCACATGGAGAGGAGGAAGTAGTTGTTCATAGTGCTATAGGTTATTCTCCTTTCGAGCTTGTTTATGGTTTTAAATCCTTGTCACCTTTGGATTTAGTACCATTGCCTATACAGGATAGGGTTAATTTAGATGGGAAAAAGAGGGCGAAAGTGGTTAGGCAACTTTATGAGAAAGCTAGGCTTAACATTGAGAGAAAAACCAAACAAAATGAAACACAAGCCAACAAAGGTCGCAAGCATATCACTTTTGAACTTGGTGATTGGGTTTGGGTACATTTACGGAAGGATAGATTTCCTAAGCAAAGGAAATCAAAGTTGCAACCAAGGGAAGATGGTCCTTTTCAAGTGGTGGCAAGAGTCAATGATAATGCATATAAACTTGACTTGCCAGGTGAGTATAATGTGAGTGCAACATTTAATGTTTTTAACCTTTCTCCTTTTCTCTTTGATGATGTGGATGTTGATCTGAGGACAAATCATTTTAAGGAGAGCGGGATTGATGGACACCATATTATACCAACTCAAATTGACAAGGGAGTAGATACTTTGCAAAACCTTGGAGGTCCAATGACAAGGGCAAGGTCAAAGAAAATAAAGGAAGCTCTCAACAACCTGTTGTGTGACATTTACTATCAGGAAGTTCCCAAGTACGAGTTAAGGAGGATGGACTCTTCACCAGGGCTTGTGAATGTGTCATCTGTGTTGGAATTTGCAAACCATGTCCTTGGGAAGAATGTTGGATTTGAGAGCCCATGATTGGGCCCTTAAGTGGGTTATTTTCATGTGTTTTTATTATTATTTAGTGGGTTGGACGAAATTCCTTATTAAGCCCATCTTAATTAGTGGGTTGGACGAAATTCCTTATTAAGCCCAGCTTATTTAGTGGGTTGGATGAATTCCCTTATTAAGACCAGCTTATTAGTTAGGGTTTCTGGGAGTTAGCATCTAAAATGGGCAAAAAGGATGGCTGGGAGAGGCAGACCCGTTTTCATGAGTGTATAAGCTATTTTCTCTAGTTCTTTGAGAACTAATTCTAAACTTTCATACTTGTGTGTGTTGCTTCACTAGACTTATCTTCTTCAAGGTTGTTGTTACTAGGAGTGGCATCTGAATCTTATAGTTCTGGTTCTTGGTTGTTTATAATCATTGGGTCAGAACTCCAAATCCCTTAACCTATGTTAGAACGATCCTATACCAACATTGGTGTTGGGTTCCATTTACATATAAATGGAGTTCGTATCAAATGGCCTAATAACAAATGCTCAGTTTGCATAGGTACAACATCACAAAACAACTCGTCCTTATATCTACTAATGAAAAATGGAAGCACAACTTGTTTGGTCACTTTCACCACTCCACTATTATTCAACCATTGCAAATTATATGGCCTAGGATGTTTGGTTGTAGGCAAGTTCAATTTTTCCACCAACTCTATACTTGCTACATTAGTGCAACTACCTCCATTGATGATCAAGCAATAAAGTCTATCTTGAACTAAACATCGAGTATGAAAAATATTTTTGAATATAATTGGGTAAATGACTAATTGAGTAATGAACCCTTTTTTCCGGTTAATTTATGGGTATTTCTATAGAAACAAATATCAGAAAAGAAACTCACGAAATACACAATTTTTTTATTTTTTATTTTTCTAATTATTCAACCAACAATAAAGAATACACGAAAGAGATGATAACAAAGGTATAATTAACCTAAGTTAGAGCCAAGGCTCTAATACCAAATGATATGAATTTCATTTTTATGTAAATGGAATCCAACACCAATGTTGGTATAAGATCATTCTTAGAAAGGTCAAGGGATTTAGCGTTCTGACCCAATGATTATAAACAACCAAGAACTAGAACTATAAGATTCAAATGCCACTCCTAACAACATTGAAGAAGATAAGTCTAGTGAACCAACACACACAAGTATAAAAGTTTAGAATTACTTTTCAAAGAACTAGAGAAAATAGCTCGTACACTCAAGAAAATGAGTCTAATCCCTCCAGCCACCCTTTTTGCCCTTTTTATATGTTATCCCCAAAAACCCTAACTAATAAGCTGGGCTTAATAAGGAAATTCTTCTAACCCATTGAATAATAATAAAAACCCATGGAAATATCCCTTTTAAAGGCTTAATCTTGGGCTCCCAAATCCAACTTCCTTGCCAAAGTAGTGGTTCTCAAATTCCTCCACAAATGACACATTTGCAAGCCCTGGTGAAACCTCTATCATCCTTAACTCATACTTGGTAACTTCCTAATAGTAAATGTCGCACAACAAGTTGTTGAGAGCTTCCTTTATTTTCGTTGGCCTTGCCCTTGTCATTATTCCTCCAAGGTTTTGCAAAGTATCAACTCCCTTGTTGATTTGAGTTGGTACAATATGGCTTCCATTACAAGGAATTGTGAATCCTTAAAGGATTTGAAGGGACAAGGTAAGTTAAATAAACAACATGCTAAATAGGTGTAATTCCTTGTGATGGAAGCCATATTGTACCACCTCAAATCAACAAGAGAGTTGATGCTTTGCAAAATCTTAGAGGACCAATGACAAAGGGAAGGTCAAAGAAAATAAAAAAAGCTCTCAACAACTTGTTGTGTGATATTTACTATCAGGAAGTTGCTAAGTACGAGTTAAGGATAATGGAGGCTTCACCAGGGCTTATAAATGTGTCATCTGTGGAGGAATTTAAGAACCATGGTCTTAGGGAGGAAGTTGGATTTGGGAGCCTATGTTTGGGCATTTAAATGGATTATTTTCATGGGTTTTTATTATTATTTGGTGGGTTGGACGAATTTCATTATTAAACCCAGCTTATTAGCTACGATTTTTAGGGCTTAGCATATAAAAAGGGCAAAAAAGGTGGCTGGAGGGATCAGACTCATTTTCTTAAGTGTATGAGCTATTTTCTCTAGTTCTTTAGGAAATAATTCTGAACTTTCATACTTGCATGTGTTGGTTCACTAGACTTATCTTCTTTAATGTTGTTGTTGTTTGGAGTGGCATCTGAATCATACAATTCTGGTTCTTGGTCATTTATAATCATTGGGTCAAAACTCCAGATCCCTTAACCTTTATTAGTACAATATACCAACATTGGAGTTAGGTTCTGTTTACATATAATTGGTGTTGGTATCATTTAGTATCAAAGCCTTGGCTCTAACTCAGGTTAATTATACATTTGTTATCATCTCTTTCATGTATTCTTTATTGTTGGTTGAATAATAAAAAAAAATAATAATAATAAAAACAAAATTATGTATTTCATGGGTTTCTTTTCTGATATTTGTTTCTTCTACAAAAGTACCCTTTTGTTAATCGAAAAAAAAAATGGCTTTATTACTCAATTGGTCATTTATTCAATTATATTTGATAATTAATTGTTCTCTAATTGCACCGCTCAGATCATTGAATTTCTTGTCATTCTATTTGCTTTATTGTCCATCTTCTTGGTTGTGTCACTTCTCTGAAGAGGTAGGTCTAGGATTGATATATTGAAGTTTGTTTGTTCTGAATTTAGTTTGCTTGGAACTATTGAAAGAGCTCTTAAAGTTTTGCAATTCATTATGTAAAACATGAGAGTTGAGGACAAATATAGTTGAGTGGGGAGCAAATATGCAAGGGAGTGAGTTTTGTGAGGCATATTCTTTATTTGCTAACAATCTTGCATTTACAATGTCTAATGCTAAGGAGGGTAGTTTCCCACATAGAGAGGAGGAAGTAGTTGTTCCAGATTTTAAATTTCTTATAAAATGATTAAACCAAAAGTTTGATGGAATTGACCAAATGTTTTGGGAAGTTCGAGATAGGGTAGATGAAATAGAAGGGAAATCGAGTGTCAATCCTAAAAGGCCAGTTGGGAGGGTCATGAAAGAGCAATTTGAACATGACTTTGGTGAAGATGGTGATGATTATTGTGATGATGGTGATAATGCTTGTAAAAACATTAGAGGTGGTTTTAGAGGAGGATATGGCAATAGGAATGGTAGAGTAAAAGGCAATGGAAATGTTTATGATAGGTATAATGGAGGTTAGGATAAAAGAAATAAAGTGGAGGAAGGAGTAAACAAAAATCTTAGTAGTATTAAAATGAAAATACCTTCTTTCCAAGGAAAAGCTAACCCTGATATCTATTTGGATTAGGAACAAAAGGTAGAATTAATATATGAGTGCCATAACTTCTCTAAGGAAAAGAAAGGGAAGTTAGCTCTGGTAGAGTATAGCGATTATGTTGTAGTATAGTGGGACCAGAAAACTTGGAATGAGTTAAAGACTATGATAAGAAGGAGATTTGTTCCCAGCTCTTATTATAGGGATTTGTATAACAAGTTGCAAAGCCTTACGTTGCAAAGTCTTACGCAAGGTTCTAAAAGTTTGGAAGAGTACTATAAGGAGATGGAAATTGTTATGGTTAGGGCAAATGTAATAGAGGATAGGAAGGCAACCATGGATAGGTTCCTCCAAGGGTTGAATAGGAGCATAGCTGATGTGGTAGAATTGCAACACTATGTAGAGCTTGAAGACATGGTACACATTTCCATGAAAGTTGAGAGGCAACTTAAGGGAAGGAGCACCTTTAGATATAACCAGAACTTAGGTTCATCTTTTTGAAAGTCGAACTAGGGGAAGAAGGAAGAGAAGATGACTTCTAACCTTAAAACCAATTCATATAGACCCAAGACTAGTAGGGGCAGCCTAGAAAGGGGAAAATTTCAAGAAAAACCTTGAGGGCACCCAAGGAAAAACTAGAGACATCAAATGCTTTAGATGTCTAAGTAGTGGTCATACAGCTTTACAATGTCCTAACAAGAGAACCATGTACCTTAAGGAGAATGGTGACTATGTATCTAGCAGTGATGCTAGTGATAAAGATCAAATGCCACCACTAGAGGATGCTAGTGATGTTGATGAAGGGATAGGGTATCCAGAGTATGATGGAAGGCTTTTAGTAGTAAGGAGAGCCCTTAGTGTGCAAGTTAAGGAAAAGGATGATGTTAAGATGTAGTGGGAAAATATTTTCCATACTCGATGTTTAGTTCAAGATGGACTTTATTGCTTGATCATCGATGGAGGTAGTTGTACTAATACAGCAAGTACATAATTGTTGGAAAAATTGAACTTGCTTACAACCAAACATCCTAGGTCATATAATTTGCAATGGTTGAATGACAATGGAGTGGTGAAAGTGACTAAACAAGTTATGGTTTCATTTTCCATTGGTAGATATAAGGACAAGTTGTTTTGTGATGTTGTACCTATGCAAACCAAGCATTTGTTATTAGGCTATCCTTGGCAATTTGATAGAAAGGTTTTGCATGATGGTTACAAGAACTACTATTCTTTCACTATGGATGGAAAACCATTTACACTAGTACCATTGACTCCAAAATAGGTATATGAAGACCAAGTGTGACTTTATGAAAATGACCAAAAAAAGGAGGAGTAAAAAGAAAGAAAGACTTGAGAGAAAAGAAAGTGAAGAAAGGAAAAGGAAGGTAAACACGTCTGAGAGTGCTAAGTATAAGAGTGGTCAGGTTCACAAGAGTAAAGATAAAAGAAAATAAGTGAGTGTGTTTGCAAAGGGAGCAGATGTTAGGGTTGCCTTTCAAGCTAGGCAACAACTGATCTTGATCCTTTACAAGTGTTCTTATTTCTCTAACACTAACCTTGATTCATCTTTACCTAGTGCTATTTCATCTTTGTTGCAAGATTATAATGATGTATTCCTTATAGAGATCCTAGATGGTTTGCCACCAAGGAGAGGGATTAAACATCACATTGATCTTATTCTTGGAGCTCTCATTCCCAATAAGCCAGCATATAGAAGTAATCTTAAGGAGACAAAGGAGCTTCAGAGACAAGTTGATGAGTTGATGAAGAAGGGACATGTAAGGGAGAGCATAAGTCCATGTGCAGTGCTAGTGTTGCTTGTGCCAAAGAAAGATGGATCTTGGAGGATGTGTGACAATTGTAGAACTATCAACAAAATAACCGTTAGGTATCGTTATCCTATACCTAGGCTTAATGATATGCTAAATGAATTACATGGTGCATGTTACTTCTCTAAAATTAACTTTAAGAGTGGGTATCATCAAATTAGGATGAGCGAAGGAGATGAATGGAAAATTGCATTCAAAACCAAGCATAGCTTGTATGAATGATTAATTATGCCTTTTGGTTTAACTAATGCACTTAGTACTTTTATGAGATTAATGAATCATGTTCTAAGACCTTTCTTAGGAAAGTTTGTTGTGGCTTATTTCAATGACATATTAGTATACAGTAGGAATTTGGAAGAGCATGTTAAACATTTGCATCGAGGAAAGAGAAATTGTATGCCAATTTAAAGAAATGTAATTTTTGCAAGGATCATGTCATTTTTTTGGGTTATGTTGTGTCTACTTATGACATAAAGGTTGATAAAAAAAAGATAAAGATAAGATTGAGGCAATTCAAGAATGACTTACACCTAAGAGTGTAAGTGATGTGAGGAGTTTCCATGGTTTGGCTAGCTTTTATAAGAGGTTTATTGAGGATTTTAGTACCATAGCTACACCATTGATTGAGGTGGTCAAAAAGAGTGGGTTTCAAGTGGAGTATGGAACAACAAGATTCCTTTGATTTGCTTAAGTCTAAGTTATGTAATACACCACTTCTTGCTTTACTTGACTTTTCTAAGATCTTTGAAATTAAATGTGATGCATTGGGCATTAGGATTAGAGGAGTTCTCATACAAGAGAAATGACCTATTGCATTCTTTAGTGAGAAGTTAAGTGGGGTAACTTTGAATTATCGAACTTATGATAAAGAAATGTATGCACTTGTTACGACTTTAGAAACATGGTAGCATTACCTTTGGCCCAAAGAGTTTGTAATTCATACTGATCATGAGTTTTTAAAATACTTGAAGGGGTAAAGTAAGTTGAATAGGAAACATGTAAAATGGGTTGAATTTATTGAAACTTTTTCTTATGTAATTCAATATAAATCAGGTAAGGAAAATGTTATTGCTGACATATTATCACGTAGGTACACATTGATTAGCACTTTGAGCGTTAAGTTATTGGGGTTTGAGCACATTATTGAATTGTATGCTAATGGTGTTGACTTCAGTAACATATATGCTGCATGTGAGAAAGCTGTCTTTGGTAAGTTCTATAGACATGAGAGGTATTTGTTTAGAGTAAATAAGCTTTGTATTCCTCAAGCGTCTATGAGAGCATTACTTATGAGAGAAGCTTATGAGGGTGGTTTAATGGGATACTTTAGCTTTCAAAAGACTTTTGATGTTTTAAATGAACATTTCTTTTGGCCACATATGAAAAAGGATGTTGAAAGAGTCTGTGCCAAGTGTATTACCTGTAGATAAACTAAGTTTAGGGTTTTGCCCCATGGTAAGTATATGCTCTTAGAATTTCCTTCTAAACCTTGGACCAACATTTCTATGGATTTCATTCTTGAGTTACCTAGGTCCAAGAAGGGCCGAGATTGTATTTTTGTTGTAGTTGACTGGTTCTCAAAGATGGCACATTTCATTGCTTGCACCAAAATGGATGATACCACACACACTATAGACTTATTTTTTAGAAAGATTGTATACCTACATGAAGTGTCGAAAAGTATTGTGTCAGACCATGATACAAAATTTTTGAGCCATTTTTGGAAAACATTATGAAGTAAGTTTGGAACAAAGTTGTTGTTTTCTACAGCTTGCCATCAATAAACCAATGGACAGATTGAGGTGGTAAATCTAACTCTTGATACATTGTTGTGTACTATTATTGGTAAGAACTCTAGAACCTAGGAAGAATATTTACTTTTTGTGGAGTTTTCTTATAATCATGTTTATGGTTAGGGTTAATTTAGATAGGAAAAAAAAGGCAGAAGTGGTTAGGCAACTTCCTAGGAAACACAAGCCAACAAAGTTCATAGGCATATCACTTTTGAACTTAGTGATTGAGTTTGGGTACATTTACGGAAGGATAGATTTGTTATACAAAGGAAATCAAAGTTACAACCATGGGTGGATGGTCCTTTTCAAGTGGTGGCAAGAGTCAATGATAATACATAAAAATTTGATTTGCCAGGTGAGTATAATTTGAGTATAATATAAGTGCAACATTTAATATTTTTGACTTTTCTCCTTTTCTCTTTAATGATGTAGGTGTTGATTTGAGGACAAGTCATTTTGAGGAGAGTCGAAATGATGGAAGCCATATTGTACCAGCTCAAATCAACAAAGGAATTGATGCTTTGCAAAACCTTGGAGGACCAATGACAAGGGTAAGGTCAAAGAAAATAAAGGAAGCTCTCAACGACTTGTTGTGCGACATTTGCTATCAGGAAGTTGCTATGTACGAGTTAAGGATGATGAAGGCTTCACCAAGGCTTGCGAATGTGTCATCTATGGAGGAATTTGAGAACCATGGCCTTAGGAAGGAAGTTGGATTTGAGAGCTTATGTTTGGGCATTTAAATGAATTATTTTCATAGGTTTTTATTATTATTTAATGGGTTAGACAAATTTTCTTATTAATCCCAGCTTATTAGCTAGAGTTTTTAGGGGTTAGCATATAAAAAGGACAAAAAGGGTGGCTGGAGGGGTCAAATCCATTTTCTTGAGTGTATGAGATATTTTCTCTAGTTGTTTGAGAACTAATTTTGAACTTTCATACTTGCATATATTGGTTCACTAGACTTATCTTCTTCAACATTGTTGTCGTTAGAAGTGGTGTCTGAATGTTATAGTTCTAATTCTTGGTTGTTTATAATTATTGGGTTAGAACTCCAAATCCATTAACTTTTGTTAGAACAATCTTATACCAATATTGGTGTTGGGTTTCATTTACATATAATCATAGTTGGTATCACCTTGTGACATTTCCTTTTGTGATCTAGTACAAGCAAGGCAAGGAAAACGGTTGATGCATTTTTGTGAACATATGCACTACCTCTACTTAAAATGCAATACTATTAAGATTTGAGTATATTAAAGATTTACATGTTAATGATCCTGATTTTGCCAATATTTTAATGCATATGAAAAGGTTGTCTTTGGAAAATTTTGTAGGCTCGATGGGTTTTTGCTTAGAGAAAATAGGTTATGTATGCCTAAGAGTTTTTAAAGAGAATTACTAGTGAGGGAAGTGCATGAGGGTCATTTAATTAGACACTTTGGTGTTAAAAAAAACCTTAGATATTTGAATGATTATTGCTTTTAGCTGCATGAAAAGAGAGATGTTGAAAGGATATGTGAGAAGTGTATTACTTGTAATCAATCTAAATCTAGAGTTTTACCCTATGGTCTATAACCTTTACCCATACCTACTGAACCTTGGGTTAACGTATCTATGGACTTTATTTTAGACTTACCTAACTCAATAAAGGGAAGGGATTATGTTTTTGTTGTTGTTGACAAGCCTTTGAAGATGACATATTTTATTCCTTACCATAAAACTAATGATGCAACCATTATAGCAGATTTTTGCTTCAAGGAAATTTTGTGTTTACATGGCATTCCAAGGACTGTTATTTTTTATCAAGACATTAAGTTCATAAGTTACTAAACTATTATTTTCAACTACATGTCATCCTCAAATTGATAAACAAGTTGAAATGGTTAATAGAAATTTGATAGCCTTTATACGCACTATTATTCATAAAACTTAAAGCATGGGGAAGAGTGTTTGCCCCATTGATGAGATTCATGGAGGTGCCATTGCATGGAGGGATTCTAAGGATCTATTAAGCATTCAAGAAGGGCCAATGACACATTCCAAAGATAAAAGTATGAAAGAAGCACTAAATAGGTTGATTAAAGATATTTAGGCTAACCAAGTAACAAATGGTGTCAATTTAAGCTTGAAAGAGAACTAAGATTTCATTAATATCATTGGAGTGCTTAATGGGCAAAGGTTAAGTAATAAAATCCACTTTTAAGTAAAAGTTTGTTATAAAGTAAAAATTTGTTATAAAATAGGAGTTTATAATAAAATAGAAATATTCCTATATTTAAGAAATATATCATTGTTTATAATTTTAGAATTAGGGTAGTTATTTCAACTTATAAATAGGCTTCAATTCATTGTTAAAAGACATAAGTGATTGGTGAAAAAGAGTGAGAATTTTCTCTTTTGGTTCTTCATAAAACTTTGCAAACTTATCAAGATTATTTTCTTGTGGCATTCCAAGCCAACTTATCACTCCTAATTCCCTTAGTTTTGGAGTGTGGCATCTATATGCTTCTTTACACCTTTGGTTTGTGTTCTTTTGAATATTAGGCTAAGTTTACACCTTAAGTTTTTGTTCCTTTCAACATTAGGTCAAGGTTTTAATTTTCTTAAACCTAATTTAACTTTGTTAGGGTTTCAAATTCTTTGTTTTTTTAAGGGGGGTGTTTCATTATGCTTTTTGGGGTTCACATCAATTGGTATCATAGTTTTAAGGTTTAAATTAAGTTTGCTTATCTAAATTTGAGTTTTTCTCTTGTTTTTCTTCTTAGCTATCTTTATAACCTTTTTCTTTTTTAATCTACCTAACCCTCATTTATCTTTTCCAATCTTTAAATTCATGAAAAAAAGAAAAAGAAAACAAAACAAAGAAAGAAACCAAAAAAATACCCCACTTTAGGGTAATAACTTAATAAATTAGTCAAACTAAACTTTTGGAAAACTTTATGGGGAAAGTTACTAAACTATTATTTTCAACTACATGTCATCCTTAAATTGATAGACAAACTAAAGTGGTTCATAGAAATTTCACAGCCTTTATGCACACTATCAATCATAAAACTTAAAGCATAAGGAAGATTGTTTGCCCTATTGATGAGATTAATGATGAGATTCAAGGAGGTGTCATTGCATTTAGGGATTCTAAAAATTTGTTGAGCATTCAAAAAAGGCCAATGACACATTCCAAAGATAAAAATAAGAAAGAAGCACTAAATGGGTTGATTAAGGATATTCAAGCTAACCAAGTAACAAATGGTGTCAATTTAAACTTGAAAGAGGACTAAGATTTCATTAATATCATTGGAGTGCTTAATAGGCAATGGTTAAGTAATAAAATCCACTCTTAAGTAAAAGCTTGCTATAAAGTAAAAGTTTGTTATAAAATAAGAGTTTATAATAAAACAAAAGTATTTCTATATTTTAGAAATATATTATTATTTATAACTTTAGAGTTAAGGTTATTACTTCAGCTTATAAATAGGCTTCATTTCATTGTTAAAAGATATAAGTGATCGGTGAAAAAGAGTAAGAATTTTCTCTTTTGGTTCTTCATTAAACTTTGCAAACTTATCAAGATTAATTTCTTGTGGCATTCCAACCCAACTTAACACTCTCAATTCCCTTATTTTTGGAGTGTGACATCCATATGCTTCTTTATACTCTCAGTTTATGTTCTTTTGAATATTGGACTAGGTTTATACCTTAAGTTCTTATTTTTTTCAACATTAGGGAAAGGTTTTAATTTTCTTAAACCTAATTTAACTTTGTTGGGGTCTTAAATTCTTTGTTTTTTTTTAGGTCTTTCATTATGCTCTTTGGGGTTAACATAAACTAGCATTATAGTTTTAGGGTTTAAATTATGTTTGTTTATCTAAATTTGAGTTTTTCTCTTATTCTTCTTCTTAGTTGTCTTTTATAACCTTTTTCTCTTTTAATCTAGCTAACCCTTATTTATCTTTTCCAATCTTTAAATTCATGCAAAACAAAAAAGAAAAATAAAACGAAATAAGGAAAGAAACAGAAAAAAAAAAAGCATAAAAAACAAAAAAAGAAAAAACCTCACTTTGGGGCAATAACTCAATAGTTTAGTCAAACTAAACTTTCAAAAAACTTCATGGGGAAAGTTACTAAAATAATATTTTCAACTACATGTCATCCTCAAATTGATAGACAAATTGAAGTGATTAATAGAAATTTGATAGCCTTTATACGCACTATCATTCCTAAAACTTAAAGCATAAGGAAAAGTGTTTGCCCCATTAATGAGATTCATGATGAGATTCATAGAAGTGCTGTTGCATGGAGGGATTCTAAGGATCTATCAAGCATTCAAGAAGGGTCAATGACACATTCCAAAGATAAAAGTATGAAAAAAGCACTAAATGGGTTGATTAAGATATTCAGACTAACCAAGTAACAAATGGTGTCAATTTAAGCATAAAAAAAGACTAATATTTTATTAATATAATTAAAGTGCTTAATAGGTGAAGGTTAAGTAATAAAATACATTCTTAAGTAAAAGTTTGTTATAAAGTAAAAGTTTCTTATAAAATTGGAGTTTATAATAAAATATAAGTATTCCTATATTTTAGAAATACATTATTATCTATAATTTTAGAGTTAGGGTTATTACTTCAACTTATAAATAGACTTCATTTCATTGTTAAAAAATACAAGTGATAGGCAAAAAAAGAGAATTTTCTCTTTTGGTTTTTCATTAAAGCTTGCAAATTTATCAAGATTATTATCTTGTAGCATTCCAACCCAATTTATCACTCCCAATTCCTTTATTTTTGGAGTGTAACATTCATATGCTTCTTTATACCCATGGTTTGTGTTCCTTTGAATATTGGACTAGGTTTATACCTTAAGTTCTTGTTCCTTTCAACATTTGGTAAAGGTTTTAATTTTCTTAAACCTAATTTAACTTTGTTGGGGTCTTAAATTCTTTGTTTTTCTCTTTTAGGTCTTTCATTATGCTCTTTAGGGTCAACATCAACTAGTATTATAGCTTTAAGGTTTAAATTATGTTTGCTTATCTAAATTTGAGTTTTTCTCTTATTCTTCTTCTTAGTTGTCTTTTATAACCCTTTTTCTCTTTTAATCTAGCTAACCCTTATTTATTTTTTCCTATCCTTAATTTCATGCAAAAAAAAGAAAGAAAAATAGAACAAAACAAAGAAAGAAGTAGAAAAAAAAAGCAAAAAAAAATGAAAAAAAACCCACTTTGGGGTAATAACTCAATAGTTTAGTCAAACTAGCCATAATAACAACTTAGTCCTTTAACTTGACTCTACTTCCATGATCTATCTTCATATTCTATCATCAAAGTACTTATTTCCTTAGAGTTTATTTCACTGAATTTATTTTCCTTGATGTCCCTTTTTCATTTTCTAATTACTAGTTTTCCATTGATTCAATTATTTCTTATTTATTTTATTTTGTGAGTTAGTTCACTTAAGATTAATCTTCTTGATTTAACTTGTTTAGTTTCTCAAAGAGCTAAAAAAGGAAAGTTAAGAGCGGTAAAAGTCTTGAGTGTGGGCTCGTTATAAGAAAAACTGCTAAGGATAAGTACACATGAGGGTGAGTCATAATAATGGAAAGAAACACATAAGAAAGTGCATGTGAGATTATTTTTAGCATCCTTAATACAAGTGATGATTCATAAATGAATCCTTTTGAGGAGAGGAGGAATGATGAGATTCGTAGTGGTGCCATCTAAGGATCCATTGAGCATTCAAGAAGGGCCATTGACACAAGTTGATTAAGGATATTCAGGCTAACCAAGTAACAAATGACATGAATTAACTCCTAAGTAATTGGCATTAACATAATTGGAGTGCTTAATGGACCGAAGTTAAGTAATAAAATTCACTGCTACATAAGAGTTTGTTATAAAATAGGAATCCATTCCTAAGTAGGAGGTTTTTGTAATATAGGAATGTGTTATAAAATAAGAGTGTTTTTATATTTTAGGAGTGTATCACTATCTTTACTTTTAGAATTAATGTTGTTACTTTAGCTTATAAATATACTCGATTTTATCATTAAAAGATATAAATGATTGATGAAAATTAGTGAGATTTTCTTTTTTGATTCTTCATTGAACTTTTCAAACTTTTTATTATTATTGTCTTATGGAATTCCAACCTAACTTATCACTCCCAAATTCCTTATTTTTGGAGTGTGGCATCCATATCTTTTTTTATACCTTTAATTCATATTCCTTGTAACATTGGGTCAAGGTTTTACTTTTGTTAAACTTGATTTAACTTTATTGGGGTTTTGAATTCCTTGTTTTCTTGTAAGTTTCATTATGCTCTTTAAGGTTGACATCACCCATGTTGAATTTGCTTATAATAAAAGCATCCATTTAGTAATTAATTATTCTCCATTTGAGGTTGTTTATGACTTGGACCATTTTACCCCAATTTTCTTTCCAAGAAGATGAGGAACCTAAATTCTGGTGGTTCTCATCCACTTGAGTTGCCTTTCTACTTCCATTGTCATATGCATCATATCTTCTAATTCCATATAGTATAACAACTTAACCACATTAGTTATATCATAGTTATTGCATTGTATTGAACATGAATGATTCATCCACCTTGCTCTCTTTGGTTACTCCTTTATCTTTGTTGTTAGACATAATTGAAACTTGAAAATAACCTTACAACACTCCCTTACATGTTTCACTCCACTCCCTCACAGGTATGACAATCCCACTCATGTTTGTACACTGTATAAATTTGGCTTTTCTCTATAATATTGCTGACACCATGACATGAATCCTAAAGAGTATAATGAAACCCATAAGCAAAATAAGGAATTTAAAACCCTATGAAAATTAAATTAAGTTTAACAAAAGTAAAACTTTGACCCAATGTTCAAAAGAACATGAACCAAAGGTATAAAAAAGGATATGGATGTCACACTTTTAAAGAAGGGGTTTAAGAGTGATAAGTCAGATTGGAATATCACAAAACAATAATTTTGATAAGTTTGCAAAGTTTAATGAAGAACCAAAAAAGAAAATCTCCACCTTTTTTTGACCTTTTATCTATTCCTTTAAACAATGAAATCAAGCCTTTTTATAAGCTCACAATAAATGAATTGGGGTTGGTTCATCAGATTTGCAAAGCCATATGTCTAGCATTAAACCAATTCATTATTGGCACATGATTGACTCTAGTCTAACTTTTTAGCAACAAACTAGTCTTGTAACCAATTTTACAACCAATCCACTCCTTGTCCTCCATCTTTTAAACTTTACAATAGGTCCAACACATTAATTCCATTACTTTGTTGCTTCAACTCTTCATAACCACTTAACCTAGGCTAATTTAGTATACTTATACAATTAATAATGCCTTGGCCCACATTAAGATATATTTTGTTGCCCTTCAAACTTGAATTAGCTTCCTTGGCTCAAATGTCTTTAATCATCCCATTAAATGCCTCTTTCATCATTTTAGCTTTAAAACATGCCATTAGCCATTTCGAATGTCAATGGATCCTTGGAAGGTCTCCATCAATCCCATTAATATCTACGTCTAATTTTTAGGAATTGTTGTAGAAATTCAATCACTTAACAAATAGGCTCATCCATCATACTTGTATGATTAATAAAGCCTCAGTCCATTTTAAGGCTTTGCTGCCCTTCATAATCATTTTGTGTAAATAAGTTCATGTAATGAAAAGATAAGCAACAAAGTTAATCAAGATTAGCGACTCCTTTATTTCATGGAATTCAATGGATTAAAAGTACCAAAGTTTTAAGGACATGTTTTTTGCAATGAATATAATGTTAGCAAAGAGTCATTACAATAAAAGAAGGAGCCTTGTTAGCAAGACATGAAGAGATGATCTCATTATTTAGGAATTAAATCATTCAATACTTTTTTTATAAAAAAGCTATTTAGGACTAATGACTACTATGTTTGACCAAATTCATTGCATTCAATGTGTTATACAAGTTAATTTCAAAGCATATTATGGGAATAAGCTATTGCAATGAAAGGAAAAACCTTGTTAGCAAGAAATGAATTAATAGTCTCATCACTCAAAAAATGAACCATCTAATACCAATGAGAAAAGCTAATTAGTAACTCCTTTGTTTTGATGAGGATCAATGGATTCATAGTGTCAAAGGTGTAAGGACATGCTTACTATAGACACAAAAGTTAATTTTAGATCATATTGTGTGAATGAGTCCTTGGAGTGAAAGGAGGAGCCTTGTTTTCAAGAAATGAAGAGATGGTCTCATTATTTCAAAATTGAACCATAGCATACTTGCAAAAAAAGCTCAAAATGCTTAATGACTCCTTTGTTTGATGGAATTTGATGGATTCAAACCACCAAACACGTACATATATGCTTGTTGCAATAAGTATATAAGTTTGTTGTCAATGTAAAAGTTAATTTAAAGAATATTTTGCATGAATGAGTTCTTGCAATAAAAGGTAGAGCCTTGTTAGGAACAAATGAGGAGATAGTTTCATAATTGAGGAATTGAACCATTGCATACTTGTAAGAGAAGCTAATAATGATCACAAGTTGCCATATGTTCTCCTTTGATGCATTGAATAGGAGGCATTGTTTTTTCAGCATGATGGAGGCTAAGGTATTAGGATTTGAGGTGGTAAAGGAGCTATATCCTAATGATTCAAACATCTCATCTATTTGGGAATCTTGTTCGAGGGGAACCTTCAAATGTTTCTTTTTACAAGATGGGTTTTCCTTTCAAAGGGAACTAGTTTTATATTCTTAATTGCTTTTTGCAAAAGGCTATCATTAAGGAAGCACATGGAGGAGGGTTTGTTGGTCACTTTGGTAGAAACAAGACTTTAGCTTTAGTAAGAGAACATTTTTTTTTTTTGGTCAAAACTTAACTAGGATATGTTGCAAATTATAGAGTGGTGTGTTGTGTATGTCATAAAGCAGAGAGTTAGAGGCAAAATACAACTCTGCACATGCCTTTTCCAGTGCCTAATGCTCCTTTGGAGGATGTTACCACAGACTTTGTTATGGTTTACCTCACACTCAAAGGAGCAAGGATTCAATTTTAGTTGTTGATTAATTTTCTAAAATGATTCACGTGTTCCTTGCACCAAAACTCTTGATACTTCTAATGTTTCTAATCTTTACTTTAGAGAGATTGCAAAGCTTCATAAGATGCGAAAAATAATCAATTCTAATCTTGATTTGTTGTTTATGAGTCACCTTTAAAGAACCCTTTGAAGAATATTTTTAAGAAACAAATGAAGGGATGATCTCATCACTCAAGAATTGAACAATTCAATATAAGTAAGCAAAGCAAATCAATATATTGCTACTTTGTTTCATGGAATTCAATGTATTCAAAGTGGCTCCTTTTAACATCACCATAGGTATAAATTTGTTCAATTCATGAATGATGAGTCTTAATTCTTCATTTCTTACTAACAAGGCTCCTCCTTTCATTGCAAGATCTCATTCACACAAAATAATCTTAAAATTAACACTTGTATCAATAGCAAACTTTATATTAATTGCAACAAAGAGGTCTTTACATCTTTGGTAGTCACAATTCATTGAATTCCACTAAATAAAGGAATCATTGATCTTGATTAGCTTTTCATAATAGTATTGAGTGGTTCAATTATTGAATAGTGAGATCATTGGGTGCCCTATTGATCATTACTTTATACATGTTCGGTAGTTTGAATACATTAAATTCCATCAAGCAAAGGTGACATTGATCATTATTAGCTTTTCCTACAAATATGAATAGTTCAATTCTTGAATAATGTGATTGTCTCTACATATCTTCCTAAGAAGGCTTATCCTTCATTGCAAGAACTCATTTACATAAAAGGATTATGAAATTTACACAAAAAGATCATGAAATTAACTTTTGTACCTATAACAAATATTATATTCATTATAACAAGTACATCCATACACATTTGGTAGTTTAAATACCAAAGGTATGTAGACATGCCTGTTGCAATGAACATAAAAATTTATGCCATCATAAAAGCTAATTTCAAGATTATTTTGCATGAATGAGTTTTTACAATAAAAGGTGGAGCATTGTTAGGAAGGAATGGAGAGATGGTCTCATTATTTAGGAATCAAACCATTACATACTTGTAGAAAAAGCTAATAATGATCAATTCATCCTTTACTTGATGGAATGCAATAGATTCCTAATAGCAAAGGTGTATAGATGTGTGTATTGGAATGAATATAAAGTTTGTTGGGGCCTAAAAGTTAATTTCAAGACTGTTTGGTGCATATTGCAATGTATAGACTCTTTTGTCTAATGGAATTCATTGGATTCAAACCACCGAATGTGTACATATTTGGTTATTGAATATGTATATGGGAGTATGTATATCTCCTTCTTTATCTATGATGCAGCCCACATGTCTGTGTCTCTCACCAATAAGCCCTCATCAGCAAGTTTTGCAACATTTGCTCAACCAAGAAGATCAACTCACATTGAAGTTCATCAATCTTCTTGATAAGTCCATAACCAAAAAGACTCACATTGTTGACTTTGTCATCTCCTATACATTGAAAATATTCTATTTTGATAGTCATTTATTTTTAGCTCCTAGTTCTTATATTTCATTTAAGTTATGGGAAACATTGAAAATATTCTATTTTGATAATTTTTCTTTGTTAGCTCTTGGTTCCTAGGCTTGATTTGAGTCTTTTCATAATCTTTTATTTTTCTTTAAAAGGCAATCAATATTGTCTAGAAAAGGGACTTGATTAGGCATTCTTTTGAACCTTGAAGAGTTCATACCCATGAAAACCCAAAAAGTTTTCAGTCCATTCTTGAAGAGTTGGAGCTTTTCAAAATCTACATCCTTGAAAAGTTGTAGCCATCAATCTAGAAGAATTGATGCCCCACCAACTTCATTGGAAGCCTTAAAGAGCAACCATTAAAGTCCCTTCTTGTTTTCACATTCTAACTAATTTTTGTTTTGTTTATTTCTTCCCTAAATTGATAACCTTGTAGTGCTTTTCTGCAAAAACTCAAAACACAAAAATTGTAAATCTACAAGTCCTTGTTTGTTGCAAATTGGAATCACTCCATTCCAACCTATCTATTAAGAGATACGACTATTTTCTTGACAACACACATAATTGAAATTCCTGCTCAAATTTCTACAAATCACTCTCTTAATCCTTTATCTCCCCCCATGTATCAATAGGTCTTTCATAATTCCTTCTTTTAGTTAAAACAAGTTAATCCCACCAAACAATAGTATAATCAATAAATTCAATGGTAGAAATTTTTACCTTTTTCTCTTTGAAGTAGTTGTGATAGTCAAAAACTGACTCAACTTTTTTCTCCTATTCTAAATAGGTTTCTAGATTGTTCCCTTAGGATGGGGGAATTTTCATTTTAATACTTGTTAAAATCACAATCATAGGTGTCTTGTTTCCAAAAATCTCTTTGATCATTTCTATTACCTGCAATTCTAACTAAGGTAGCTAGATCATTAGATTCATCATCTTTTGCATGATCTATATGACCATAGTCTTATCTCTCATTAGTAACCCCATGGCCCCCATGCCTCCTTTAAAATTTTGCTATTGTATTGGCTTGCTCATATCATCAAATCTGGTGCTCATGTGCTTTAATTGTTATTACATAACTTTGATCATGAATGACACATCACTACCTCCCCTTCTCAGTTCCACCATTGTCTTTGGAAGACATAGTGTTAATTTGTACAAAATGGCTAGGATACCTCACAATCACTCCCTCATATGTTTCACTCAAAATTGGTGTCACACTCCTTCATGTTTACACTCTTTGAGGCTTTTTCTCAATATGTGTTTACACTCTTGCCTTTTACCACTCTAATTTTCTCTCTCAATTCTTTATGAAACAAAACCATCTCAACCAAAGTCACCTTGTAACTATCTAATCCCAACAAATTAGAATCAAAGAAATTTAGGAAAGCACTATGAATAAAGGTTGTAGGTTAGAAGAAAACAACAAGGTTAAATCGCAATACATAGAAAGAATAATTAGATTTGAATTCTTGTAGGAACTAAAAAGAAATAAGGTCTACTCCTTTAATTCAGGGTTTCCTTATATTGAAAGATGTTTAATTAAGAAGGAAATATAACCTCTATCTCCCTTTGACCTAATCAAACATGATTTACTTTTTTTTTCTTTTCCTTATTTCCTTCCTTCTATTTTTTTTTCTTTTTGGGTTTGTTTTTTGTTCTTTCTTTTTGTTTTTTGTATGAATTTAAAGAAAAGAAAAGATAAACTAAGGTCCATGGATTCAAAGAAAAAAAGGTGTATAGAATACTACCAAGAAGAAAAGATAAAACTAGAGTTTATGGATTCAAGGAACAAAAAGATAGAAAATGTTGCCAATAAGAAGAATATAAGAACAACTTAAATTTAGATAAGTAAACATGATTTAAAGCCAAGCTTTAATACCAACTAATGTGAACCCCAAAAGACAAGCTTAACGACCCAACCTACAAAAAAACAAGCAAGAAGCCAAGAAAGCTAAATTAGATTTCAGTTATAAAAACCATAGACCCAATGTTAAAAGGAACTTGAACCTATGGTATAAAGAAGGATATGGTTGTTAAACTCTAGAAAGCAACAAATTTGGCTAATGTGAACCCTAAAAGGCATATCTTAGAGACCCAACACATGTAAGGAATGAAACAATACCCAAGAAAGCAAAGTTATACTTTAATCACACAAGCCTCAAAACCCAAAATTCAAAAGAAAAAAAAAACCTAGGGTATTAAGAAAAATATGGATGCCACACTTCATAAAAGAAGGGAATTAGGAATGATATGTTAAGTTAAATGCCATAAGAAGAGTTACTTCTTAATAAGTTCTTTAGTTCCTAAAAAAAATTGCAAGAGAAAACTCTCACTTTTTATTTCTCTCAAATTGTCTAATTTTAGAGCTTACAAGGAGATGCCTATTTATAGGCTAAGATAATAACCCTAAAAAAGACAAATTACTATTTATGACAAACTCTTATATGTGACAAATTCTTATTTAGAAAACACTTATTTAAGACAAATTTCTATTTAGGACAAACTCATATATATGACAAATTCTTATCTAAAAAACACTTATTTAGGACAAATTCCTATTTATGAGTGAATGCTATTACTTAACCCTATCCCATTAAGCACTCCAATCATATTAATAAGGCTTTGACTCTTTTTTAAACTTGAATTCACACTATTTGTAGCTTGGTTGGCCTGAATGTTTTCAATCAGCTCATTTAGTACTTCTTTCATCTTTTTGGCTTTAACTTATGTTATTGGGCCTTCTAGAATATGCAATAGATCTCTTGCATCCTTTAAAGCCTTCCACACATCATCTCAAAACTTCACATCATTCCTGCTATCATCTCCAACTTATATCAAAAAGAGAAAGATCAGAAATATTAAATGCTACATTCACATTATGCTCATTAGGAAGATCTAACTTATGGTTATTGTCATTAATCTACATTACTACTTGAAATGGACCATCTTCTCTATGTTATAGCTTTGAATGCCTCTAAGTTAGGAACATTCCTTAACCCAATCACTAGGTTCAAACACCACATTCTTTTGTCTTTTGTTGACACAAGATGCATATTGCTCAATTTGTTTTACAATATATTGCTGCACTTTCTCATGCAAGTTCTTCACCATGTCAACCTTGCATTCACCATCTAAGCTAGTATACTTATTAACAGGTATAGGCAACAAATCCAAAGGAGTCAAAGGATTGAAACCATATACAATTTCAAATGGAGAGTAATTAGTAGCAGAATGAACACTCCTATTATATGCAAACTTGACATGTAGTAAACAATCTTTCTGTGTTTACAAATTCAATTGAATAATAGCACACAATAAAGTAGAAAGAGTTCAATTAACCCACTCAGTTTACTCATCAATTTATGGATGGCAAGTAATTGAAAACAATAGCTTAGTACCTAACTTACCCCATAAAGTCTACCAAAACTAGCTTAAGAACTTTGTATCTTGATTTGAAATTATACTTTAAGGCATGCCATGCAAACAAACTACTTCTTTAAAGAGTAATTCAACCACTTTATTTGTATCATCAGTTTTATGACATGAGATGAAATGTATCATCATTGAAAATCTATCAACAACAAAAAATATAAAATCTCTACCCCTTTTTTATTGTAGTAACCCTAGTATAAAGGTCATAGATAAATCAACTTAGGGATAGCTAAGTATGGGTAAAATGGTAATTCTAGATTTAGCCTATTTGCATGTTATGCATTTCTCACATACCTTTTTAACATCTTGTTTCATGTGTGGTTAAAAGAAATGTTTAGCTAAGACACCTAAGGTTTTTCTAACTCCAAAATAACCCACTCAACCACCCTTATAAGCTTATCTCACATCTAACTCCCTCAAAGAACTCACAAGCATGCATAAACGATTTTTCCTAAATTAAAAACCTTTATACCTATAAAATTTCTCAAAGACTGACTTCTCACATACTCCATACACATTAGCAAAGTTAGGATCTTTCACATATAAATTTTTAATATGTTCAAACCTAATAATTTTACTGTAAGTGTAAAGATAGGGACTTACTTGTGAGATAATGCATCAACTATCACATTTTCCTTACTTTATTTATATTTGATGATGTAAGGAAATGTCTCAATGAATTTACCCACTTAGCATGTCTTTTGTTCAACTTTCCTTATCCCATTAAGTGCTTCAAAAATTCATGGTCAATATAGATGAAAAACTCCTTGGGCCAAAGGAAGTGTTGCAATGTCTCCAAAGCCCATACCAATGCATACATCTTTTTATCATAAGTAGGATAATTAAGGCCTACTCCACTTAGATTTTCACTAAAGTAGATAATTAAATGCCTTTCTTGCATCAAAACAATTTCAATGTTAATACTTAAAGAATCACACTTAGTCTTGAAAATTTTTGCAAAGTCAGGGAAAGCAAGTAAAAGTGCAAAACTTAATTTTTCCTTAATGTGTTTGAAAGCCTTGCCTTGGTCACTACCACACTTAAAAACCATGTTCTTTTTAACAACCTTAGTTAGTGGTGCAACAATAGTGCTAAAGTCCTTAACAAAGTGTCTATAAAAACTAACTAGACCCTATGCACATGACCAACTAACTTAGGTTTAGGCTAATCATGGATTACCCTAACTTTTTCCTTATCAACTTCAATACCTTTAACACTCATAATATAGCCAAGAAATATAATTTGGTGAGTACAAAAGGAACATTTTTTGAAATTAGTATACAATTTCTCAAAGTCAAAAATAATTAAAATAGAACATAAATGATCAAAATGTTTTTCCAAGTTTTTACTATAGACCAAAATATTATCAAAATATACTACCACAAATTTACCAATAAATATATAGAAAACATGATTTATCAATCATATAAAAGTACTTAGTGCATTAGTGAGACCATATGGCATAAAAACCATTCATATAGACAATACTTAGTTTTGAAAGCTATTTTCCACTCATCTCCCTCTCTTATCCTAATATGGTGATATTCACTTTTTAAATCAATTATATAAAAGACACGTGAATCATGCAATTCATCTAACATTGCATGTAACCTAGGTATAGGGTGACAATACCTTATAGTGATTTTGTTGACCACTTGACAATCAACACACATCCTCTAAGTCCCATCCTTTTGGGGTATAAGTAAGATAGGAACCACACGAGCACTCATGCTTTCTCTCACATATCCTTTCAACATAAGTTCCATAGCTTACCTTTAAAGCTCCTTTATCTCCTTAAGATTACTCCTATATGCTAGCCGGTTTGGAATGGATGCACCTGGGATAAAATCAATTTGATGCTCAATTCTTCTCTTGAGTGGTAATCCACTTGGAACATCCTTAAGCAATACATCTTTAAATTCTTGAAAAAGAAAAATAACAACATTAATCAAAGATGAGTCAAACATATTAGTGTTAAAATAAACCTCTTTGTATTACAATACAATTATAGGCTATTTAGTATAAAATGCTATTTTGCATCTCTTTCTTTTGTAAAGAAACTTTCTTTTTTCTTCTCTCTCTCTTAGGTCCTCACTTTTTCTCCTCTCTTTCTATTTCAGTTATCCCTCTCTTTCCAATTTCTCTTTTTTGTTCCCTTTCATTTTTAATCTTCAATTGATCCTTATAAGCTTATTGAGGTGTTAATGGTATAAGAGTGGCATGTTTTTCATTCATTACAAAGGAATATCAATTCTTGAAGCCATTATGCATAACTCACCTATCAAATTGCCTTGGCCTTTCTAGTAGAATATGGCCTGCATGCATAGGTACAACATCACATAAAATTTCATCATGGTACATTTTGATAGAAAATGACACAAGCACTTATTTACCCTAACGTGACCACTCTCATTTAACCATTAAAGCTTATATGGCCAAGGATGCCTTATAATCAGTAAATTTAGCTTTTCAACTATAATTGTGCTAGCTACATTAGTGCAACTCCTACCATCAATAATCATACTACATACTTTATCTTTGATGAGACACCTCGTATAAAAAAAGTTATCTCATTGCACCTTATTCTTTTCCTTCACTTACACATTCAATGCTCATCTTATGACGAGAGCTACCCTATTAACTAAATATTCCTCTCTATCACTTTCACCCTACGATGATGGCACAAAATCATCCTCTAACTTACTTGCAATCTCAATGTCACCATTATCTCTCAAGACCATTACATACTTATTTAGACATTGAGATGCAATGTAACCCCTTCCCAAACACTTAAAACATTTAACATCTTTATTTTTACTTGGTTAGGGATTAAACTTACTTGCCTCCTTACTAAAGCTCACATTTTTGCTTTTGGATAACTCAACTTTAGACTTGTAATCAGCCTTCTTATCCTTTTTACTCTAATTTGGCTTCCAAGATGAAGTAGAATTTAAGTTCTACCTAAACCATATGGAACCCTTTCATTTAACTTGTCTGTCAACTTCCATTGTCATATAAATCATGTCTTTGAATTCCATGTAGTGTTGTAACTCAACCATATTAGCTATGTCCCTGTTTAACCCTTACAAAAATTGAGTCATAGTTGCCTCTCTATCTTCGTCTACACTTGCCCTAATCATGACAATCTCTATCTCTTTATGGTAGTCCTCCACACTTTTAGTGCCCTAAATGAGCCTTTGCAGCCTTTGGTACAAATCCTTATAATAGTGATTAGGGACCAACCTCCTCCTTATGATAACATTCATCTCTTCCTATGTATCAGTAGGCTTCTCATGATTTCTTCTCCTAGTCAAAATAAGTTAATCCCACCAAATAATAGCATAATTAATAAATTGAATAGCAATAAACTCTACCTTTTTCTCTTTAGAGTAGTTATGGTAGTCAAAAACCAGTTCAACCTTCTTCTACCATTCTAAGTACACATTAGGATCATTCTTACACTGAAATAAAGGAATTTTCATTTTAATATTGTCCAAATCATGGTCATAAATGCCTCATCTCCTAAAATATCTTTGATCCTTTCTATTATTGGCAATTATAATTACAATAGCTTAATCATCAAATTCATCATCTTCTACATCATCTTCATGGTCATAGGCTCATCTCACTTGCCTTAGGAACCTTATAGTCCCCATACCTCCTTTGTTACTCTTCTATTGTATTAGCTTACTCCTTTATCCTTTCCCTCATATCATCAAATTTAATATTCATGCACTCAAATTGTTGTTGAATAACTTTGATCATAAAGGACACATCACTAACTCCCTCCTGAGCTATACCTTTGTCTTTAGAAGTCATAGTATTACTTTTGCACAAAATGATTAGGATACCTTGCATAACACTCCCTCAAGTGTTTCACTCAAAAAAGGTGTCATAATCCCTCATGTTTTACACTTTTTATGGCTTTTTCTTAATATGAACTTGCACTCTTACCTTTTACCACTCAAATTTCCCTTTTCAACTCTTTAAAGAACTAAACAAGCTAAATCAAGAGAATTGGTTTTGAATAGAATAAGGTAAAAGAGGTAGAATTTAACTAATTGGAGAACAGTAAAAAAAAAGGAATGAAAAAGAACATCAAGGCAAACAAATTTAATGATCTAAAATCCCATAAAATAAGATAGGAAGTTAAACCTAAAGGACAAACTTGGATGACATAACAAGAAAATAGATGGTATAATTGGAGTTGAGTGAGAAAACTATATTATTATTGTGGTTAATTTGACCAAATCGTTAAACTTATATCAACAACTTGAATTTAATGCTTTTTTTGTTCTTTTTTTTTTTTACTAAATAAAAATAATGATAGAATACTTAGAGACAACAAATGGAATTGAAAATAGCACATTTTGATAGTTATGTGCTCAAACAAACTAGCAAAGTAAGAAAGATTGCAAATGGATAGATTAGCACCTTTGAATGATACTGTGCTTTAGAGACAAACTAAATAGAAATAAATAAATCACAACATAGCATATTGAAGAATTAATTATTCCAACCTAATTTAGAGTTAGATTCTGATACCAACTAATGCAAACCCCAAAGGACATGGCTCAAGGACCCAATGCACATAAGGAATCAAACAATACCTAAGAAAGCTAAGTCAGACTTTATCACACAAACCTTAAAGCCAATATTCAAAGGAACATGAACCTAAGGTATTAAGAAGAATATAAATGCCACACTCTAAAAAAGAAGAGAATTGGGAATGATAAGTTAGGTCGAATGCTACAAGAAAAGTTATTTCTTAATAAGTTCTTTAGTTCTTGAAAGAATCGATGGAAAAAAACTCACTTTTTATTTCTCTCAAATTGTCTGATTTTAGAACTTATAAAAAGGTACTCATTTATAGGCTAAGATAGCAACTTTAAAAGAGACATAAATTCTTATTTAAGACAAATCCCTATTTAGGACAAACTCCTATCTAGGACAAATTCTTAGTTAGAAAATTTTCACTTTTATAACAAACACCTATTTAGGAGTGAATGTTGTTACCTAACCCCAGTCCATTAAGGACTTTAATCATATTAATAAGGCGTAAACTCTCTTTCAAGTTTGAATTTGCACCATTTGTAAGCTAGTTGGTCTAAATACTTTCAATTTGCCCATTTAGTACTTCTTTCACCCTTTTGGCTTTAGCTTACATTATTAGACCTTTTAGAATGTGCAATGGATCTCTTACATCCTTTGAAGCCTTCCGCACCTTATCTCTAAGCTTTTCATCATTAGGAGTTATCAGTTGAGTTAAACACCACAAGAAGAGTTAGTTGTTGAGAAGTTCTCTAGTTTTTAAAAGAATCAAAGAAGAAAATTCTCACTTTTCAATTCACATAATTATTTGCTCCTTAATAATGAAATCAACCCTATTTATAAGTTGAAATAATAACCCTACAACCTTAAAAGTAGAGACAATGATATACTTCTAAAAGATAACAACACTTATATTTTATTATAAACTTCTATTTAATAACAAACTCCTACTTAAGAGTAGATTTTATTATTTAACCTTGACCCATTAAACACTTTAATCATATTAATAAAGCCATAGTCCTCTTTCAAACTTGAATTCATGTCACTAATAACTTGGTTAGCCTAAATATCCTCAATCAACTCATTTAGTACTTCTTTCATCTTTTTGGCCCTTAAACATGTCATTGGCCCTTTACGAATGTTGAATGGACCCTTAAAACCCCTCAATACATTGGCTTTATATGCGCTTATGAGTTCCTTAAGGGAATCAGTTGTGAAAGAAGCATATAGGAGTGGTCTAATAAGTCATTTTAGAGATAGCAAAACCCTAAATGTCTTAGTTAAGCATTTCATTTGACCACACATGAAATAAGATGTTGAGAAGGTGTTTGAGAAGTGCATAACATGCGAACGGGATAGATCTGATGGAACCCATATTGTACCAACTCAAATCGACAAGGGAGTAGATACTTTGCAAAACCTTGGAGGACCAATGACAAGGGCAAGGTCAAAGAAAATAAAGGAAGCTCTCAACAACTTGTTGTGCGACATTTACTATCAGGAAGTTGCTAAGTACGAGTTAAGGAGGTTGGAGTCCATGATTGGGCCTTTAAGTGGGTTATTTTCATGGGTTTTTATTATTATTCAGTGGGTTAGACGAAATTCCTTATTAAGCCCAGCTTATTTAGTGGGTTGGACGAATTTTTGAACTTTCATACTTGCGTGTGTTGGTTCACTAGACTTATCTTCTTCAACGTTGTTGTTGTTAGGAGTGGCGTCTGAATCTTATAGTTCTGGTTCTTGGTTGTTTATAATCATTGGGTCAGAACTCCAAATCCCTTAACCTATGTTAGAACGATCTTATACCAACATTGGTGTTAGGTTCTATTTACATATAAACGGAGTTTGTATCATTTGGTATCAGAACCTTGGCTCTAACTCGGGTTAGTTATATTGTTGTTATCATATCTTTCGTGTATTCTTTGTTGTTGGTTGAATAATCAAAAAGAGAACAAAAAATGCAAAAAAGAAAAGAAACAAATTTGTGTATTTTGTGGGTTTCTTTTCTAATATTTGTTCCTTCCACAGAAATACCCATTAGTTAACTGAAAAAAAAAAAAAAAATAGGTTCATTGCTCAATTGGTCATTTACTCAATTATATTTGATAATTGATTGTTGTCCAATTGCACTGCTCATATCATTGAATTTCTTGTCATTCTGTTTACTTTATTGCCCATCTTCTTGGTCATGTCACTTCTCTGAAGAGGTAGGTCTAGGATTGATATATTCAAGTTTTGTTTGTTCTGAATTTAGATTGCTTGGGACTACTGAAAGAGCTCTTAGAGTCTTGCAATTTATTGTGTGAAACATGAGAGTTGAGGACTACTGTAGTTGAGTGGAGAGCAAACACGCAAGAGAGTGATTTTTGTGAGGCATATTCTTTATTTACTAACAATCTTGCATGTACGATGTCTAATGCTAAAAAAGGCAGTTTCCCACATGGAGAGGAGGAAGTAATTGTTCCAGATTTCAAATTGCTTATGAAATCCTTAGAACAGAAGTTTGATAGGATTGACCAAGTGCTTTGGGAAGTTTGAGATAGGATGGATCAAATAGAAGGGGAACCAAGTGTCAATCCTAAGAGGCCAGCTAGGAGGGTCATGAAGGGGCAATTTGAACATGACTTTGTTGAAGATGGTGATGATTATTATGATGACAGTGATAATGTTAGTAAAAACTTCAGAGGTGGTTTTAGAGGAGGACGTGGTAATAGGAATGATAGAGGTGCAAAAGGCAATGGAAATGTTTATGATAGGTACAATGGAGGTTGGGATAATAGAAATAGAGGAGAGGAAGGAGTAGACAAAAATCTTAGTAGTATTAAAATGAAAATACCTTCTTTCCAAGGGAAAGCTGACCCCAATGTCTATTTGGACTGGGAACGAAGGGTAGAATTAATATATGAGTGCCACAACTTCTCCGAGGAGAAAAAGGTGAAGTTAGTTGTGGCAGAGTTCACTGATTATGCTGTAGTATGGTGGGACCAGCAAGTTACCACTAGGAGGAGGAATTTTGAGAGAACCATAGAAACTTGGAATGAGTTGAAGACTGTGATGAGATGGAGATTTGTTCCTAGCTCTTATTATAGAGATTTGTATAATAAGTTGCAGAGCCTTACACAAGGTTCCAAGAGTGTGGAAGAGTACCATAAAGAGATGGAAATTGCAATGGTTAGGGCAAATGTAATGGAGGATAAGGAGGCAACCATGGCTAGGTTCCTCCAAGGGTTGAATAAGAGCATAGCTGATGTGGTAGAGCTGCAACACTATGTAAAGCTTGAAGACATCGTACACATTACCATGAAAGTTGAGAGGCAACTTTAAGGGAAGGAGCACCTTTCATCATAAGCAGAACTTAGGCTCAACTTTTTGGAAGCCAAATTGGGGGAAGAAGGAAGAGAAGATGACTTCTAAGCAAAAATGCAATTCACATAGACCCAAGACTAGTGGGGGCAGCATGGAAAGGGGCAAATTTGAAGAAAAACTTCAGGGCACCCAAGGAAAAACTAGAGACATCAAATGCTTTAGATGTCTGGGTAAGGGTCATGTGGCTTCACAATGTTCTAACAAGAGAACCATGTACCTTAAGGAGAATAGTGACTATGTGTCTGGTAGTGATGCTAGCGATGAAGACCAAATGCCACCATTAGAGGATGCTAATGATGTTGATGAAGGGATAGAGTATCCGGAGCATGGTGGAAGGCTTTTAGTAACAAAGAGAGCCCTTAGTGCACAAGTTAAGGAGGAGAATGATGTTGAGATTTAGCGGGAAAATATTTTCCATACTCAATGTTTAGTTCAAAATAGACTCTGTTGCTTGATCATCAATGAAGGTAGTTGCACTAATATAGCAAGTACAGAGTTGGTGGAAAAATTGAACTTGCCTACAACCAAACATCTTTGGCCATATAATTTGCAATGGTTAAATGACAATGGAGTGGTAAAAGTGACTAAACAAGTTTTGGTTCCATTTTCCATTGGTAGATATAAGGATGAATTGTCTTGTGATGTTATTGGGCCGTCCTTAGCAATTTGACAAAAAAGTTTTGCATGATGGTTACAAGAACTACTATTCATTCACCATGGATAGAAGACCATTTACACTGGCACCATTGACTCCAAAATAGGTGTATGAAGACTAAGTGAGACTTTATGAAAGTGAGTAGAGCAGGAGTGAAAAGAAAGAGAGAGTTGAGAGAAAAGAAAGTGTAGGAGGGAAAAAGAAGATAAATGCATTTGAGAGTACTGAGTACGAGAGTGGTCTAGTTCACAAGAGTGAAGATGAAAGAAAACAAGTGAGTGTGTTTGCAAAAGGAGCAAATGTTAGGGTTGCCTTCCATGTTAGGTAACAAATGATATTAATCCTTTATAAGGATTCTTATTTCTCTAGTACTAACCTTGATTCATCTTTGCCTAGTGCTATTTCATCTTTGTTGCAGGATTATACTGATGTGTTCCCTCAGGAGATCCCAGATGGTTTGCCACCAAGGAGAGGGATTGAAGATCACATTGATCTTATTCCTGGAGCTCCCATTCCCAATAAGCCAGCTTATAAAAGTAATCATGAGGAGGCAAAGGAGCTTCAGAGGCAAGTTAATAAGTTAATGAAGAAGGGACATGTGAAGGAGAGCATGAGTCCATGTGCAATGCCATAGTTGCTTGTGCCAAAGAAAGATGGATCTTGGAGGATGTGTGTCGATTGTAGAGCTATCAACAAAATAACAGTTAAGTATCGACATCCTATACCCAAGCTTGATGATGTGCTAGATGAATTACATAATGCGTGTTACTTCTCTAAAATTGACCTTAAGAGTGGATATCATCAAATTAGGATGAGGGAAGGAGATGAATGGAAAACTACATTCAAAACCAAGCATGGTTTGTATGAATGGTTAGTTATGCCATTTGGTTTGACTAATGCACCTAATACTTTTATGAGATTAATGAATCATATTTTGAGGCCTTTCTTAGGAAAGTTTATTGTGGCTTATTTTGATGACATATTAGTATACAGTAGGAATTTGGAAGAGCATGTTGAACATTTGCATTGTGTGCTTGATGTTTTGAGGAATGAGAAATTGTTTGCCAATATGAAGAAATGTGATTTTTGCAAGGATCATGTCATTTTTTTGGGTTATGTTCTGTCTGCTCATGGCATAGAGGTTGATAAAGAGAAGATTAAGGCAATTCAAGAATGGCCTACACCTAAGAGTGTGAGTGATGTGAGGAGTTTCCATGGTTTGGCTAGCTTTTATAGGAGGTTCATTAAGGATTTTAGTACCATAGCTGCACCATTGATTGAGGTGATCAAAAAGAATATGGGTTTCAAATGGAGTAAAGAACAACAAGATACCTTTGATTTACTTAAGTCTAAGTTGTGTAATGCACAACTTCTTGCTTTGCCTGATTTTTCTAAGATCTTTGAAATTGAATGTGATGCATCGGGCATTGGGATTGGAGGAGTTCTCATGCAAGAGAAATGACCTATTGCATTCTTTTATGAGAAGATGAGTGGGGCAACATTGAATTATCCAACTTATGATAAAGAAATGTATGCACTTGTTAAGACTTTAGAAACGTGGCAGCATTATCTTTAGCCTAAGGAGTTTGTAATTCACACTGATCATGAGTCTTTAAAATACTTAAAAGGGCAAGGTAAGTTAAATAGGAGACATGCAAAATGGGTTGAATTTATTGAAACTTTTCCTTATGCAATTCAATACAAATCAGGTAAGGAAAATGTTGTTGCTGATGCATTGTCACGTAGGTACACACTGATTAGCACTTTGAGTGTTAAGTTGCTAGGGTTTGAGCACATTATTGAATTGTATGCTAATGATGTTGACTTTAGTAATGTGTATACTGCATGTGATAAAGCTGCATTTGGTAAGTTCTATAGGCGTGAGGGGTATTTGTTTCGAGTAAATAAACTTTGTATTCCACAAAGGTCTCTGAGAGCATTACTTGTGAGAGAAGCTCATGGGGGTGATTTAATGGGACACTTTGGCATTCGAAAGACTTTTGATGTTTTAAATGAACATTTTTTCTGGCCACATATGAAAAGGGATGTTGAAAGGGCCTGTGCCAAGTGTATTACTTGCAGACAAGCTAAGTCTAAAGTTTTGCCCCATGGTAAGTATATGCCCTTAGAAATTCCCTGTGAACCTTGGACCAACATTTCTATGGATTTTATTCTTAGGTTACCTAGGTCCAAGAAGGGCCGAGATTATATTCTTGTTGTAGTTGACAGGTTCTCAAAGATGACGCATTTCATTGCTTGCACCAAAAATGATGATGCCACACACATTGCAGACTTATTTTTTAAAGAGATTGTTTGCCTACATGGAGTGCCGAAGTGTATTGTGTCAAACCGTGATGCAAAATTTTTGAGCCATTTTTGGAAAACATTGTGGGGTAAGCTTGGAACAAAGTTGTTGTTTTCTAGAACTTGCCATCCACAAACTGATGAACAAACTAAGGTAGTAAATCAAACTCTGGGTACATTGTTACGTGCCGTTATTGGTAAGAACTCTAGAACCTGGGAAGAATGTTTGCCTTTTGTGGAGTTTGCCTATAATCGTGTTGTTCATAGTGCTACAAGTTATTCTCCTTTCGAGCTTGTTTATGGTTTTAATCCATTGTTGCCTTTGGATTTAGTATCATTGCCTATACTGGACAGGGTTAATTTAGATGGGAAAAAGAAGGCGAAAGTGGTTAGGCAACTTTATAAGAAAGCTAGGCTTAACATTGAGGGAAGAACCAAACAATATGAAACACAAGCCAACAAAGGTCGCAAGCATATCACTTTTGAACCTAGTGATTGGGTTTAGGTACATTTGCAAAAGGATAGATTTCCTAAGCACATGAAATCAAAGTTGCAACCAAGAGAAGATGGTCCTTTTCAAGTGGTGGCAAGAGTCGACAATAATGCATATAAACTTGACTTGCCAAGTGAGTATAATGTGAGTGCAACATTTAATGTTGCTAACCTTTCTCCTTTTCTCTTTGATGATGTAGGTACTAATTTAAGGACAAATCATTTTGAGGAGAGTGGGAATGATGGAAACCATATTGTACCAACTCAAATCGACAAGAGAGTAGATACTTTGCAAAACCTTAGAGGACCAATGACAAGGGCAAGGTCAAAGAAAATAAAGGAAGCTCTCAACAACTTGTTGTGTGACATTTACTATCAGGAAGTTGCCAAGTACAAGTTAAGGAGGATGGAGTCCATGATTGGGCCTTTAAATGGGTTATTTTCATGGGTTTTTATTATTATTTAGTGGGTTGGACGAAATTCCTTATTACGCCCAGCTTATTTAGTGGGTTGGATGAATTTCCTTATTAAGCCCAGCTTATTAGTTAAGGTTTGTGGGAGTTAGCATATAAAAAGGGCAAAAAGGGTGGCTGGGAAAGGCAAACCCGTTTTCATGAGTGTATGAGCTATTTTCTCTGGTTCTTTGAGAACTAATTTCTAAACTTTCGTACTTGCGTGTGTTGATTCGCTAGACTTATCTTCTTCAATGTTGTTGTTGTTAGGAGTGGCATCTGAATCTTATAATTTTGGCTCTTGGTTGTTTATAATCATTGGGTCAGAACTCCAAATCCCTTAACCTATGTTAGAACAATCCTATACCAACATTGGTGTTGGGTACCATTTACATATAAACGGAGTTCATATCAAGATCTAAAGTTTTATCCCATCGCTTATACTCCTTTACCTATATTTAGCCAACCTTGGATTGATTTATCTATAGACTTTGTGTTAAGGTTGTCATAGTCAGGAAAAAAGGTAGGGATTCTATATTTGTTATTGTCGATAGGTTTTCAAAGATGGCCTATTTCATCCCATTCCATAAAACTAACAATGCAAACAACATGGCAATATTGTTCTTTAAAAAGGTAGTACCCTTGCATGGCACGCCTTGGAGTATTGTTTTAGATTAGGATGCAATGTTCTTAAGGTACTTTTGGAAAAATTTATAAGGTAAGTTAAGTACTAAACTAGTGTACTTCATTACTTATCATCCATAAATAGATAGGCAAACCAAGGTAATTAATTAAACTTTTTCTACTTTGTAGCATGTAGAGTTTGCATATAATAGGAATGTTTATTCTATTACTAGGTACTCTCGATTTGAAATTGTGTATGATTTTAATCCTTTGACTCCTTTGGATTTAATGCCTTTACTTTTTTATGAGTATGCTAACTTAGATGGTGAATGCAAGGCTAAAATGGTGAAGAGAAGTAGCATGAGAAGGTGCAGCAAAAAATTGCAAAACAAACAAAACTACATGTATCCCACACCAACAAAGGGTGAAAGAAGGTGGTGTTTCAATTTAGTGATTGGGTTTAGGTGCATATGCACAAAAAAGGGTTCTTAGCTTAAAGGTTCTTAAAGCTAAAGCCTATAAGGGATAGTCCATTTCAAGTAGTGGCATGGATTAATGAGAATACCTATAAGTTGAACCTTCCCAATAAGTACAATATGAGTATAACATTTAATGTTTATGATCTATCTCCTTTTGAAGCAAGTGATGATTTAAGAACAAATCCTTTAGAGGAGAGGGAGAATGATGGCATCTATAAAGGAGCCAATGCATAGAGGCTAATCACATTTTCAAGGGCTAAAAGATGAAAAAAGAACTAAATGAGCTAATTAAAGATATTTGGGCCAACCAAATTACAAATGGTTTGAATTCAACAAATAGCATGAATTTAAGCTTGAAAAATAACTAACAGTTTATTAATATGATTGGAGTGTTTAATGAGTTAGAATTAAGTAATAAATTTTACTCTTAAGTAAGAGTTTATTATAAAATAAGAATTTACAATAAAATAAAAGTGTTCCTATTTTTTATGAGTATATCGTTGTCTTTATTTTACGATTTTGGGGTTATTTCAACCAATAAATAGGCTTAATTTGATTGTTAAAGAGAAAACAATTATATGAATTGAAAAGTGAAAATTTTCTCCTTTTATTCTTTTAACAACTAAAGAACTTATCGAGTACTTAAGGGTTTAAAGGCTTATTACATATGCCAAACGCAATCGTGATTCCTACAAAAATGAGTTAGGATCTATTTTACTTTGTTTTGTTTTGCTTGAGGACTGACAAAAGTCAAATGTGGGGGAACTCAATAAGTATGTTATATGCATTATATTTATTCTCTTATATTTAACCCTTTTAGTGTATTTTCTTCCTAATGTACTTATTGTTGTTAATCTTATGTTTTAGGAGAAGACTATGTTATTCCCACAACCTTATATTGGTTATAATTGTTGTCAACTAGATTTAAGTGTGCAACTAGAAGTGGCTCATTCAAGCATTCAAGGGATGAGTTTTCAATAGAAAGAAAAGAGCAAGAAAAATGAATTAAGAAAGAGGATAATGCTGAATTTTGTATGGAACATTAATATGAAGCCACATGGAGGGGCAAGAAAGGAAATTTGTCATAGCTCCATTAAACCTTACTAGGGTTTGCATAGAAGGGAGTATATAAACAAGCAGAGCATCCTAGTAGCCATATGACCTACAAGTAGAGCATCCCAACAGCCATATGACCTGCAAACAGAGCATCCCAACAGCCATACAACCTGCAAGCAAACCAGAAACGCAAAACCTGCAAGAGGAGAAATAAGGAACAGACCTAGTATCCGTGAGACCACCTAGAAGAGAAGACAGCAAACCTGGTATCCATAAGACCACCCAAAAGAGAAGATAGCAGACTAGAAGCGTGAGGCAGGCCGAGAGATGTGAACTAGAAAAACCAATAGCATGAGGCAAGCCAAGAGACGTGAAATGGCAGACCAGAAGCATGAGTGCAAGCTATGAAATCGTGAGACGATGAAAACAGAAGTTGTGTGAAACAACCTAGAGAAGGAATTCGGTGGAGCATTGGAAAGAACTCAACGTATTTCCAAATTTCTTCAAGAGAGGTTAAAGAGTGTTGTGGTGGACTTCTAAGTGGTAATAAAGCAGCCTATTCAATTCGATAGAGGCAAGGCAAGTTAGAAGAAGGGTAGACACAGTAAGTGACACTCTTTGTATTGTACTTGCTTTGTATTTGCAATAGTGAAAGAAACAAAAAATTAAGACATCCATTGTAACTACATTGTGAACATCAGGAGTACCACACTGGTATTGTCAAGTATAGTGGATTGTCTTGGTAGAGGAAGAGTCTCTACCACCGTGGATGTACATCACATTGACGGAACCACGTAAATCTCTTGTATCCTTACTTTGATTTACATGTTGTGTTTTGAATTGAGTTGTGAACGCAACTAAAATATCATTGAACCCATAACCTACAGAAGACCTAATCAAGAACATCTAATCTATCTAATAGGCAAGGTATCTAAAAGGTGACTTTGGGGACTATTGTGATTGGTAACAATAGATCTACCTTAGTCGAATCTGAGAAAGAGTTCGCTTTTAAGAAGAGGTTAAAGTTGTTCACATACCTACATATTGACAAGAGCGAAAGTATTAAAGAAGTAGAATACTTTGGCTTAAGTTATCAGAGTTTTAAGAGGTGTGATACTGATTCACCCCCCTCTCTGTATCACAAACTAATAGATCCTAGGGTGAAGTTGGGAACTTCAATTGGTATCAAAGCATAGGTTCACCAGGATAAAGCTTAACAGCTTAGTGTACTAGTTTGAAGAACTCCAGAAGTTTTAACTTGTTCAGCATACTGAGAAATGGATGTCGGTACCAGCACCAGCACTACTTACAACAAGAAGGTTCCAATCTTCAACGAAACTAACTACCATATGTGGAGAGCGAGAATGTAGGTGGTATTTGCAACTACGAGCATGAATGTGGTGAAATCTATACAGGAGGGTTTTGAGCCTCCAGAAGAAGGTAAAGATCCAACCCCAGAGGAATTAAGACAGTTTGAGATTAATGGGAAGGCCTCAAGCGTCATCATTTCAACATTGACAGATGCTAAATATGCTAAAGTTATGGACTACACATTTGCCAAGGAGATATGGGATAGATTGCAGAGTGTCTATGAAGGTGATGGCAGAATGAAGGAGGCCAAGCTTCAAGTTTTCATGGAAAGATATGAATTTCTCATAATGTAGAAAAATGAGACAGTCTAAGAGTTCTTCACCAAGATTATTGATGCTGTAAACGATCTTAGAAGTCATGGGAAGAACAAGAAGAACTCATCTATTGTGAAGAAAATTTTGAGAATTCTGCCTGGGAGGTTTAGCTCAAAGGTGGCAGCCATAGAGGAGAGTAGAGATCTCAATTCTATGTCTCTATATGATCTCTAGTGCAATCTCATTGCATATGAGATGAGAATAAAGTTAATTGATAGCTCCTCAATGTCAAAGGTATCAAAGGAGGCAACTTTCAAAGCTATGAAATACTCAAAGATAAAGGAAGAGGAAGAATCATCTAGTGAGGACGATGATGATGAGGAGGAAGAAAGTGCAGGTGAAGTGTTGGCATACTTCACAAGGAAGCTCAAAAAGGGGTCTAAGAAGGGAAAAGGACAGTTTTCCTTGAGATGTTATCATTGTGGGCAAACTGGACATTTTATTTCTCAATGAAAAGTGAAACTTGATGATAAAGATGAGGATGGTGATGATGAGTAGAATTCAAAATGGAGAAAACCATCATTCAAGTTATGTGAGCTACTAACCCACGGAAGAAAAAGAGAGGCTCATTCAAAAGTTATGTGAGCTAGACAAAAGAAACCGATGAGGAGGAAGATGTAGACTCATCAAATGAGCATGCCTTTATGGCATCAGCTCGATGTGGTAGTTTAACCTCTGAAGAGGAAGAGGAAATTGATGAAGAAGAACCAGATCTTGAAGCTAAGTTAGAAGCAGCTTCAAAGGAGATAATCAAAAGGGGTAGAACCATAAGAAGGTTGAAGGCCCATATAAAACAAGTTGAAGCAAAGATTGAGGAAGCAGAAAGTCAAAAGGATGAAATAAGGACTGAACATATTAACTTGAAGAAAAGATTTGAAGAATAAATCAAAATATGTGAAGATCTTACTATGGAGCTTGGCTCAAGGACTTCAACAATTGAAGAAATGGAGATAGAGTTGCTGAGATTTCAGCAACAACTTAAAAGGAGTGAAGAGAACTTGCAGAAGTTTGAAGTGATAAGAGAAACAAGCTCTACAAGAGAAAAGAAGAATGAAGAGAAAGTGCAGCAATCTAATATTGCACTACCTAAAGATAATGAGACTTTGCCACAGAAGTTAAAAGAGAAGGCTAAGTCTCAGAAAGAAAGGGCTGATCAGCCAGGAATAGTGAAGGTTGAAAATAAAGAAGATTTGAAGAAGCAACCTAGGGTTGCAAACAAAAATGAAGAAAAGAAAGTCAGCCAGTAAAGGGCTATAGCTGAACAGAAAAAAGAGAAGAAGGTGACTGAAATGAAAGTCACACAAGCAAAGAAGCCAGCAACCTTGCCTACATAGCAAGTAATGAACAGAAGAAGACAAGCTGTGATTAGACCCAAGAAGAGGTAGTTTCAAGGTTACTGTCTTTATTGTGAAGTTTGGGGTCATAAGGCAAGTAAATGCTGGTGTAGAAGGCCAGTATATGTCTCCAACTTGAGAAGATATGATGCTGCATACAGGGGGAGACAATACAAAATTCAAAGGAGAACACTTATTGTGAGTTCTTGCACATACTGTAAAAAGCAAGGACACACTGACAAGGATTGTTGGTAAAAGCCCAAACCAGTGGTTTCGAAGAACAAGTTTGCTATATTGGGAGACTTGGAACAATGTGAAAGGTTTGGGCAAGATGGCCATAATGCCAAGAGATGCATGACACTTCTCTCTGAGCAAGAGAAGGCACTCAATGGCACAGTAAGAGCAATTAGTACAATTAAAGCTGAGAAAAAAGAGAAAGTTATCATCAAGCCAGCTCAAAAGAAGGAATATAAAGCTAAAAGGGAAGTGGAAAATATAGTTGAAATTGCACTAAAAGCTGACTACAAGGATAAGCAGTGGATCCTTGATAGTGGGTGCACTTCACACATGATAAGAGATAAGAGTAAATTGTCAAAACTGAACAAGTCAAGAGAAGGCAAAGTCAAGCTTGGTAATGATGATTCACTCAACATCAGTGGTCAAGGGTCAATAAATATTGGAAAAGGAAAGCTGAAACATGTTCTGCACGTTGAAGGACTCAGATATAATCTAGCATCTGTCAACCAACTATGCAATGAAGAGCATAAAGTGATATTCACAAAAACAGGTTGTCAAGTAAAGAGTAAAGAAGGCAATACTGTTGCAGTCAGGAAGAGAACAAGTGGAAATTTATATGTGATTGACGAGGACAAGACAAACAACTGTTTACTTACAAAAGAAAAAGAAAATCAACTTTGGCATAGGAGGCTAAGACACTTAGCACAGAAGAACATGAGGAAGTTGACCATTACTCATGCAATCAAAGATATTCCAAACCTCAAGAGAGAGAGGGAATATGTCTGCTCAGCATGCTATAAAGGAAAATAGGTCAAAAAGTAGTATAAGACCAAAGAGGTCAGTTCTGAAGCAGTGCTTGACATTGTACATACTAATTTGTGTAGGCTGATGAGAACAAAAGGGTTGAATGGTGAGAGGTACTTCATCTTGTTTGTTGATGATTATTCCAGAAGGACCTACATCATGCACCTCAAACACAAGTCAGAAGTTTTGAAATGCTTCAAAAGATACAGAAGATTGGCTGAAAATAAGAGTGGAAAGAAGATGAAAGTATTGAGGTCAGAACAACTCTAGCTTAAGAGGTTGAGACACTTAACATAGAAGAACATGAGGAGGCTGACCACTACTCATGCAATCAGAGACATTCCAAACCTCAAGAGAGAGAGAAAGTATGTCTGCTCAACATGCTCTAAAGGAAAACAGGTCAAAAAGCAATATAAGACCAAAGAGGTTAGTTCTGAAGCAATGCTCGACATTGCATATACTGATTTGTATTGGCCGATGAGAACAAAATGGTTGAATGGTGAAAAGTACTTCATCTTGTTTGTTGATGATTATTCCAAAAGGACCTGCATCATGCACCTCAAACATAAGTCATAAGTTTTGAAATGCTTCAAAAAATAAGAAGATTGGCTAAAAATGAGAGTGGAAGGAAGATTAAAGTATTGAGGTCAGATCAAGGCACTGAATTCAAAAATGGAGCTTTTGAAGATTACCTTGAGAAGTATGGAATTCACCATCAAATGGCAGCAGCAAGAACACCTCAACAAAATGGGGTGGTAGAGAGGAAAAATAGAGCTATGGTTGAAATAGCAAGAACTCTATTACTAGAATCCAAGCTTCACACAAGATTTTGGACAAAAGCAACATTTACAGTCGTGCACCTATTGAACAGAGTTTTACTAAGGCCCAATACTGAGAAGACTCCATATGAGCTATGGAGTGGGAAGAAGACAACAGCCAAGTATTTTAGAATCTTTGGCAGCCTATGTTTTATGAAGAAGAAGGAGCAAAACTTGGAAAAATTCCATGCTAGGTCAGATGAAGGTGTCTTTGTGGGATACTCAGCAAAGACAAAAGGTTATAGAGTTTTTCTTCATAAACTGGGAAAAGTGGTCACTTCCAGTGATGTGAGAATAAATGAAAACTGGAAAATAATGCATAATGGAGAAGCTGAGGACAATGAAAAAGATGACTTCAAGATAGATGAAGAATCTGACCAACATGAAGAAGAGTGAAAAGAAGTAAGTTCAGACTTAGAGAAGAGTGAGTCTGAAGATGAAGAAGGAGATTCTCTTGCAATTAAGACTATGCAAGAGAGAAAGAGAATGAAGACATGAACCAGTGCTCATCAAGGAAATTAGATAATAGGTGACCCATCAGCAAGAGTTACAACAAGAAGAAAAATTGTGGGAGCTACTACTTTACTCTCACAAGTTGAACTTAAATCTATTAAAGAGGCTGCACAAGACAAAGCCTAGGTCAAAGTTATCAATAAGGAGATGGATCAAATCGAGAAGAATAAAACATAGGAGTAGCTTCTAAGACCCACTAACAAGAATGCCATAGGAACAAAATGAGTGTTTAAAAATAAACACAATGAAGATGGCAAGGTGATGAGGAACAAGGCTAGGCTGGTTTGCAAAGGCTGCATTCAGATAAAAGGAGTAGATGTTGATGAAACTTTTGCACCAGTAGCAAGGTTGGAAACTATCAGAATGTTCTTAGCTTGGGTAGCATATAAGAGGTATAAAGTTTACTAGATGGATGTGAAATCAGCCTTTCTGAATGGGCTCCTAAAAGAAGTGTATATTAAACAACCCGATGGAGTACAAATCAATGAGGATGAGGAACACGTGTACAAGCTGAAGAAAGCCTTGTATGGCCTTAAATAAGCCCCAATAGCATGGTATAGCAGGCTAGACACGTATTTAAGAAGGTTGAACTTCAGAAGAGGAATAGTTGATAATAACCTATATCTGTTTAACTCAGAGAAAGGCCAACTAATAACCATAGTATATGTAGATGACATCATCTTTGGAAAGGATCACTCAAAGCTATGCCAAGAATTTGCACAGAAGATGAGTGAGGAATTTGAGATGTCATTGATTGGAGAAATGACTTACTTTCTTGGATTATAGATAAAACAATGTGAAGAAGGTATTTTTATTTCTCAAACAAAATATGCCAAAAAGATGTTGAAAAAGTTTGGCATAGAGGATAGCAGACCTGTCAATACCCCTATGCCAATAGGTTGCAAGTTAACAAAAGATCAGGAAGGAAAATGTACAAGCCCTACAGATTACAGGAAGATGATAGGGAGCCTTCTGTACCTTACAGCATCAAGGCTTGATCTCATACAAGCTGTGTGCATCACCAGTAGATTCCAAGCTGATCCTAAGGAATCTTATGTGTTGGCAGTGAAAAGAATCCTACAATTTGTGGTATCCTACCATAGATTCTGTAAAACTACAAACATACACTGATGCAGACTAGGCAAGAAGTACAAATGACAGAAAATCAACCAATGGCTACAGCTTCTACTTAGGTTCAAAATGTGTTGCATGGTTAAGTAGAAAGCAAAATAGTGTTGCCTTGAGCACAGTGAAGGCTGAGTATATGGCTACTTGTGTGGCATGTACTCAGGTGATATGGATGCAAAGACAATTGGCCGATTTGGGTGTTGAAATGAAGTTACCAATGAGTGTATTTTGTGATAATCAAAGTGCAATTGATCTAAGCAAGAATCCAATTCAACTTTCAAAGAGCAAGCATATTGACATTGGGTATCACTTTATCAAGGATCAAGTGGAAGAGGGCATAATTTAGTTGGAGTATGTCGGCACTAAAGATCAAATCTCAAATATTCTAACTAAACCTCTGTCCACAAAGCTGTTTGAAAAGCATAGAATGAGTCTGTTTGTGCAAATGCCTCCTCAAGCCTAAAGTTTAGGTGAACCCTCCATCTTTACTTTACAGGTTTTTCAAATTTGTAATTAGTTGGCAAAAAGAGAGAGAAGCAACAATGCAGAGGGAGCTGTTAAGGAAGAGGGAGTGCATATTTAAGGAGGAGTTGTAATCCATCTGCTTTTGGATTATTACTCTAAGAAGATTATGAAGGACTGCTACATAATGGTTTTTGTTGTAAGTGTTGTCAACAATTACAAAGGGGGAGATTGTTGTTCCCACAGCCTTATATGGGTTGTAATTATTGTCAACTAGATTTAAGTGTGTGAGTAGAAGTGGCTCATTCAAGCATTCAAGGGATGAGTTTTTAGTAGAAAGAAAAGAGCAAGAAAAATGAATTAAGAAGGAGGATAATGCTGAATTTTGTATGGAACAGTAACATGAAGCCACATGGAGGGGCCAGAAAGGAAATTCGTCATAGCTCCAATAAACCCTACTAGGGTTTGCATAGAAGGGATTATATAAACAAGCAGAGCATTCCAGCAGCTATACGACCTACAAGCAGAGCATCCCAACAGCCATATGACCTGCAAGCAAAGCATCCTAGTAGCCATACAACCTGTAAGCAAACCAAAAATGCACAACCTGCAAGAGTAGAAATAAGAAACAGACCTGGTATCCAGGAGACCACTTGAAAGAGAAGACAATAGACTAGAAGCGTGAGGGAGGCCAAGAGACATGAACCAAAAAAACCAGTAACGTGATGTAGGCCAAGAGACGTGAAACAGCAAACTAGAAGCGTAAGTGAAAGCTATGAAACCGTGAGTTGGTGAAAGCAGGAGTTTTGTGAAACAACCTAGAGAAGGAATTCAGTGGAGCAATGGAAACAACTCAACGTATTTCCAAATTTCTTCAAGAGAGGTTAGAGAGTGTTGTGATGGATTTCTAAGCGGTAGTGAAGCAGCCTATTCAATTCAACAAAGGCAAGACAAGCTAGAAGAAGGGTAGACACAATAAGTGACACTCTTTGTATTGTACTTGCTTTGTATTTGCAATAGTGAAAGGAACAAAGGATTAAGACATCTATTGTAACTACATTGTGAACATCAGGAGTACCACACTGGTATTCTCAAGAATAATGGATTGTCTCAGTAAAGGAAGAGTTTCTACCACCGTGGACGTACATCACATTGACTGAACCACATAAATCTCTTATGTCCTTACTTTGATTTACATGTTGTGTTTTGATTTGAGTTGTGAACGCAGCTAAAAGTATCATCGAACCCATAACCTACAAAAGACCTAATCAAGAACATCCGATCTGTCTAATAGGCAAGGTGTCTGAAGGTAACTTTGGGGATTATTGTGATTAGTAGGTAACAATAGATCTACGTTAGTCAAATCTGAGAAAGAGTTTACTTTTAAGAAGAGGTTGAAGTTGTTCACATACTTGCGTATTAACGAGAGTGAAAATATTAAAGAAGTTAAATACTTTGGCTTAAGTTATCAGTGTTTTAAGAGGTGTGATACTAATTTACCCCCCTTCTCAGTATCACAAACTAGTAGATCCTAGGGTGAAGTTAGCAACTTCAGACTAAATGGATTGGAGTAATTTGGAATCTTGAAGATGTAGTTTTGAGCAAATTTGACCACTAAAAAGTATTTTGGGAATTACACGTTTTAAACATTATTGGATGAACTTAGGGCCATTGTGAGAATTAAAATAGAAATCTTAAGCATTCTAGAATAGGCTTATTTGCAAAGATCCAAGCAAAATTGGGTTGTAAACCAATGTCCTTAATCTAACTTATAGGCTAGTCAAAGTGATTCTAATTCAATTAAGGGTTATTCTCCAACTAAACAAAGTTGGTTCTAAAAAGGAAGTGTCTAGCTATCTTTGGTTATTTTGTTGCTCCTTAAAGCTATAAATAGACATGTTAGGGTATCAAAAATGGATAGATACATAGACCATTATTTTCTTCTTCTTCTTCTTTTTTCATGCATGCCTATAAAATAAAAAGCTAAGATTTTACTTTCGATTATAAGAATTAAACTCATTGGAGGAAGCATTATGAAATTTATTGCTTTTTATTTTTAATCTAATTCTTTACTTTAAATTCTAATGTGCTTCTATAATAATCATTGTTTATGATTATATTATTTTATTGCTAAGATACATGTTAAACAATTATACTTTATGGTCTAATACTATTTTAAAATTCAAGTTCATAATTGCTTAATAATTCTAATGCTAAGTAGCAAATAGAAATTGATAATTATAGTCAAGTCTTTCTTTAATTTCTATGGAGAACATGGTCTAAAATTAAACAAATCAACTTGTGAATTTGTTATTTTGATTCAACTATCTTACTTATCTTAATGTTATCAAGAAATTATATTGAAAGATTAACCCTAGATAGTTTAATTAATAAGAGATTAACTCAAGAGCTTGTATCAATTAACAATGAACTAAGGAAAGATTAAAATATAGAACTTGTCATTATTCTAGGCTAAATATTCAATTAAAAAATTGATGATCCTTAATGTTAATGATTAATGTGTGAACCAGTAATATAAATATCCTTATTATCGAAAGTGTATTCATCGAATGATTTTATTGTTATTAGTTTTTTATTTTGATTTTTATTAATTTAATTAAAGTCAAAATTCTCTCTATTTGTTCTTTTATTTATGTTTACATTAACTCAATAAGATCAAGATCATTAATTAATTGATTAATCAAAAGTCAATCCTTATAGATTCAACCTCAACTTGCCTTAATTACAAACTTTTTAATTGAATGATTAAGAGTAATTTTGGTGAAGATGGGATAAGAAGCTTCAAGATGATGCATGGAAGGCTTTAAAGGATGCAAGAAATCCATTTTATATCCCAAAAGGTCTAATAACACAAGTTAGAGCCAAAAAGATGAAAGAAGCACTAAATGGGCTAATTAAAGACATTTGGATCAACTTAGTTACAAATTATGCAAATTCAAGTTTGAAAGAGAGTCAAGACCTTATTAATATGATTTGAGTACTTACTAGGTCAAGGTTAAGTAATAGCATTGACTCCTAAATAGGAGTTTGTCCTAAATAAGAGTTTATACTAAATAGGAATTAATGTCTCTTTTAAGGTTGTCATCTTAGCTTATAAATAGGCTTCTCTTTGTAAACTCTAAAATCAAACAATTTGAGTGAAATAAAAAGCAAAAGTTTTCTCCTTTAGTTCTTTCCAAAACTAAAGAACTTATCAAGAAGTAACTCTTCTTATGGAATTCAACCTAACTTTTCATCCCAATTCCCTTCTTTTATAGAGTATGGCATCCATATTCTTCTCAATACCATAAGTTCATATTCTTTTAAATATTAGGTCTAAGGTTGTGTGATTGAAATCTAACTTAGCTTTCCTAGGTAATATTTGATTCCATGCATGTGTTAGGTCCCTGAGTCATGTCTTTTAGGGTTCACATCAATTAGTATCAAAGTTCAACTTTAAATCAAGTTAGATCAATTAATTCTTCAATTTGTTGTCTCGTGATTTATCTATTTCTATTTAGTTTTTCTATTAAGGATATTACCATTTGCCACACTAATTTGTCCATTTGCAATTCTTCTTACTTTGCTCATTTGTTTAAGCGCATGACTATCAAAACATGTTATTTTCAATTCCATTTTCTATCTCCAAGTATTCTACTATTGTTTTGTGTTGAGCAAAAGAAAAAAGAAAAAACAAAGGTGGAATGAAAAAAAAAAGAGAGAGAAGGAACGAAAAACAAAAAAAAAAAAGGAGGAACAAAAAAAAAGCATCAAATTCAAGTTATTAATAGAAGTTAACCAATTTGGTCAAATTGGCCATGATAATAATATAGTTTTCTTACCTAACTTCAATTCTACCATCTATTTTCATGTTATTTCATTCAAGTTTGTCCTCTAAGTTTAACCCCTTATTTTTATTTATTTGAGTTTAATTCATTGATTTTATTTGCCTCAATATCCCTTTTCATTTTTTTTGACTCTTTGTTCTCTAATTAGTTCAATTCTACCCCGTTTACCTTATTCTATTCAAAATCAATCCTTTTGATTTAGCTTGTTTAGTTCTTTAAAGAGTTGAAAGGGAAAATTTGAGTAGTAAAAGGCAATAGTGCAAGTTCATATTAAAAAAATCTATAAGAAGTGTAAAGCACAAGGGAGTGTGACACCCTTTTTTATGTGAAACACGTAAATGAGTGTTTTATGAGGTATCTTAATCATTTTGTATAAAAGTAATACCATGACTTCTAAAGAAAAAGGTGTAGCCTAAAAGAGAGTTAATGATATGTCCATGATCAAAGTTATGCAACAACAATTTAAGCACATGTATACCAATTTGATGATATGAAGGAGAAGATAAAGGAGCAAGCTAATACAATAGTAGAGTTGTAAAAAGGGCATAGGGACTATAAGGTTCCTAATGCAAGGCAAGTGAGACGAGCCTATGACCATGAAGATGATGTAGAAGATGATGAATTTGATGATCAAGCTACGGTGGTTATAATTACTAACAATAAAAAGGATTAGAGAGATTTTGGGAGGCGAGGCACCTATGACTATGATTTAGGTAGCATTAAAATGACAATTCCTCTATTCTAAGGTGAGAATGATCCTAATGTGTAACTAGAATGGGAGAAAAAGGTTAAATTGGTTATTGACTACCATAACTACTTTAAAGAGAAAAAATGCCAAAGCTTTCTACCATTAAATTTACTAATTATGTTATTATTTAGTCGAATTAACTTTTTTAACTAGGAGAAGGAATTGTGAAAGGCTTATTGATATAAGGGAAAAGATGAAGGTTATCATAAGGAGGAGATTTGTCCTTAATCACTATTATAAGGATTTGTACCAAAGGCTACAAGGACTCACTTAAGGCACCAAAAGTGTGAAGGATTGTCACAAGGAGATGGGGATTATCATGATTAAGGCAAATGTCAAAGAAGATAGAAAGGCAACCTTAGCTCAATTTTTGCAAGGGCTAAATAGAGACATAGCCAGAATGGTTGAGTTGCAAAACTATATGGAATTAGAAGACATGGTGCACATGACAATGAAAGTTGAAAGATAACTTAAATGAAAGGGATGCACATTGTTTAGGCAAATTTAGGTTCTACTTCATCTTAGAAGCTGAATCGGAGTATAAAAGATAAGAAGGCCAATTATGAGACCAAAGTTAAGCTATCCAAAAGTAAAAATGTAGGTTTTAATAAGGAGGCAAGTAATTTTGATCCCTAACTAAGTAAAAATGAAGATGTTAAATGTTTAGGAAGGGGTCATATTACATCTTAATGTCCAAATAAGCGTGCAATGGTCTTAAGAGGTAATGGTGACATTAAGACTGCTAGTGAGTCAAATGACGATTTTGTGCTATCATCAGAGGGTGAAAGTGATAAAGAGGAGTATTTAGTTAATGGAGTAACTTTAGTCATAAGGCGAGCATTGAATATGCAGGTGAAGGAAAAAAATGAGGTGCAATGAGATAACATCTTTCTTATAAGTTGTCTCATCAAAGATAAGGTATATAGTACAATTATTGATGGTGGGAGTTGCACTAATGTAGTTAGCACAGTTATGGATAAAAAGTTAAATTTACCTATTATGAAGGATCTTAGGCCATATAAGCTTTAATGGTTGAATAACAGTGGAGAAGTCAAGGTAAATAAGCAGGTACTCGTGTCCTTTTCTATCAGAAGGTAGCATGATGAAATTTTATATGATGTTGTACCTATACATGCAGGTCATATCTTATTAGGAAGGCCATGACAATTTGACAAGCAAGTTATACATGATGGCATTAAGAACTAATATTCCTTTGTAATGAATGAAAAACCCATCATTCTTATATCATTAACACCTTAACAAGCTTATTGAGGATTAATTAAGGATTAAAAATGAGCGAATAAAAAAAAGAGATTGAAAAGAGAGGGATAATTGAAACAGAAAAGAAAGGAGAAAAAGTGAGGACATAAGAGAGAGAAGAAAAAAGAAAATTTCTCTACAAAAGAAAGTGGTGCCAAAAGAATAATTTATGTTAAACAACTTATGATTGTACTTTTGTGCAAAGAGACTTATTTTAACACTAACACGTTTAACCTGTCTTTACCTAGTGTTGTTATTTTTCTTTTGTAAGGATTTGAAAATGTATTCCTTAAGAATGTTCCAAACCAAATTACCACCTAAGAGAGGAATTGACCATCAAATTGATTTTATCCTTGGTGCATCTATTCCAAACCAACCAACATGTAAAAGTAATCCTAAGGAGACAAAGGAGTTTCAAAGGTAAGTTCAAGAACTTATATTAAAAGGATATGTGAGAGAAAGCATGAGTCCCTATACAATTCCTATTCTACTTACACCCAAGAAGGATAAGACTTGAAAGATATAGTTAACTGTTAGGTATTCAACAAAATCATCGTAAAATATTGTCACCCCATACCTAGGTTAGATGACATTTTAGATGAATTGCATGATTCATGTGTCTTTTCTAAAATTGATTTGAAAAGTGGGTATCATCAAATTAGGATAAGAATAGGAGATAAGTGGAAAACAACTTTTAAAACTAAGTATGGTTTGTATGAATGGTTTGTTATACCATTAAGTCTCACTAATCACCAAGCACTTCTATGTGATTGATAAATCTTGTTTTGCCTACATTCATTGGTAAATTTATGGTTATATATTTTAATGATATTTTGGTCTATAATAAAAACATAAAAAAAATATCTTGATCATTTACATTCTATTTTAATTATCTTATGTTCTGAGAAATTGTATGCTAACTTCAAAAAATGTTCCTTTTATACTAACCAAATCATAATTCTTGGCTATGTTATGAGTGCTAAAAGTATTGAGCTTAATGACGAAAAAGTTATAACAATCCATGGTTGGCCTACACCTAAGTCAATTAGTGATATACGTAGTTTTCATGGTCTAGTTAATTTCTATAAACACTTTGTTAGGGACTTTAGCACCATTGTTACACCACTAATAGAAGTTATTAAAAAGAACATGGGTTTTAAGTGGGGTAGTGATCAAGATAAGACTTTTAATTACATTAAGGAAAAATTAACTTTTACACTCTTACTTGTCTTACTTAACTTTACAAAAACTTTCAAGATTAAGTGTGATGCTTTAGGCATTGGCATTAGAGCTATTTTGATGCAATAAAGGCATCTAATTGCCTACTTTAGTGAAAAGCTAAATGAAGCAAGCCTAAATTATCTTACTTATGATAAGGAGATGTATGCATTAGTCCGGGCTCTAAAGACATGGCAACACAACCTTTGACCCAAGGAGAAAAATAAAGCAAGCCTGAATTATCTTACTTATGATAAAGAGATGTATGCATTAGTACAAACTTTGAAGACATGGAAACACTATCTTTGGCCTGAGGAGTTTGTCATCCATACTAACCATAAATCCTTAAAGCACTTGAAGGGAAAACGAAAGTTGAACAAAAGACATGCCAACTGGGTCAAATTCATTGGGACCTTTCCCTATGTTATCAAATATAAATAAGATAAGGAAAATATAGTATCTGATACATTATCTTATAGGTATGCTCTTATCTCTATACTTACTACAAAATTATTAGAATTTGAATATATAAAAGAATTATATATGAAAGATCTTGACTTTGCTAATGTATATAAAGCATGTGAGAATCCAACCTTTGAGAAATTTAATAGGTATAAGGGTTTCTTATTTAGGGAAAATCATTTATGCATGCCTATGAGTTCTTTAAAGGAGTTGGTTGTAAGAGAAGCTCATAGAGGTGGTCTAATGGGTCATTTTAAAGTTAAAAAACCCTAGATGTCTTAGCTAAACATTTCTTTTGGCCACACATGAAACAAGATGTTGAAAGGGTAGGTGAGAAATGTATAACATGCAAATAAACTAAATTTAGAGTTTTATGGCATAACTTGTGATACGAACTCCATTTATATGTAAACGGAACCTAACACCAATGTTGGTATAGGATCATTCTAACACAGGTTAAGGGATCTGGAGTTTTGACCCAAAGATTATAAATAACCAAGAACTAGAACTATAAGATTCAGATGCCACTCCTAACAACAACAACATTGAAGAAGATAAGTCTAGTGAACCAACACACCCAAGTATGAAAGTTCAGAGTTAATTCTCAAAGAACCAGAGAAAATAGCTCATACACTCATGAAAATGGGTCTGCCTCCTTCAGCCACCCTTTTTGCCCTTTTTATATGCTAACCCCCAGAAGCCCTAACTAATAAGCTGAGTTTAATAAAGAAATTCGTGTACCTTAACTAATAAGCTAGCCTTAATAAGGAAATTCGTCTAACCCACTAAATAAGCTAAGCTTAATAAGGAAATTCGTCCACCCATTAAATAATAACAAAAACCCATGGAAATAACCCACTTAAAGGCCCAATCATGGGCTCTCAAATCCAACTTCCTTCCCAAGGCCATGGTTCACAAATTCCTCCATAGATGACACATTCACAAGCCCTAGTGAAGGCTCCATCCTCCTTAACTCGTATTTGGCAACTTCCTGATAGTAAATGTCGCACAACAAGTTGTTGAGAGCCTCCTTTATTTTCTTTGACCTTGCCCTTATCATTGGTCCTCCAAGGTTTTGCAAAGTATCAACTCCCTTATTGATTTGAGTTGGTACAACATGGTTTCCATCACCCTGTCTTGTATAGGCAATGATACTAAATTTAAAGGCGATAATGGATTAAAACTATAAACAAGCTCGAAAGGAGAATAACTTGTAGCACTATGAACAACACAATTATAGGCAAACTCCACAAAAGGCAAACATTCTTCCCAGGTTCTAGAGTTCTTACCAATAACGGCACGCAACAATGTACCAAGAGTTCGATTTACTACCTCAGTTTGTCGATCGGTTTGGGGATGGCAAGTTGTAGAAAACGACAACTTTGTTCCAAGCTTACCCCACAATGTTTTCCAAAAATGGCTCAAAAATTTTGCATCACGGTTTGACACAATACTCTTCAGAACTCCATATGGGCAAACAATCTCTCTAAAAAATAAGTCTGCAATGTATGTGGCATCATCCATTTTGGTGCAAGCAATGAAATGTGCCATCTTTGAGAACCTGTCAACTACAACAAGAATACAATCTTGGCCCTTCTTAGACCTAGGTAACCCAAGAATAAAATCCATGGAAATGTTATTCCAAGGTTCACAGGGAATTTCTAAGGGCATATACTTACCATGGGGCAAAACTCTAGACTTAGTTTGTCTTCAGGTAATACACTTGGCACAGGCCCTTTCAACATCCCTTTTCATATGTGGCCAGAAAAAATGTTCATTTAAAATATCAAAAGTCTTTTGAATGCCAAAGTGTCCCATTAAACCATCCCCATGAGCTTCTCTCACAAGTAATGCTCTTTTCATATGTGGCCAGAAAAAATGTTCATTTAAAATATCAAAAGTCTTTCGAACGCCAAAGTGTCCCATTAAACCACCCCCATGAGCTTCTCTCACAAGTAATACTCTCAGAGACCCTTGAGGAATACAAAGCTTATTTACTCTAAACAAATACCCCTCATGTCTATAAAACTTACCAAAGGCAGCTTTCTCACATGCAGCATATATGTTACTAAAGTTAGCATCATTAGCATACAATTCAATAATGTGCTCAAACCCTAGCAACTTAACACTTAGAGTGATAATCAATGTGTACCTACGTGATAATGCATTAGCAACAACATTTTCCTTACTTGATTTGTATTGAATTACATAAGGAAAAGTTTTGATAAATTCAACCCATTTTGCATGTCTCTTATTCAACTTACCTTGCCCCTTTAAGTATTTTAATGACTCATGAACAGTGTGAATTACAAACTCCTTAGGCCAAAGGTAATGCTGCCACGTTTCTAAAGTCCTAACAAGTGCATACATTTCTTTATCATAAATTGGATAATTCAAAGTTGCCCACTCAACTTCTCACTAAAGAATGCAATAGGTCATTTCTCTTGCATGAGAACTTCCCCAATCCCAATGCCCGATGCATCACATTCAATTTCAAAGATCTTAGAAAAATTAGGCAAACCAAGAAGTGGCGTATTACACAACTTAAAGTTAAGTAAATCAAAGGCATCTTGTTGTTCCTTAGTCCATTTGAAACCCACACTCTTTTTGACCACCTCAATCAATAGTGCAGCTATGGTACTAAAATCCTTAATGAACCTCCTATAGAAACTAGCCAAACTATGGAAAATCCTTACATCACTCACACTCTTAGGTGTAGGCCATTCTTGAATTACCTTAATCTTCTCTTTATCAACCTCTATGCCATGAGCAGACACAACATAACCCAAAAAAATGACATGATCCTTGCAAAAATCGCATTTCTTCAAATTGGCATACAATTTCTCTTTCCTCAAAACATCAAGTACACAATGCAAATGTTCAACATGCTCTTCCAAATTTCTATTGTATACTAATATGTCATCAAAATAAGCCACAATAAACTTTCCTAAGAAAGGCCTCAAAATATGATTCATTAATCTCATAAAAGTACTAGGTGCATTAGTCAAACCAAACGGCATAACTAACCATTCAAACAAACCATGCTTGGTTTTGAATGTAGTTTTCCATTCATCTCCTTCCCTCATCCTAATTTGATGATATCCACTCTTAAGGTCAATTTTAGAGAAGTAACACACACCATGTAATTCATCTAGCATATTATCTAGCCTAGGTATATGATCAATGTAAGAAGGGTATCTAGTAACCTTAGACAAAATAAATTATACCTCTTCATCATTAACTTTCAATGTCAACCTACCATTTTTAACATCTAGAACAACTCCAATCATGGCCAAGAAAGGGCAACCCAATATAATTAGAGTCTCTTTGTCTTCCTCCATTTCCAACACAATGAAATCAATAAAAATGAAAATATTTTTTACCTTGATCAACACATTTTCTAGAATACTTATGAAGTACCTCACTAAACAACCAACTAGTTGCAAAGAAATGGTAGTAGATTTTAACTCTTTTAATCCATACATCCTATACACAAATAAAGGTATTAGTGAAACACTAACACCTAAATCACACAAAACTTTAAAAAAATCAACATCACCAAATGTGTAAGGGATCAAAAAACTCCCTAGATCTTTAAGTTTTAGTGGAAGCTTGTTTTGAATAACTAAATTGCATTTTTCAATTAATGCAATGGTCTTATTCTCCAATTTCCTCTTGTTTAATATAATCTCCTTAGCAAACTTTGTATAAGCAGGAATCTAAGCTAAGGCATTTGCAAAAGGAATGTTAATGTACAGTTGCCTAAATACTTTAAGAAATTTCTCCAACTATTTATCAATCTTATTTTACTTAAGCCTTTAAGGAAAAGGAAAGGGAGGGACATAAGAAATTCTTAAATTATCTCAATTTGTTCAACTTTTTTCTAACTCATCACTTCATAGCTTATATAAACACCATCATCTATTACAACCTCACCGCTTACCTAGCTAAGTTGCTTACTGATACGAACTCCGTTTATATGTAAATGAAACCCAACACCAATGTTGGTATAGAATCGTTCTAACAAAGGTTAAGGGATTTGGAGTTCTGACCTAATGATTATCAACAACCAAGAACCAGAACTATAAGATTCAGATGCCACTTCTAGCAACAACGTTGAAGAAGATAAGTCTAGGGAACCAACACACGCAAGTATGAAAGTTTAGAATTAGTTCTCAAAGAACTAGTTCTAATATCTCAAACTCATGAAAATGGGTCTGCCTCTCCCAGCCACTCTTTTTGCCTTTTTTATATGCTAACTCCCAGAAACCCTAACTAATAAACTGTGCTTAATAAGGAAATTCGTCCAACCCACTAAATAAGTTGGACTTAATAAGGAATTTTGTCCAACCCACTAAATAAGCTAGGCTTAATAAGGAATTTTGTCCAACCCACTAAATAATAACAAAAACACATGAAAATAACCCACTTAAAGGCCTAATCATGGGCTCTCAAATCCAACTTCCTTCCTAAGGCCATGGTTCTCAAATTCCTCCATAGATGACACATTCACAAGCCCTGGTGAAGACTTCATCTTCCTTAACTCGTACTTGGCAACTTCCTGATAGTAAATGTCGCACAACAAGTTGTTGAGAGCTTTCTTTATTTTCTTTGACCTTGCCCTTGTCATTGGTCCTCCAAGGTTTTGCAAAATATCTACTCCCTTGTTGATTTAAATTGGTACAATATGATTTCCATCACTTACCACTTCTCAAGGTAACTACATTACATTACTCCTTTGAATTGACTTTTGTTTCACTAAGTAGGTTCCCTTGACCATGAGGTTATATCACACTTGCCACCTAACCCAGTTGAGCTTCTAAATTACAATTGGAAGTAACCAACTAATCAAATTTAGACTTTAACCACTCAAACATCTCTAAAGTAGCATTGGCTAACTTTACAATAACTAACTCGCACACTAGCTTGCTCTTTTATTGTTGCATCATTCCTTAACATCTTAGTTGAAAATTAGGAGAATTGGAAGGTCTTAAGTTGTTGCCTTGATGTCCTTGATCTCTTAAGGATAAATTAGAATGATTTCTCTAACCTGAGTTGTAAGTCTAAGAATAAGGATTATTTGGCTACTACCTATTAAAATTCAACACAAATTATGCTTGTTCAACCTACCCATAATCAAAACTAAGGTATGCTCCTCCACACCAATCATAATTCATAGCATTAAAGTTAGAAATAGTATTAACATTTGAAATAATACTAATATTATCCAACTTACCAAATATTTTTACCAAGTTATCAAATTTAGCATTTAGCATGTTTATTCCATCAACTTCACATATACCTAGAGCTCTCTAAGGCCTACCTCTCTCATTTGACCATTGATAATTGTTGGAATCCATATTTTTCAAAAACTCATATGCCTCTTTTGCTAACTTGCCTATTAAGGCACCTCCTACAATTGTATCTATAATAATCCTAACTAAGTGTGTGAAACCATTATAAAATGTTTGAACTAAGAGCCAATCAGATAAACCATGATGGGGGCATTGTGTCTACAACTCCTTAAACCTTTCCTAAGTTTCATACAAAGACACACCATCAAACTAAACAAAACTACTAATATCATTCCTAAGTTTTGTAGTCTTACCTAAGGGAAAATACTTACTTAAAAACACTTATGACCAGGCATCCCAAGTTGAAAAAGAATTAGGAACTTTAAAGTTTAGCCAAATCTTTGCCTTATCCTTAAAAGAGAATGCAAAAAAGTCTCAAACAAATGGCATTGTTGTTAACTCTATTTATCTTGATAATATCACAAATTTCCAAAAAGTTAGCAAGATGTGCATTTGGGTCTTGTGGTTCTCCACCAAACTAATCTTGTTGAACCATTTAAATAAATCTTAATTTAATCTCAAAATTATTGGCATTCATTATTAGTCTTGCAATACTAGATTGGGCATCATTAACACTTGGCATTGAATAATCACACAATACTCCTGGATTTTGATTTTAGTTTTGAATTTGATTGATCAATTCCCTTCCATTATTGCTCATTCTTGCTCCACTTGTTGATCTTTCCTTAATGTACGTAGAATTTGTTCTATCTTAGGATCAAATAAGGTAATTAACCCATGTGTATATGGCATATAGTAAACAACCCTATAATGTCAAAACAAGTATTTCAATAATATTCAACAAAAAATACTAAAAGTAATAAATACAAATCAACATCTAACAAAAATAGAAATAACAATGAAAAAAGATGCAACAATAACTAGAAACCATGTTTTTTCGTTGATATAAGGTAAGACTAATGGTTTAGCTACTAGTCTTGAATAAAACATTGTTTCCTTTAGACAAGTGTAGGTACAACCTCTAATTCAGCAACCAATTTTGATTTCTACTAGTGCTCACCTCAATTTTGGCCAAAAACACCTATCACAATAAAATTTTGCAAATACAAAACTAAAAGATTAAAATATCAACTAAACCTAATCAAAAAGCAATTCAAAATAGAATCACACACTAAAAATAAAAGGCTAAGTAAATGAAATTAAAATAGAATAAGAGTAAAAATCAAAATCAAAATAGAAACAAAAATGCAATCTAAATTAATAAAGAAAATTCATTATTTTGATATTGAAAACTATCCTCCTTGGCAATGGCACCAAAAACTTGATTACTCTAAAATTCACCACAAGTGTATAGAACATTTAAGTAGTAAAGTAGACATGAATCAAAATATTGATCCCACAAGAAGGAAACCTAAGTACCAAATTATGCAAATTCTATATATTATCTAGGTAAAATGATTAAAGGGAGAGTTACCTAACTATAGAATTAAAAGCCAATTCTAGAATGTCAATTGAAAAGCAATAAATAAGGTTTCTAAGACTCAAATCCCATCAACTAAATACCAATAACAAACTTAACATCTAGTTGTTAGAATTAAAACTTGCAAACAACAATAACTAAACTCTTTAAGGTATACGATGATTTCTTTTAAGACTTCACAACTATACTTATATTAATCCTATATCTACTTTTGTGATTAAAGAAACACACATGAGTTTATTAGGAAGTCAACAATCATGAGTTTACTAGCATAAGTCTTGCATGTTCATTTCTTATTTGTATTGATTACGGATCCTCTACTTGTTGTTTTGTCCTCCCTTCTCATTATGATGTTTCCCTTTACGGATCCTCTACTTGTTGTTTTGTCCTCCCTTCTCATTATGATGTTTCCCTTTACGGATCCTCTACTTGTTGTTTTGTCCTCCCTTCTCATTATGATGTTATATATATATATATTCTCAAAACCTAAATTTTCTACTAAGTACACTACATGAAATCAACTCTAATCCTTATATTTTAGGACTCTTAATTTAATGCTAATTAATATCTAGATTCACACCACTAATTTCTAGCCAATTTTTCAAATATCAAAATGGTAGAATTTCAAGTTGATTAATTCACAAAAGTTGTAGTTCTATGTCTTAGCTTTCCAGAGAGCTAAAGAACATCTTAATCTAAAGTCTGTAGCTCTAATTATGACCCAAAAATTGAATAGTGTCCACGTTGCTAAAATATAAAATGTTTTCTAGTCCAAAACCTTTATCTCCTTAATGGAAGATTGTTTGCTGCATATAAAGTTTGCATATAACAAAACTATTTATATTACTAGTAGTTACTTTTCATTTAAAATTGTGTATTATTTTAATCTTTTGACTCCTTCACCTATTAATGAGTATGTTAGTTTAGGTGGTGAATACAAGGTTAAAATGGTAAAAAAGTTACATGAAAAAGTGCAACAAAAAATTACAAAATGAATTGAACAATATGTTACTCATGCTAACAAAGGGCAAAAGAAGGTAGTGTTTAAACCTGATAATTAGGTTTAGATGTATATGTACAAAGAAAGGTTCTTAACTCATAGGCATTCAAAGTGGTAACTTAGAGGAGATGATTCATTTCAAGTAATAGTATGGATTAATGATAATACTTATAAGTTGGACTTTCTCGATGAGTACAATGTGAGTATAATATATAATATTTTTTATCTTTCTCCTTTTAATTTAAGTAATAATTCAAGAATAAATTCTTTTGAGAAAAGAAAGAATAATGAGATCTATAAAAGAACTAATGCATAAAGGACTTCTAAGAATTTATTGAGTATTTAAGAAAAGCCAATGATATGTTCAAGAGTTACAAGAATGAAAGAGGTACTTAGTAGGCTAATTAAAAAAGTTTAGGTCAAAAAAACTAAATCAAACTTGAAAGAGAGCAAATCATACTTTACTACAAGTCAAAACTTTATTAATTCTTAATAAAGGACAAAAGAAGTTGGTATTTTCACCTAATGATTGAATTTAGTTATATATGCACAAAGAAAGGTTTCCAACTCATAGGCATTCAAAGTAGCAACCTAAAGGAAATAATTCATTTCAAGTGATGGCATATATTAATGAAAATGCATATAAATTGGACTTTTTTAGTGAGTACAATATAAGTATAACATTTAATATTTCTATTTTTTTTTTTTTTTTTTGTGATTCATGAGATAATTCAAGGATGAATCTTTTTGAAAAAGGGGGAATGATGAGATCCATGAAGAGGTAATGCATAAAAGGTTTCTAAGGATTTATTAAGTATTCAAGAAGGGTCAATGACATGTTTAAAAGCTAAAAGAGTGACAAAGGCACTTAGTAGGTTGATTAAAAAAAATTTGGGCCAAAGAAGCTAATTCAAACTTAAAAGGGAGTAAAGCATACGTTAATGTAAGTCGAAACTTTATTAATTTTATATGTTGAATAGGCTTGTGTGTTAAGTGATTGTAAGGTTTTTTATAGTAATCCCTAAAAAATAGGAGTAGACTTGTTTTCCTCCTCTTTCAGAAGTTTGTCCTTATATTTAGCATATAAATAGACTTGATTTTATTGTTAAAAGGGGGAGATTATTAAGTAAAGTAAAAATGAGAATTTTCTCTTTCAATTCTTTTGAGAATTAAAAATTTTTTCAATAATTGAGGCATTCAACTAAACTTATCACTCTTAAATCTATTATATTCTAAAATGTGTCATCTATATCATTTTTTTATACCTTAGATTCATGTTCCTTTAAACATTGGGTCCAAATCTTGCATGATTGAAATTTAGTTTAGTTTTCTTGGGTTCTTGTTTGATTTCTTATGCATGTTGGGTCCTTAAACTACACCTTTTGGGGTTCACATCAATGATGTTGATCCTTCAATGAGTTCAATTCTAATCTAATAACCCAAGGATCAACTTTGGCTACTAATCATGGTGGACCTTATTCTTATTCTTAAGGCCAATAAACTAAAGACAAAGTATGGTGAGACCACTGTAACAAGCCCTATCACACCAAAGAACCCTATTGGAAAATGCATGGAAAGCAATAAATTAGAAGTCTCACAATTGATGCAAATGCAACTACTTAACTCATGTTATAGAACCATCACATGATACTAAAAAATAAAATCAATTAAAACTTTTTTCCAAGCAAGTTGAAGTGTTACAATGGATTCTAAATCAAACCAACCTTTCCAAGTTTCTTAAGTCCACTACCTCATACTCTTCTACTACTTCTATTGCTTAATGAGGCAATGTATGTTACTCTTTTCTATTTATACAATTTCAAGAAATTCATGGATTACTAATACTAAAGCATCCAACCATAAGACTAGATGTTTTATTTCATTCTCTACATTTGATGTGATGAGATCCATGGAGAAGTCAATGCATAAAGGGCTTTTAAAGATCCATTGAACATTTGCAAAGGACCAGTGGCATGTTCAAGGAAAAAAAAATGAAAGAAATACTTAATGGACTAATTGAGAATATACAAGTCAACCAACTTACAAATGGTATGAATTTAATTTAAACTTGAAAGAAGGCCAAAACTTTCTTGATATAATTGTAGTACTCAATGGACTAGGGTTAAGTAATAAAATCCACTTATAAGTAAGAGTTTGTTATCAATTAAGAATTTATTATAAAATAAGAATTTATAATAAAATAAGAGTGCTCTCATCTTTTACAAGTACATCAGTCTCTACTTTAAGGAGTTTTTTAAGGTTATAGACTTGATTTTATTGTTAAAAGGGCAAATTATTATGTAAATTGAAAAGTGAGAATTTTCTCCTTTGATTCTTTTAAGAGTTAAAGAACTTATCAAGTACTAATTCTTCTTATGGTATTTAACTCGACTTATCACTCTCAAATTCATTGCTTTGTGGAGTGTGGTATCTATATTCTGTTTTATACCTTAGATTCATATTCTTTTAAACATTGAGTCTAAGGTTTGCGTAATTGAATTTTGATTTACCTTTTTTGGGCTTTTGCTTAATTTTCTACTTATATGTGGTCCCTAAGTCTTGTCTTTAAGGGTCCATATTAGCTGGTATCAAAGTTTGGCTCTAAATTAGTTATGCTTATCTAAATTTGAGTTGAACTCTTGTTCTTCTTTTTGACAATACTCTATACCTTTTTATTCTTTAAATTTACAAACCTTAATTTTATCTTTTCTTCTTGGTCACATTCTATAAACCTTTTGTTCTTAAAATTCACAAACTCTAATTTATCTTTTCTTTTATTTAAATTTGTGCACACAAAAAAATAAAGAAAGAAGAAAAGAAGAAAAAGAAAAAAAAAATAGAAAGAAGTAAACTATGTTTGATTAGGTCAAAAGAAGATAGAGACTCTATTTTCTTTTTAATTGAATATCTTACAATATAAGAAAATCATAAATTAAAAGAATAGGTTTTATTACTTTCCAATTTCTACAAGAATTTAAATCTAATTATTTTTTCTTTGTGTTATGCAATTTAATCTTCTTGTTTTCTTTTAACTCATAACCTTTATTCATTGTACTTTCTTAAATTTTTTTTATTTTGATTTATTAAAACTAGTTAGTTATAAGGTGACTTTAATTAAGATTGCTTAGCTCAATAAATAACTAAAAGAGAAAATTTGAGTGATAAAAGATAAGAGTGTAAACCTATCTTAAGAAAAACCTTAAAAAGTGTAAACACAAGAATGTGTGACATTACTTTTGAATAAAACATATAAAGGAGTGTTTTTATGAGGTATGCTAGTCATTTTGTATAGAATTAACACTATGTATTCCAAAAATAAAGGTAGAGCTAAGAAGAGAGGTAATAATGTATTGTTCATAATCAAAGGTATACAACAACAATTTAAATGCATGAATACTAGATTTGATGATATGAGGGATAAAATAAAGAAATAAGCCAATACAATAGTAGAATTGCAAAAGAGACATGGAGGTCGTGAGATTCCTAATGCAAAGAAGTATAAGAGACAAGACTATAGTCATGTAGATAATATAGAAGATGATGAATTTGATGATAGAGTTACTTTGGTCAAAATTGCTAATAATAGTAATAGTTAAAAAGATTTTGAGACAAGACACCTATGATAATGATTTTGCTAGTATTAAAATGAAAATTACTCTATTCCAAAGGGAAAAAAAAAATGATCCAAAAGCTTATCTAAAATAGAAGAAAAAAGTTGAGATAGTCTTTGATGGTCATAACTACTCCAAAGAGATAAAGGTAAAACTTTTTGTTACTAAATTTATTAATTATACTATTATTTGGTAGAATTAACATATTTTGACTAAAAGAAATAATCATGAGAGACCTATTGATACATGAGAGGAGATAAAGACTATCACAAGGAGGAGGTTCATCCTCAATCACTATTATAAAAATTTGTACCAAAAACTACAAGGCGTCATTCAAGATACCAAAAATGTGAAGGATTATCATAAAAAAAATGAAAATTGTCATGATTTGAGCTAATATAAAGGAGAATAGAGAAGTAACCATGGCTCAATTCTTGTAACAAATGAATAGAGACATCGCCAACATAGTTAAATTGTAATATTATGTAAAGTTGGATGATATGATATACATAGTAATGAAAGTTGTGAGGTAACTCAAATATAAGGGATCTATATAGTTTGGGTAGCATTTGTGTTCCACTTCATCTTGAAAGCTAAATTAGAGTAGAAAAAGAGAGACCTGATTACAAGCGTAAAGCCAAATTGTACAAGAATAAGGAAGTGAGTTCTAGTACTGAAAAAGGTAATTTTAATTCCTATCTTAATAAAAATAAAGATGTTAAATATTTTAAGTGTTTGGAAATTAGTATCCTAAGTATATCATGGTGTTATGAGATAATGGTAATATTGAGACTAAGAGTGAGTTTGATGATAACTTGATACCACTATTGGAGAATGCAAGTGATGAAGAAGAGTACCTAGTTAAAAGAAATGTGTGATTGAAAATATTTGAGTAAACCAAATTACAAATAGCATAAATTCAACAAATAACGTGAATTCAAGTGTAAAAGAGGATCAAGATTTTATTAATATAATTAGAATACTTAATGAGTAAGGTTAAGTAATAAAATTAACTATTAAGTAAAAATTTATTATAAAATAAAAATTCGTAATAAAATATGAGTATTTTTATCTTTTAAAAGTATATCAGTATTTTTACTTTCAGAGTTTTTAAGGTTGTTATTTTCATTTATAAATAGACTTAATTTCATTGTTAAAGGGGCAAACAAGTATATGAATTTAAGAACTATAGATTTATTAAGAACAAACTCTCATTGTGATGTTCAATCTAACTTATCACTTTCAAATTCATTCTTTTATAAAGTGTGACATCCATATTTTTATTTATAGTGTAAGGTTTATAAGATTAAAATCTAATTTAACTTTCATAGATTCTTACCTAATTCCTTATGCATGTTAAGTCCCTAAATCTCGTCTTTTAAGGTTTAAATTATAATGGCCTTGGAAATGATATAAAATTTTAGTAGCTAATGGGACTCTTTCTAATGGTATTTGTTAAGGAATTATTATCCTTGTAAATTTAATGTTGAAAGTTGTTTTACATATTCCCAACTTCTAGTGTAACCTTATATATTTAAGTAGATTAACTAAAGATCTTAATTATGTTGTGACTTTTTTCCCTTCTTATTGTGAATTTCAAGATTTATCTTTGGAACAAATGATATATAGTGCCATAGAGTAGAATAGTTTATACCTTCTCTTAAGTGCTAGTTCTCCTTTTGAATCAGCATCCTTTAGAATTTTTTTTTTTATTAATAGTTTCTTATTTTGATATAAAGTAACATCAACAATTTGGACATCCTAACTTCACCTACATAAAAACTTTGTATTTGCATCTACCAATGAATAAAGATGTCAATTCCTTTCATTATAAGCATTGCTTTTATACTAGGAACACTAGAAAAATTATCCTATTTAATCCTACAAACCTTTGAAACCATCTCATTTGGTTCATAAAGATATATGGGGTTTTACTCAGATTTCAAGTCTTATTAGAACAAGGTAATTTATCACTTTCAAGATGATCATATTCAAGTTTGTTAGGTATTTCTTATGAAAGAAAAATCAAAAGATGATGAAATCTTTAAACAATACCACAAAATTGTTCAAAACATCTTTCAATCCACATTCTTTGAATAAAAAATGGTCATAAATACTTTTCAAATGAAATTACTCAATACCTTATTAACTATGGTATTTTTCATCAAAGTTCATATGCTTATTCCCTTTCTTCCCAACAAAATAGGGTTACTAAATGGAAAAATTATCTCCTTGAAGTTGCCTAGTTAGTGACATTTTGAATTCTTTTTGGGCAGATGCCATTCTTATAGCCACTTATCTCATCAATCACCTGCCTTTTAAGAGTTTACAATTTCAAATTCCTTTGAGAATTTGACTTTTGTAGTCTCTTCAACCTAGAGTCCTTAGGTGCACTACTTGTGTACACAATCACAATCCTACATAAGGTAACTTGACTCTTAAGCTCATAAATGTATTTCTGTTGGTTACTCTCCCCCTTAAAAGGGGTACAAATGCAACTACTCATCTCTTAAAAGGTTCTTTGTGTCACGTGATGTTTATTTCCTTAAACATCAACCATTCTACTCTAATGTCTCTCTTTATGGGGAGAAATTGAATGAAGAAAGACATTGGGACTCCTCGATTTCTCTTCCAATTCCACTTTATTCCAAAATAATCCTTCTACTATTGAATCATCCGAAGATACTAATTTAAGGAGAGAACATGTAGCAAAGGCATTAAGATCTTGTACATAGCATTCTATTACTAATCATTTGATCTATTCAAAGTTATCTCCTTAGTGTAGAGCATTCATTGCAAAAATAGACAATGTAAAGACTCTTAAGGATGTTTAGAGTGTTTTGAAACATCCAAACTGAAAGGTAGCCAAATTAGAAGAGATGAAGGCATTAATAGAAAATAAAAAATGGGAGATTGTCTAACTACCAAAGGAAAAAAGAAACGTTATTTGATGCAAATAAGTATTTCTAATAAAATACAAGTCAAACATAACTATCAAGAGGTACAAAGTGAGATTAGTGGCTTAAGAATTCATCCAAACCTTTAGCATAAACTAAGAAGGGACCTTTGCTCCAATCAACAAAATGAATTCCATTAGAGTGTTGATGTCTCCTCTAATTTTGATTAGGCATTATACTAGGTGGATATGAAAAATACCTTTTTAGATTGAGAGTTAGAAGAAAAAACTTAAAAAAGAATTTCACCTAACTTTGAGATAGAAAAAGAAACAAGAAAAGTATGTAAGTTAAAAAGGTCCCACTACGAATTAAAGAAATCTCTAAAAACATAGTTCAAGAAATTAAACACAACCATGAAGAAGTTTGGGTATATTTAAGACAAACAAAATATACCTTATACACCCAATATAAAAATAATAGGAAAATATTAATTTTGATTATCTATATGGATGTTATTATCATATTTGATAATGATACTTAAGAGATTGAAGAGCTCCAAAAATATGACTGTAGAATTTGAAGTAAACAACTTAAGAACTCTTTGTTATTTTCTGAGCATGGAAGTGACAAGAAATAAATAGGTCATTTTTATCTCTCAAGACAAATATACACTAGATCTTTTGAAAGAAACCAAAATGTTAGATTGCAAGTCAATTGGAACTTCACTAAAAAAATTATTTAAAAACAAAAAATACAAAAGATATGTTTCAATGAACAAATGTAGTAGAGATTAGTAGAAAAATTCATCTACTTATCTCTTCCTATAATTAATATTGTGTTCACTATAAGTGTAATTAACCAATTTATACATTTTCTTATTCAACGAGATTTAAATGTAGTGAACAAAATTCTTAAATATTTGAAAAGAACATTAAGGATAGAGCTAATGTTTTGGAAGAATAAGCAAAGATGGATTGAAGGCTTTGTTGATACTGATTGGACTGACTCAATAAAAGACAAGATTCACCAAGACTAATCGGCTACTGTGGTAATTTAGTTATAATGAGAAGCAAAGAGCGGTCAGTTGTTTCTAATAGTGCTGAAACAAAATTTAGAACTATTGCCCTACGAATTTATGAATTACAATAATTATAGAGACTAGTGAGTACCTCATAATTTCCTAGTCTAGTACCATGAAACTCTACTAGTTAATCTACAATTGGCATAGCTTACAACTTCATCCAATGTAACAGAACCAAACATGTAAAAATTAGTCATCACTTTAGTAAAAATTGAAGATGGAGCGTTTAATCTTCCTATGTTTCAACCAAGTTCTAATAAACAGACATTCTCACTAATATTATACTTAAATCAAGAACTGAATCCTTAGTAAACAAAATGAAAATGATAAATACTTATTTTCCAATACAGAGAGAGTATTAGAAATCAAATAATATCTAATTCAAGATTCTTTTTGAATATTAAATCAAAATAAATCTTAAATTCCTTGGATTTAAAATGGAAAGTCCATCTATTGATCTAATGCTTATTTTGATTTTTTTTAATTATTTTTTATATTTTTTTCCATAATTCTAGAATCTAGAAAAAAAATTATTTTAATATATATACTTATACTTGGCTGTGGAAGTGAAAAATTCTCTTCTCAATTCTCGTTTCACTTTATATTACAAGACACTAAACGGTTTGTGGGCTTGCCTCCAGCTTAAATATGAGGGGAAGGCTATGATGCCAAATGTGAAATGTTACAAAATCACTCTACGGTCAAAAAAGTACTGCATAGAGAAAATAGCCCACTAATACGTCAAAATGTCCTAAGGGGGACTGGAAAAAAACAGCAATGCAGCTCTGTGAAGCAGACTGAGAATTTTGAATCAAAAATACAAGTCTGCAAGCTCTTGGAAAACAGCCCAATTGCCCGTGTGTTCACCCCTTTCGATATGCCTTCCTAATAGATCTGCATATTTGCACATTATTGGTTTCCAGTTTTGTAAAACCGTTAGATATGATGTTCAGAAAGCATTGTCATTTGCCAGTTAAAATTTGCAACTAAGAGAATCATTTGCGGATTCCATAACCTGCAATCGTTCGACGGGATCTACAATGATCTCCCAGAAAGAAAAGACAATAAGATGCTCTCCGAAAGTCAGAATCACCGAGTATACTTAACTGCTCCGCAATGTTGGAAAGCATAAAACATTAAATGCATTTAAGATGCTTAATACCACCGGGTTGGAATATTATACAAGCAAAAAGAATGATGGGGAGAGGGGAAAATGTTTCTTCAGGGAAAAGCTAAAAAATTTCTAACAAAATTCGCTCACTGACTGGTCAAGCAGTTCCTGTGATTAACCTTTCCCGTTGATCAAACTTTTTGACCTTTACAATGCCGATGAGAACTTGGAAACCGAAAAGTGCACAAAATACAAATGCTGCAATGGCTGGTACCTGAAAATGATAATCATTTGGACAAAAAATATTGAATTGGATTTAACTGCAGAGAAACAAGAAGAGGCATAAGACCCAAAAACTAGTATGGATAGCTTACTCGTATGGAATTGAGATATAAAATTGTCGCAAGGTTTATTAGACTTCCCATAGCTACTGCCTGTGGATAGAGGAATGAAAAAAGGATCAAGCCTAATCATATCATACAAGTGATGTTTCTATTCTCTAGTGCATGGAAAGGTAAGAAAACAAACACTTGTATGAAGGACACAAGCTTGTTTCTTGTGTTTCAACTTAAGTCCTAGAGCAATGCAGTTTTATTGCTGCCAACATTATTCTCAATGGCATATGCATCTGTGATTGCGTGGTTGTCACACACGGAAGAAGCCAGGAAGTGCCAATCCTCAAGTACCAAACATTTAAATCTTCAATGCAGCCAGTTGGAAATGTAAAAATAATTATTTTTAGAAAAAAAGTGCAGTTGATTTAATAAGTACACAGGAAAATGTCACTCTTTTTGTTCATACCAAGCCACTCTACTTTGAAATGCAAAATACTATGCATTTTAAACCCATGAACTGAGCAGACTGAAGAAATTATCCCTATCTCTATGATACCAACTCATGGTTCTTTACGGCAAGCTCGCATATTATGGGAAAAAGGGGCCTACATTTGGGGCAGTTTAGGGGGAGGGGGGACCGCCAGGCAAGGAATTCCTAAACAAATCATGTTTGACTCATATTCTTAAGAAATTAGAAGCTAAACTATTTGAAAATTAACAGGGAAAACTTATTCAAAACGTGGTTTGCATACTGTTGAAACATGATGCATCAACATTTCTATTTGAATGAACTGAAATACCATGAATTAGGACATCAGTGCTGGAAATTTATTAATAGTTAATCCAAATGCCTTTCTTATAGAGGAGAGAACCACTATTAAATTAAATGGTGTAGAAGTCCTTCAATGTGACCAATTGTGCCCTATTTTGTAGAGGGATGGAAATATAGAGGAGTACGTTCTTCATAGGGCAAGGACTAGATGATTAAAATGGAGATATACCATTGGAGTTTTGTGTGCCCACATAACTCCTATTAAGTTGCAAGGTAAATTCTACCAAATGACAGTTAGGCCAGCAATGTTGTATTGTAGTGAGTGTTGGGCTGTGAAAAAATAATATGCCCAAAAAGTTTGTTTCAGAGTTGAGAACACTTTGATAGATGTGTGTAATCATTATAAGGAGGACACAATAAGAAATGAGGATATCTGTAGCAAAGTGGGGATAACATCCATAGAGATAAATTAAGGGAGTGACAATTTTATTGGTTTGAACATATCCAATGCAAATTAGCAAATTAATCAATTAAGAGGGGTGATTATATACAGATAATGGGGAGACAAGAGTGAGAGGAAAACTTAGATTGACTTGGAAATCTTCAATTCAAAGGGACTTAAAGCAACTAGGTCTCACTCCTAATGTAATGCATAATAAAACAAAATGATGAGAAAGATTCATATAGTAGACCCCAATTAAATTTAGGACTAAGGCTTTCCTGTTGTTGTATTTAAATGCCTTTCTTAATAAACCTATCCATCAGGGGAGTTGTGACAAGCACAATACATGACAACAGAAACAATTTTTTGTATCCCACTGAAATTTTTGGTAAGTGGAATAATAAAGACTGCAATGGACCAACTCAGTGTAAATATGTAGAGAACTAATCATTAGGAAGCTGTTGAAAATCCTTTAGATCATGTAGTTTTAACTGCATTTTACCTCAGAGAAATGTAAGGCAACAAAAACAATATTCAGTGAAAGCTAAAAGAAAACCTAAGCATGGAATCTGATGAATAAGATCTTGACTAGGTTATAGCTCAAATTAACTCACAGCGCCTAATGTCTTCTGAGCAGCTGCAACACGCTGGAATGCCCTCTCAGATTCCAGGGTTCGAACTCGAAGCTTCAAATCACCTTGTTCCTGCAAAATAATATTGAATGCTAAATAATATGGCTGGAATCCACAAGGATTGAGTGGCACAGCAATTTTTAAACCACTGAAATTAAAAAGAACAGTTAGGTTTCCTAAGCCGCACCAATCTTTGTATAATTTCAGCAAGCTTTTCAACCCTATCAGCCTGTCTAAATAAGTTGTAGAATGCACGGGACTGCCTGTCCCATCTCTTTTGGAGATCCTGAAACATTCAGATATGATTTGGAATGAGGCTGCCCCAAATACAAGGTCATAACAGAATCAAGATGGTCCTATTTAAACCTCAACATTCCTTACTGAGTGAGTAAATAAGTTTAATAAAAGAAAAAAAAAGGAAAAAAAAAAATAACAGTTCTACCTTCAAGAGAACTTCAACTCCAACTTCACGAAACCTTAGCAACTCAAGGGCATAACTACAAGGAAAAGCATGCAAGAAATGTCAGACTTGAAAAACAGCCAGCTAAAATTCCAAGAGTTCAGTTGATATAAGTTGAGCAGATTTTGATAATGGCACTCACGGTTTGGCAATCTCTGTTATATCAAACCGAGGGTCAAGGCCTTTTCCAATGCCATCCAATACTGCAGAGTGAACAGTCTGCTGGTCTGAGGTTAATGTGCACATAGCATCAAATAAATCGATTTACTAGGCATTGCTATACCACCTGAAAATGCTCTCACAACGAATGTGAATGTTGCAGGAAATCGAAAAGGTTGATCCGCTGCAATGGCTAATAAATCTTCTCCTGTTAAGAGAATGTAACAGCTAATAGGAATCCTAGACTGAAGCCTCTTGTATTTGAGGAAAGCAGGAAAGAGAAATGAATATCAACCTCCAATAAATAACCAAGACAAATCAACTAAATTGTCTCAGTAGGAGATTTGCATACATCTATTTGTTTACATATGAGCATCCAAACATAACTCTGTGCAGATAACACAGAATGTGTAATGCTTCCGTCATGTCTATAATATAGCAATATTAGTTATAAATTTATGCAACATGCATAAATTAACTGCTGAACTTCCATGAATCAAGTCAATGTTAGTTATAAGTTACCAATTGCAGCCAGGCGTTGCTTCTTTTTCTCTATCTTTTCCTCCCTCGTCAATGGTTTTTTAAATCCAAGTTCTGCTGTGGCCATTTCCCTCTCCCTCCTCTGAGAAGCAAGTCGATCTTGGAAACTGTCAATAGACTGAAATTAGGATTTTACAATCTTCATCTTGTAGCTTTCAATTTTTATATTATAGTTTTGTAATGCAACCAAGTTGGAATACAAAATACATGGCATATTGTGTGTGGTCTATTGTGCTTTGTAGTGTAACAGCCCATTAGACCAATTTGAAAAAGGAAAGTCTTGCATGGGTTTCCTACGTCACTTTAATGTGATTGAAAATGGAAACAAAGACATCCATCTCTTTCATTTATAATAATATAAAGATATCTCCCATCTAGCATGGTTTTAAAATGATCACTAGGAGTGCCCCTTCTTGCACATCCTAAAAAAGAACAGAGAGAGAGAAATGGCAGGCACAGAATATTAGTTAATAAGCCATTTATCTCTCTCCTTTCTACTGACCAGTTTTATTCAAGGCCCTTGCATTCAATTCAAGTCTAGTTATTATCTTATGCTGAATCATAATTAAAGTTAACTGTGATCATGGAATAACAATCAAATCAAAAGGGAGTCCCAAACTTATTCTGCTTCCCAAAACCACCTATTAAGGAAAAATTGGGCAGTACGTCTGACAGCTGTCATGTCTCCAGTGGGCACAAGGACACCCATTTGGATCATTGCCTGAAGAACCTGCACTAGTGCAGAAATTTTCAGTGGTACATAATCATACCAGAACATGCCAACCACAATGCACTTCAGTGATTCTAATAGTAACAATATCAAAAACTGAAGCAAACTCTACACAGACAAGCTCACCTTATCTGGATCCTTCTCATAAATTCCATAAAATGCTTCCAGCAAACCTTCTCTGATGTTTGGACTGATACTGTAATGTGCCAAGGCAGAAGACAGTCACCACAAAAAAGTTAGAAAATAGACTTTGTTCTGATGCTCATAGCAGACAGCCAAATACCTCCCCATCATTCCAAAGTCATAAAAGATCAACCTGCCACCGCTAACATCGTCTACAGCAATATTTCCAGGATGCTGCAGTAAGTATAGAAATATTGATGAGATCAGCTGTTAAACAAATGAATTGTGCTTTGAAGGGCACTCCTTAGTCACAAGTTCCTCGAAGCTATCAGATTTGGACAGAAAATAAGATCTAATTGGAACTGTTGAAGCATACTGAAACAGAACATATGAAGCAACCACAAACAATCCATGGTAATAATTGTTGAGTGGGACAAGGGCCAAAAATAAAAAATTTTCCAAATGATGAATTCAAAAATATCTTTCTTTGCCATTAACCATGCAACCATGCATGGGTGCAACAAATGAGACAACCCCAGCTAAGTGCTTCAGAAACAGCCTTGTCAGATACCTTGACTAGAACTTTATTGGACGTAAATTACTGCTGTCTAAGGGTTCATCCAAATTTTATTGCTGTTTTTCTGTCAACAATTTCCTGAAGTTTTGTGTGCCATAACTTAGACAAATCTCCAATTTCATTATTCAAACAGAATTGATAATGCTGTTGGAACCACTAAATCAAAATAAGAACTCTGTACCCTTAACAATCAACATGGAGGTTCCTTGAGGCATTTTCAATACTCTGATGGGAAACAGCATTTTCTATGTTAATCGATGTGGGAAGAGGACTCCAAAAAATTTAATGCATCTCACCAACCAGTATTGTAGGCAAGAGATGTTAAACACCCAAAGATATCAAGCAGGATGAATATTTTAAGAAGGTAAAGGATAGCACAAGCAACCATTCTTGTATAGTCAGGATCAGCAAATCTTCACTTATATTGAAAAGCAAGATTCAAGAATAATCACAATTTTCCCATTAAGATTCAAGTTTCAAGTCCAAGACACATGGTTTATCTTGCTTCCTTAAGGATAAATTTGGTTTCGCTTCATCAAGAACATTTTTCCATCAAATTATCTTATGTAACAACTGTTTGTAGGACTTCAGCGGCACAGATAAAGAAGACACAATAAACTCACAGGGTCAGCATGGAAAAATCCATGAGTTAGAATTTGTTCCAAGTATGACTCTACAGCATATCGACCCAATCTGTGGAACAGAATAAACATGACAATAAGGTAAATGTCCACTCAATTTGAGATATGCAGCTCCTTGAAAAGGTGAAGGTTGCATTTCACTAGATGTAACCATAAGTGAAGGCATGGGATGGTCATAACCTTTTGCGGTCAACACCCAACTGATCTAGAGCCTGTATTTTGTTTATTTTGATCCCAGGGACATACTCCATTGTCAGAACCTGTACAGCAACAGTAAGTAGATGAACAACCAAAGAAAACTTACACTCTTATTAAGCAACATAATGGCTGACATGTCAAGCTTCCTGAAAACTGATCTGAACCTGTGGTGTTGTGTATCCCCAAAAAATTGTTGGGACTTTTATATAATCCATATCTTTGAAATTGTTTGCAAACAATTCTGCATTTGCAGCTTCCTTAGTATAATCAATCTCCTGAAAATGTCAAACAACAATACAAGCTTGACAATAATTCGTATTAATCATCCAATGGACATTGAGAGGAGCATTGTGGACAGGGATAAAAAATAAAACAGAATTCACATTTTCAGTCCTGCTAAATTTCTTTAGCTGCAGATAGTAAAGATCAAAGGACAATTATTCCTAAAATCTTCTAAATATTGAAAATCCCAACAACAAATTCTTAAGCCCAAATTTAATTAAAAATCCCAACCTTCCAAATTAATCAAAATGATCAAAAAACTGCTAGAAGCTAAAATAATCTCAGTGAGACATTCCTAATGGTATCTCATGGTTCTACTTCATGATTCTTTATCCTAACTATTCCACAAAAATCTTAGTCACCAATCATGCTGTTAGAAATCAAATGTATAGGTGAATTATAGATTAGTAATGGTAGGGTTACTGCATTATAACCTAGAGGTCACAATTCAAGTCATAGAAACAACCCTTTGTGAAAACAAAGGAAGGCTACATAAATTTGACCCTTCCCCAAATCCCATAGAGAGGAAATCTTGTGCACTAAGATGCCCAAGCATAGACTAGTAGTAAATGGAAACACTCCACCTGAGATCATTTCATGCCATTATTTCAGCCTGACTGGATGGTCTTCAGTTAGCTTTTGCAAGAAGAACAGCATAGTGGCTATTTTGCTGCTTCAGTTTATGATGTATAATAAGGAAATTCCTCAAAAACTTGGATGAAAAACTCGCAAGTCAAAATAAACTCTAGAGAAAAAACATAACATATTCCATGGCCCAACACGAGAAATGAAAGGTGATAGAATGTATTGCCACCTGTACTATTTTTATAAAGCAGTACAAGGAGACAATAAAGGGAAACCGTTACCTGATACAGGACGCTTGCACATTCATCATAAATTGCCACCCAGTCCCTCTTCGCTCCATCTGATTTTGGGTCAAGCTTTTGAAGATATTTGGCTATCACCTAGAAACAATCATCCACATCTCCATAGGTATCAGTGTTCTTAAACACTCTAGCCTAATGATATCATGAAGGCTTGAGGAATATCAAAAGGAAAAGTAGCTCGTTCAGCGTCTTGGTTTCTCACACTTAACCCTCACTTAGACATCAAAATAAAAATTAGACAAACTGTTGTTTCTAACTTGCATTCTCATTTCCTTCATTTGATTACCTAGATCCCCAATGGGAATGGAAGCTTGATTCTCATTTCTGGTCTCTTGTCTTAATAATCAAACAAGCCCCTGTATAATTAGTCAAGTAAACAGACAATAAAGTGTTCAGAGATCTAACCCTCAAATTCTTAAGATCAATATCAAAAAGATCCTTCAAACCGGGCCTTTGCACTTTAACCACCACTTCTTGTCCCCTTAATTTTGCACGGTGGACCTGACCTGCTTTTTAAAAAAGGAACTCCCTTCAAATTACCAAGACTTGCAAAATTTTTTATTTGCTAATTTTTAGTGGTCATTGCAGATTGATGTTGACCTATGAATTAGTAAAAGAATTTCCATCATAAGGGATCCAAAAAAATGCTTGATATTACCAAGACTCGCAGCAGCTATTGGTTCATAATCAAACTGATCAAAGATGTCATCCAATGGAGCTCCAAGCTCTTCTTCAATTATAGATACGGCCATCTCTGATGGGAATGGAGGAACTTGATCCTACAGAAAAACAGCACATTCAATCCAACAAATGGGGCGACCAATTCAGAAGAAAATTAAAAGTAATACATGATTATTGATTAATGTGGAAGAAATTTGCCAAAATGACCATATTTGATGGCAAATTAGCATTAAACAGGATAGAAGACATATATGATTTCAACACAAAAGCCATCAAGGAGCTTTATGGTAAAAGATTATAGACCTGAAGTTCAGATAACTGGTCAACATACTCTTGGGCTAGAATGTCAACCCTTGTGGAGAACTGCTGGCCAATTTTGATGAATGTGGGGCCTAATCTCAATATAGTTTCCTTTAACCATTTCGCAAGGGCTTTTCTCCTTAAAATTTTCTTCTCCTCTGTCATTCCTCCTGCATGATAAGAAAATTGGAAAGATTGACAGAAAATGGCATGGCAAAAATTATGTGTAAAAAGGGAAAAGGTGGTTTTGACAGATAATTGCAGAAGTTAATCATTAGAACTGACACACAAATGTAGTTGACATCTATAAGCATAAGTTGCCAACCTCCTAAAATCTGACCCGAAAATAGATATGTAAGTCAAATAAAAAACCCAAAACCAAAAAAAGAAAAAAAACAAAACAAAGGTAAGTAAGCATAGTTACATCGACATTTTGAAGATCATAAGTAAACTATATGTTTTCAATGTTTAGTAGATGACAAACCTCGATAAGAGAACTTCTGATTATCTAACCACGCTTTGAAGATAAATGTAAAGACGAATCCCCATATTTCCATGGTCCTTTGTATTGTAGAGTAGGTTTTGAATCTACTCCATCGACCCCCAGGTGCAACTGAAACCTGCCAACTTGATGGATTTGGATTCTCATACAATAAAAATTTCCTAAATATGCATGTTTTTGATAAAGCATTCAGACACCAAACACAATATGCAATCCTTCACAATCACAGTACCTGGAACAAATGGATGACTACATAATTGAAGCAGATGGACAGAATAAAATCAATACAACAGCACAATCTAGTAGTAGACATGCATAGGCACAACATAATCAGAAAAGAAAAGTTTGTCCTTGTCCAGGCAATAACCCTGGCACCATTAATTAAGTATCACCTGCCATTGATTAATGAACCAAGTACCCACAATAAGGCTGCCTCAAATTTATTGTCCAGTACCAGACTCAAATGAAACATATCAATCTGTTGATTACTGGTTACATGAAAAAGGGAATCTTTCCTTCAATCCACAAAGTTGGTCTCCAAAGGATTCAAATACACTGAGCTCCTACCACAGCCTTCAATATAATGGAGAAGTGGCATACAGCCAGACAACAAAATCCAAAATAACAAGACAAGTGAGTGTCCTTTCTTTCTTTTTCTTTTTCTCCCTTTGTTCATGGTACAGTAGCCGCCTTCTTTCATTTCCGTATCCTTTCGTCCTTTTAGAACGACAAAAGAAAACCTATATGCTGAACCTACAGCATCTCGCTGTCTATGAAAAAAAGGAAAACAAAAGAGGGAGGAAAAACAGAACACTCCCGTTCCCCCAATTTCGTCATGCGAGAAAACTACTTAGTCAAATCTGAGTTTTAAAAAAACAAAGTAATAGGTTACAAAATGTCAAAAAGCAATTAAAAATACAATGTAAACTCTACGGAGAAATTTAAAAAGGAGAACTTTAAGAAACAGAAAAATGCAAAAACAATGATGTAAAAAATAGTATATCGACAGAGAAGAACGAAGAGAGATAAGTGAATACCTGAATCTGTTGCTGATTGGCACGCTTAAACCAGGCATCTTCTTTCCCAATCTCCTCTATCCTCTTCTTCCTGCCTTGCTCCACATCGGCCTTTGAAACACCACCGTTCCAGTTCTCTTCGTACTTGGCCAAGCTCCAATTGGTCGCTGCCTCCTCCCTCTCAGAGACGCTCATGCCTCCATTCCCATTATCCTCAATCGGCGGTCTATTAGAGCCATAACCAGTGCGGCTGGTAGTGCCGGCAGCAGTACCATTAGTTACATTGACTTGCTTCAACAATTCAGCGTCCCACTCTCTAGTGCCCACGATGCCTTCTCCTCTGGTAGCCCGAAGAGCAAGCCCGTGTTTGGATGGGCTAGGAAGAATATCAAAAGGTGAATAAAGCCTAGAAAGGGAGTGGCCAGAGAGAGAAATGCGCTGTCTTCTCGGAGAAAGAAAGGCAAGGTCTGGCACTGGTACAGCCAAACAAGAAGCCATTACTAATTTCGGAAGTCCTCTTTTATTATCACAGCCAAGCCCTAACCTTCACTGGCTCATCATCCAACAGAACAGAGGCTAGTGTAAGTGGGAGTGTGGGAGGAGGAGGCGGGGAGCAGGCCAACCGGAGAGAAAGAGGATGAAAATAATAATATCAACGGTATTATTATTATTATTATTATTATTGTTATTATTACGTATATTATTTATTAATTATTTATTATGAATTTTATAAAAGGGGGAGGGGGAGGAAAAGGGGTGGCTGTGAGGAGGACGCGTGGCCGTTAGAAGATGAGTGATCGCGAGATTGCGCGGTTCTGATTGGTCCAGGACAAGCCACGGGGAAGTCTTGGAGCTCCCCTACGCTGCAAAAGATAATTTTGTAGGGACGAATTACGCTTTCCCGGTTCAACATTGCGAATCCCATTGTAGAGGATACGACTAATAGCAGCATGTTTTTTCTTTTTTTTTTTTAATACATATATATATATATATATATATATAATTATTTCAAGCATTTTTGTAAAAAAATATATGATTAGGCAGGCAATAATGATTTCGATTCTGATTTAAATTAGAAATTGATCAACCGAACCAGAATTATTTTGACGATATCGATTTGGAACATAGGGGAGTGTTCCTCCCCTCTTTTTAAAATCAGCCGTTAAATCAACGGTTTTGTGAAAACAAAAAAAAACAAAACGAAACAAAAAGGAGGATCAATGGTCCAAAGACCGCCGACGTTGGTTCGATGAAAATGACCGTTGCAGCCAACAGTCCATTTTTTCCGTTGCCGTCAGCCCCCTCTCTCTCTTTTTTGTAAAAAAAAAAAAACTCCTAAATTTTTTCTTTAAATGCCCAAATTTTCCCCTACAATTCATATCTTCTCTCTTCTCTCTCTAAGCCTTAGACTTTCTCCCACTCCCAATTCTCAATTATTTTCAACAATATTTTTATTTTTAATATTTAATTATTATAAAATTATTTTTTACAAGTTAATTATTATATTTATAACTTTAACTTTAAAAAAAATTGCAATTAATTTTTACAGATGTAATTTTGCACACATACACACACACATATATATATATATTTAAATTCAAATGTTGTTTTACTTTTTTTATCAAAAAAATATCAAGTTCACCTCCAAAACACAATGACAAAGGTAACGTAAAATTATTCAAATAAATTATATCTTCGATGCCAACTTAACGCATATGGAGATAGAACAAAACTTGGATGAAGTACCAACCGCTGCTTTTCATGACGGTGCTCCAATTATGGATACGCAAAAAAGTCAGTCATATAATGAACCCAAAATGAAAGTTGACACATATCGATTTGATATTTTTCAAGTATATTTCACAAATGGCTAACTTGATTCGAATGGGAAGATTATGGTAAATTTTGCTATTTATATTTGTGGAGGAAATTTAATTTTTAGTCATTTTTTAAGTCTTGTTTTATTTATTGTAAATCTCATATGTAGGTTTAAGTACAATCAGTGTAAGACACATTATAAATGACAAAAAGCTAATGAGTCGATACGCTGGGTTGAAACATGAAAAAATAAAATAAAATAAAATAAAATAAAAACAAAGGAAAAAAAAGCATCTGACTTTGGTGGGTAAAGAAAAAACACAAATGCAGATTTTTGAGTATGGTTCTTTAGATCCTAATTCTAATGCATTATTTCTTTTTTTAATGAGAAAAATATAGATGAAATAGTTAAAATAATTGCTATTGATCATTTGTCTTTTAATTTTGGTAAAAAAGTTGATTTTCTTAAATATTATAAAAAAACTTTAACTTATATAACAAAATATGTATCTAAAATTATACTCAAATGTTCACTCTATATAATTTAATGAAATAACAAGAAGACTTTATTAAAATTTTTTGAATGTTATATAGGTCAAGTGTCTGTTTATTTTCATATTTGAACTTATAGATTGCAAATTCATACCTATATATTTGACTTGTTGTTAAATTGATAATAATGAAATATCTAAAAGCATTCATTTACATTCTAAGTTTTTGATGAAAGTCATACCATTGAGATAATATTTAACAAACAAAAGTTTTTCAATTGAACTTGATAATTCTTTTATTAATACAAAATCAATTGAAAATGTATAAGGGTATGTAAATCATTTACCAATAGTCAAATTTTTCGTCAAAGATATAAATGTTACATTTTAAATTTGTGTGTGCATGATGTGATGAGAGCACTTATCAACAAGATTACACTTATTGGCATTTCAATACATAAGAATTGACAAGCAAGTACTAAATGCTTAGGGCACATTATGTAAGACCAGTGATAAAAGTCTTGAAAAACTTATCAAAAATGTTCTTACATGTTGAGATTCAACATATGCAATGCCAAATAATACTTTAAAGTATCACAAGTTTCTTATGTACTTTCATTAATAATGAAGTAAAAATTATATCTTTAAAGTGAGAGATATTTTTTATTTTTTTGGATAAGAAGAAAAGAGTTTTTTTTTAATGTAAAAAAATTTGTGAGATTTTGAGAATTTTTAATAATGCAACCTAAACTTTATCCAATGTGTATTTATCTAACTATGTGTTTAGTTATTATGTAATGTATTAACATTATAGCTGTGATGTAGAAAATTTGAAATGATGAAAAATTAGCCACTTTGTTTCTAATTACGAAAGACAATTAATTAGTTTATTTTAAAGCTACTCCTAATATTATATTAGTAATTATTATTTTTGACTCACTCCTTAAATTTTTTCAGTTTAAAGAGATATTTAATATTTATTATTATCTTTTAAATTTGAAAGAAATATCCAATAAGGATAAGATAACTAATATTATTAGGTAGAAAATTTTTCAATTATATGATGACTTTTCAAACAAAAAAACAATTCAAGTAGTCAATTCTTTTCATTTTAAGGTAAATGTTTCAAATCTAAATAAGTTTTACTTTAAATATAAAATCAAAGAGGTCTAAGAATGTCAAACTTAAATGAAAAATTGGATAGTTATGTAACACTTTCATTTAATTATAATAATATAAGTGAATAAGATTTCAATATTCTCAAGTAATGGATGTAAAATCAAAGGACTTGTCTTATACTTACTCTTATCACTAAACACATCTTAGCAACTCATGTTTCAACTACTGTTGTTAAACAAATATTTAGTGTTAAAGGTAATATCTTTAATTAAACTTATTTTAATATAGGAACTAGTTTAATGGAAACATAAATATACCTTGATAATGGGGAGAAAGTAGTAATGTAAGAATAAGAGTTGATTTATGAGTACTTTAAGGAAGAAGATTTTTATGACTTTATAATTTAAGGTATCATTGAAACAAAATGAGAACCTAAACGAGTAGGGCTAAGAGTGATGATTAAACACACATCTAAAAGGTAAGTATAAAGGGTTCATTCATACAGCAACAAAACTACATAAACTTTAATTCTCCAAGCCTTGATAAGATAGGTTGACAATTTAATTAAAATTTAATTATGTTATTTTATAATTTTATAACTTTTCATTTTCTTTTACATAAGTTTTTAAAAATTTTACAATTTAAATTTTCTTTAAACCATAATTATAAGAAAACTATACTAGAATAAGCAAAATCAACTTGAACTAAAAGATTTTAAACCAAATCGAATGAGTGTTGAACCAAAACCTTAAAATTAATTGACATCAGAATTTGAACTACCAATTTGAATGACTAGAAACCAAACCACCCTTCTCTAGTTCAATTTTAATTCAATCTAACCTTGGAAACAAAATTAAGTACAACTAGTTTTGTGGTCATGGTTTAGATTAATACCAATAAATTATAAAAATAATTATACTCATTATTTAAGTTGTTAATAACTAAAATGCATATCAAAATTTGATATTATATTTAAATTATATGACTTGGGATGTACAACAAAACCTGATATTATTGTGTTCAAGGTAATAGTTCAAAGTCATATTCATTAGTTAACAATAACCAATGATTGATAACTATTTAAATTAAAATTTTTTATTCAAAAGAATGTATCATAAATAGAATATTATATAAAATAAAATATTAAATTAGAATTTGATAAGAACTGTAGAGATGATGGGTGGAAGGCTTTAAAGGATACTAGAGTCTATTGCACATTCCAAGAGGTCTAATAACACGAGATAGAGTCAAAAAGATGAAAGAAATACTAAATGAGCTGATTGAGAACATTAAGGTCAACCAAGTTTCAAATGAAGCGAGTTCAAGCTTGAAAGAAAGTCTAGATCTTATTAATATTAATGGAAATCATGTTGTACCAACTCAAATCAACAAGGGAGTTGATATTTTACAAAACCTTGGAGGACTAAGGACAAGGGCAAGGTCAAAGAAATTAAAGGAAGCTCTTAACAACTTGTTGTGCGACATTTATTATTAGAAAGTTGCCAAATATGAGTTAAGGAGGATGGAGTCTTCACCAGGGCTTATGAATGTGTCATCTGCGGAGGAATTTGTGAACCATGCCTTAGGAAGGAAGTTGGATTTAAGAGCCCATGATTGGGCCTTTAAGTGGGTTATTTCCATGGGTTTTTATTATTATTTAGTGGGTGGGCGAATTTCCTTATTAAGCCCAACTTATTTAGTGGGTTGGATGAAATTTCTTATTAAACCTAGCTTATTTAGTGGGTTGGACAAATTCCCTTATTAAGACCAGTTTATTAGATAGGGTTTTTGTGAGTTAGTATATAAAAAGGGCAAAAAGGGTGGCTAGGAGAGGTAGACCCATTTTCATAAGTGTATGAGCTATTTTCTCTAGTTCTTTAAGAACTAATTTTGAACTTTCATACTTGTGTGTGTTGGTTCCCTAGACTTATCTTCTTCAACGTTGTTGTTGCTAAGTTATATGTGAATTGCCTTTTTGCATAGAAGTCATCTTCTCTTCCTTCTTCCCCCAGTTCGGCTTCCAAAAAGATGAACCTAAGTTCTACTTATGACTAGAAGTGCCCCTCCCCTTAAGTTGTCTCTCAACTTTCATGGCAATATGTACCATGTCTTCAAGCTCTACATAGTGTTGCAGCTCTACCACATCAGTTATGCTCCTATTCAACCCTTGGAGGAACCTAACCATGGTTGCCTCCCTATCCTCCATTACATTTGCCTTAACCATAACAATTTTCATCTCCTTATGGTACTCTTCCACACTCTTGGAACCTTACGTAAGGCTCTGTAGCTTGTTATACAAATCCCTATAATAAGAGCTGGGAACAAATCTCCTTCTCATCACAGTCTTCAACTCATTCCAAGTTTCTATAGCCCTCTCAAAATTCCTTCTTCTTGTGGTAACTTGCTGGTCCCACCATACTACAGCATAATCAGTGAACTCTGCCACAGCTAACATTACCTTCTTCTCCTCAGAGAAGTTGTGGCACTCATATATTAATTCTACCATTCGTTTCCAATCCAAATAGACATCAAGGTCAGCTTTCCCATGAAAAGAAGGTATTTTTATTTTAATACTGCTAAGATTTTTGTTTACTCCTTCCTCCCCTCTATTTCTGTTATCCCAACCTCTATTGTACCTATCATAAACATTTCCATTGCCTCTTACTCCTCTACCATTCCTATTACCACGTCCTCCTTTAAAACCACCTCTGAAGTTTCTACTAGCATTATCACCGTCATCATAATAATCATCACCATCTTCACCAAGGTCATGTTCAAATTGCTCCTTCATGACCCTCCCAGCTAGCCTCTTAGGATTGACACTTGATTCCCCTTCTATTTGATCCATCCTATCTCGAACTTCCCAAAGCGCTTGGTTAATCCTATCAAACTTATGTTCTAAGGATTTCATAAGCAATTTGAAATCTGGAACAACTACTTCCTCCTCTCCATATGGGAAACTGCCTTCTTTATCATTAGACATCGTACATGCAAGATTGTTAGTAAATAAAGAGTATGCCTCACAAAACTCACTCCCTTGCGTGTTTGCTCTCCACTCAACTATAGTAGTCCTTAACTCTCGTGTTTCACACAATAAATTTCAAAACTCTAAAAGCTCTTTCAGTAGTCCTAAACAAACTAAATTCAGAACAAACAAAACTTGAATATATCAATCCTAGACCTACCTCTTCAGAGAAGTGACATGACCAAGAAGATGGGCAATAAAGCAAACAGAATGATAAGAAATTCAATGATATAGGTAATGCAATTGGACAACAATCAATTATCAAATAGAATTGAGTAAATGACCAATTAAGCAATGAACCCCTTTTTTTTTTTTCGGTTAACTAATGGGTATTTCTGCGGAAGGAATAAATATTAGAAAAGAAACCCATGAAATACACGATTTTGTTTTTGTTTTGTTTTTTTTTTTTTGCATTTTTCTTTTTTTCTCTTTTTGATTATTCAACCAACATCAAAGAATAGACGAAAGATATGATAACAACAATATAATTAACCTGAGTTAGAGCCAAGGCTTTGATACCAAATGATACAAACTCCGTTTATATGTAAACAGAACCCAACACTAATGTTGGTATAGGATCGTTCTAACAAAAGTTAAGGGATTTGGAGTTCTGACCTAATGATTATAAACAACCAAGAACCAGAACTATAAGATTCAGATGCCACTCCTAGCAACAACAACGTTGAAGAAGATAAGTCTAGTGAACCAACATACACAAGTATGAAAGTTCAGAATTAGTTCTCAAAGAACCAGAGAAAATAGCTCATACACTCATGAAAACGGGTTTGCCTCTCCCAGCCACCCTTTTTGCCCTTTTTATATGCTAACTCCCAGAAACCCTAACTAATAAGCTGGTCTTAATAAGGAAATTCATCCAACCCACTAAATAAGCTGGGCTTAATAAGGAATTTCATCCAGCCCACTAAATAATAATAAAAACACATGAAAATAACCCACTTAAAGGCCCAATCATGGGCTCTCAAATCCAACTTCCTTCCTAAGGCCATGGTTCGCAAATTCCTCCACAGATGACACATTCACAAACCTTGGTAAAGACTCCATCCTCCTTAACTTGTACTTGGCAATTTCCTGATAGTAATTGTCACACAACAGGTTATTGAGAGCTTCCTTTATTTTCTTTGACCTTGCCCTTGTCATTAGTCCTCCAAGATTTTGCAAAGTATCTACTCCCTTGTCGATTTAAGTTGGTACAATTTGGTTTCCATCAAAGGAGGAGAATGATGCTGAGATTTAGCGGGAAAATATTTTCCATACTTGATGTTTAGTTCAAAATAGACTCTGTTGCTTGATCATCGATAAAGGTAGTTGCACTAATGTAGCAAGTACAAAGTTGGTGGAAAAATTGAACTTGCCTACAACCAAACATCCTAGGCCATATAATTTGTAATGGTTGAATGACAGTGGAGTGGTAAAAGTGACTAAATAAGTTGTGGTTCCATTTTCCATTGGATATTGGGCCATCCTTGGCAATCTGATAGAAAAGTTTTGCATGATGGTTACAAGAACCGCTATTCATTCACCATGGATGGAAGACCATTTACATTGGCACCATTGACTCCAAAGTAGGTGTATGAAGACTGATACGAACTCCGTTTATATGTAAACAGAACCCAACACCAGAACTATAAGATTCAGATGCCACTCCTAGCAACAACAACGTTGAAGAAGATAAGTCTAGTGAACCAACATACACAAGTATGAAAGTCCAGAATTAGTTCTCAAAGAACCAGAGAAAATAGCTCTTACACTCATGAAAATGGGTTTGCCTCTCCCAGCCACCCTTTTTGCCCTTTTTATATGCTAACTCCCAAAAACCCTAACTAATAAGCTGGTCTTAATAAGGGAATTCATCCAACCCACTAGATAAGCTGGGCTTAATAAGGAATTTCATCTAACCCACTAAATAAGCTGGGCTTAATAAGGAATTTTGTCTAGCCCACTAAATAATAATAAAAACACATGAAAATAACCTACTTAAAGGCCCAAACATGGGCTCTCAAATCCAACTTCCTTCCCAAGGCCATGGTTCGCAAATTCCACCACAGATAACACATTCGCAAGCCTTGGTGAAGACTTCATCCTCCTTAACTCGTTCTTGGCAACTTCCTGATACTAAATGTCACACAACAGGTTGTTGAGAGCTTCCTTTACTTTCTTTGACCTTACCCTTGTCATTGGTCCTCTAAGGTTTTGCAAAGTATCTACTCCCTTGTCGATTTGAGTTGGTACAATATGGTTTCCATCATTCCCGCTCTCCTAAAAATGATTTGTCCTCAAATCAGCATCTACATCATCAAAGAGAAAAGGAGAAAGGACAGAGACATTAAATGTTGCACTCACACTATACTCACCTGGCAAGTCAAGTTTATATGCATTAACGTTGACTCTTGCCACTACTTGAAAAGGACCATCTTCTCTTGGCTGCAACTTTGATTTCCTTTGCTTGAGAAATCTATCCTTCCGCAAATGTACCCAAACCCAATCACCAGGTTCAAAAGTGATATGCTTGTGACCTTTATTGGCTTGTGTTTCATATTGTTTGGTTCTTCTCTCAATGTTAAACCTAGCTTTCTCATAAAGTTACATAACCACTTCCGCCTTCTTTATCCCAACTAAATTAACCCTATCTTGTATAAGTAATGGTACTAAATCCAAAGGTGACAATGGATTAAAACCATAAACAAGCTCGAAAGGAGAATAACCTGTAGCACTATGAACAACACGATTATAGGCAAACTCCACAAAAAGTAAACATTCTTCCCAGGTTCTAGAGTTCTTACCAATAATGTACCAAGAGTTCGATTTACTACCTCAGTTTGTCCATCAGTTTGTGGATGGCAAGTTGTAGAAAACAACAACTTTGTTCCAAGCTTACCCCACAATGTTTTCCAAAAATGGCTCAAAAATTTTGCATCACGGTTGATGAGAACCATGGAGATGATGGGTGGAAGGTTTCAGAAGATACAAAAAATCCAACACAAGCTAGAGCTTCAATTGATGCAAGAGGTCCATTGCAAATTCCAGAAGGCCCAATAACACGAGCTAGGGCCAGAAAGATCAAAGAAGCACTAAATGGGCTGATTTTGGACATTCAGGCCAACCAGGCTTCAAATGGTGTGAATACAAGTTTTAAAAGAAGCCCAGGCCTATTTAATATAATTGGACTACTTAAATAGGTCAAAATAAGTGATAGCATTCACTCCTAAATAGGAGTTCATTGTATGTGCTGGAAGTAGTCCGAAATCCCTCCAAAATAGGGATTTCTCCTAAATAGGAATTTTGCCTCTTTAGGATTGCTATCTAAGCCTATAAATAGGCACCCCTTGTAAGCTTTGGAGATAGACAACTTTGAGCGAAATAAACAGCAAGGGTTTTTCTCCCTCGGTTCTTTGAAGAACTAAAGAACTTATCAAGAGGTAATTCTTCTTGTGGCATTCAAATCGACTTATCACTCCCAATTCCTTCCTTTTCTGGAGTGTGGCGTCCATATCCATCTTGAATACCCTAGGTTCGTCTTCCTTCAAATATTGGGTCTAGGGTTTGTGTCATTCAACTCTGATTTAGCTTTCCTGGTTGTTCTTTGATTCATTGTGTGCGTTGGGTCCCTAAGCCCCGTCTTTTTGGGGTTTTCCGCATCAGTTGGTATCAGAGCTTGGCTCTAAATCAGTGTTCTGCTGTTATTTTGTGTTGAAAAAAAAAAAAAAAGAAGGGAAACATCAAATTCAAGTTATTGATAAAGTTAACAGTTTGGTCATATTGGCCACAATAATAACAAAGTTTGCTTACTCAACTCCAATTCCGTCATCCATTTTCCTATCCTGCTATCCAAATTTGTCCTCTAAATTTAACTCCCCTTATCCTGATTCTTTTGTGAGTTTAGTTCATTAAAATCGTTTGCCTTGATATCCTTTTCCGTTTTTTGATTCCTTGTTCTCTGATTTGTTCAATTCTACACCACTTATCTTATTCTGTTCAGAATCAATACTCTTGATTTACCTTCTTTAGTTCTTTATAGAGCTGAAAGGAGAAATCCGAGTGGTAAAACGCAAGAGTGAAAGTTCATATAAAGAAAAAGCCATAAAGAGTGTAAACACGAGAGAGTGTGACACCTTCTTTTGAGTGAAACACGTGAGGGAGTGCTCTGTAAGGTATCTTATTATTTTGTGTAGAAGTAATACTATGACATCCAAAGACAAAGGTGCAGCTCAAGAGGGAGCTGGTGATGTGTCCTTCATGATCAAAGCTATGCAACAACAATTTGAGCGTATGAATACCAGATTTAATGATATGAGGGAGAGGATGGAGGAGCAATCTAATACTATAGCAGAGTTGCAAAGGAGGCACGGGGAGTATGAGGCTCCTAAAACAAGAAGGCAGTTGAGACGTGCCTATGACCATGAAGATAATGTAGAAGATGATGAAATTGATGATCAAACTTCTGTGGTCCGAACTGCTAACAATAGAAGGGATCAAAGAGAATTTGGGAGGCAAGGCACCTATGACCATAATTTGGGCTGTATTAAAATGACACTTCCTCCATTCCAAGGTAAGAATGATCCGGATGCATACCTAGAATGGGAGAAGAAGGTTGAATTGGTTTTTGATTGCCACAACTATTCCGAGGAGAAAAAGGTAAAGCTTGCTGCAGTTGAATTCACTGACTATGCTATTATCTGGTGGGATCAACTTGTTTTGACTAGGAGAAGGAATCGTGAGCGGCCTATTGATACATGGGAGGAGATGAAGGCTATCATGAGGAGGAGGTTTGTCCCTAATCACTATTACAGGGAGCTGTATCAAAGATTGCAAGGGCTTACTCAAGGCAACAAAAGTGTAGAGGATTACCACAAGGAGATGGAGATTACCATGATTCGGGCAAATGTAGAAGAAGATAGAGAAGCAACCCTGGCTCGATTTTTGCAAGGGCTAAATAGGGACATAGCAAACGTGGTTGAATTGCAACACTATGTGGAATTAGAAGACATGGTACACATGGCCATGAAAGTTGAAAGGCAACTCAAACGAAAGGGTTCCACACGATTTGGGCAGAACTCAGGATCTGCCTCATCTTGGAAGCCAAATTGGAATAAAAGGGACGAGATGGCCAACTACAAGTCCAAAGCTGAGCTAGCCAAGTACAAGAATGTGACCAAGGAGGCAGGTAATTCTGACCCCCAACCGAGTAGAAATAGCGATGTTAAATGTTTTAAGTGTTTTGGCAGGGGTCACATTGCATCTCAATGTCCAAATAAGCGTGCAATGATCTTGAGAGATAATGGTGAAGTTGAAATTGAAAGTGAATCAGATGATTCTATGCCATCATTAGAGGGTGAAAGTGATGGAGAAGAGTATCCAGTTGATGGAGTAGCTCTTGTCACAAGGCGAGCATTGAATACGCAAGTAAAGGAAGAAAATGAGGTGCAACGAGATAACATCTTTCAGACAAGGTGTCTCGTCAGAAATAAGGTATGTAGTATGATTATTGATGGTGGGAGTTGCACTAATGTCGCTAGCACAACTATGGTTGAGAAACTGAATTTACCTACTACGAAGCATCCTAGGCCATATAAGCTGCAATGGTTGAATGAGAGTGGTGAAGTCAAGGTAAATCAGCAAGTGCTCATATCATTTTCTATTGGAAGGTACCGTGATGAAATTTTATGTGATGTTGTACCTATGCATGTGGGCCATATTCTTTTAGGACGACCATGGCAATTTGATAGGCAAGTTAAGCATGATGGCTTCGAAAACCGATATTCCTTTGTAATGAATGAAAAACCTGTCACTCTTATACCATTATCGCCTCAACAAGCTTATGAGGATCAATTAAGGATTAAAAATGAGAGTGAACAGAAAAGAAAGATTAATAAAAGAGAAAAAAGAGGAGAGAACGTGACGACACAAGAGAAAGAGAAGAAAAGAGAAAGTTTCTATGCAAAAGGGAGTGATGTCAAAAGAGCATTCTATGCCAAACAACCTATGATCGTACTTCTGTACAAGGAGGCTTATTTTAACACTAACAAGTTTGACCCATCCTTGCCTAGTGTTGTTGTTGCTCTATTGCAGGAATTTGAAGATGTATTCCCTGACGATACTCCAAGTGGATTGCCACCTAATAGAGGAATTGAGCATCAAATTGATTTCATCCCAGGTGCATCCATCCCTAACCGGCCAGCATATAAGAGTAACCCTGAGGAGACAAAGGAGCTTCAAAGGCAGGTTGAGGAGCTTATTTCCAAAGGATATGTGAGGGAAAGCTTGAGTCCATGTGCTGTTCCTGTGCTACTTGTACCCAAGAAAGATGAGACTTGGAGGATGTGTGTTGATTGTCGAGCAATCAACAAAATCACTGTAAAGTATCGTCACCCCATACCTAGATTAGATGACATGTTGGATGAATTGCATGGTTCTTGTGTCTTTTCTAAGATTGATTTGAAAAGTGGATATCATCAGATTAGGATGAGAGAGGGAGATGAGTGGAAAACAGCTTTCAAAACTAAGTATGGCTTGTATGAATGGCTTGTTATGCCATTTGGTCTCACTAATGCACCAAGCACTTTTATGCGACTAATGAATCATGTTTTGCGTCCATTCATTGGTAAATTTGTGGTTGTGTATTTTGATGATATTTTGGTCTATAGTAAAAACCTAGAAGAGCATCTTGATCATTTACGTTCTATAGTAAGTGTTTTACGTTCTGAAAAATTGTATGCTAACTTAAAGAAATGTTCTTTTTGTACTAACCAGATCACATTTCTTGGCTATGTTGTGAGTTCTGAAGGTGTTGAGGTTGACGAGGAAAAAGTTAAGGCAATTCGTGATTGGCCTACACCTAAGTCAATTAGTGATGTGCGTAGCTTTCATGGTCTAGCTAGTTTCTATAGACGCTTTGTTAGAGACTTTAGCACCATTGCTGCACCACTCACTGAGCTTATCAAAAAGAACACGAGCTTTAGGTGGGGTAGTGATCAAGACATGGCTTTTAATTGCATCAAGGAAAAATTAAGTTCTGCACCCCTACTTGCTTTACCTAACTTTGAAAAAGCTTTCGAGATTGAGTGTGATGCTTCAGGTATTGGCATCGGAGCTGTTTTGATGCAGGAAAGGCGCCCAATTGCTTACTTCAGTGAAAAGCTAAGTGGAGCAAGCCTTAATTATCCTACTTATGATAAAGAGATGTATACATTGGTACGGGCTTTGGAGACATGGCAACATTACCTTTGGCCCAAGGAGTTTGTCATCCATACTGACCATGAATCGTTGAAGCACTTAAAGGGACAAGGAAAGTTGAACAAAAGACATGGCAAGTGGATTGAATTCATCGAGACCTTTCCCTACAACATCAAATATAAACAAGGTAAGGACAATGTGGTAGCTGATGCATTATCCTGCAGGTATGCCCTTATTTCCACACTTACTGCAAACTTATTAGGATTTGAACATATTAAAGGTTTATATGTGAATGATCCAGACTTTGCTAACGTGTATGGAGCATGTGAGAAGTCAGCCTTTGAGAAGTTTTATAAGCATAAAGGTTTCTTATTTAGGGAAAATCGTTTATGCATGCCTATGAGTTCTTTAAGGGAGTTGGTTGTAAGAGAAGCTCATGAGGGTGGTCTAATGGGTCATTTCAGAGTTAGGAAAACCCTAGATGTCCTAAATGAACACTTCTTTTGGCCACGCATGAAACGAGATGTTAAGAGGATATGTGAGAAGTGCATAACATGCAAACAGGCTAAATCTAGAGTTTTACCCCATGGCTTGTATACCCCTTTACCTATACCTAGCCATCCCTGGGTTGATTTATCCATGGACTTTGTACTGGGATTGCCACGAACAAAATGGGGTAGGGATTCTGTATTTGTTGTTGTTGATAGATTTTCAAAGATGGCACACTTCATCCCATGTCATAAAACTGATGATGCGACCATTGTGGCTGACTTATTCTTTAGAGAGGTAGTGCGTTTGCATGGCATGCCACGAAGCATTGTTTCAGACCGAGATACAAAGTTCTTAAGCTACTTCTGGAAGACTTTATGGGGTAAGTTAGGTACTAAGCTATTGTTTTCAACTACTTGTCATCCACAAACTGATGGGCAGACTGAGGTGGTTAATCGAACTCTTTCTACTCTTTTACGTACTATTATTCGAACAAATTTGAAAACATGGGAAGATTGTTTACCACATGTCGAAATTGCATATAATAGGAGTGTTCATTCTACTACTAGCTACTCTCCATTTGAAATTGTATATGGTTTTAATCCATTGACTCCTTTGGATATGGTACCTATACCTGTCAATGAGTATGTGAACGTTGATGGTGAACGCAAAGCTGACATGATAAAAAAATTGCATGAGAAGGTACAGCAACATATTGAAAAACGAACTGAGCAATACGCATCCCATGTCAATAAGGGACGAAAGAAGGTGGTGTTTGAACCTGGTGATTGGGTTTGGGTGCATATGCGCAAGGAACGATTCCCAGCTCAGAGGTGTTCAAAGCTACTACCTAGAGGAGATGGTCCCTTCCAAGTTCTAGCACGAATTAATGACAATGCTTATAAGTTGGACCTTCCTGGTGAGTATAATGTGAGTGTCACATTTAACGTTTCTGACCTTTCCCCTTTTCATGTAGGTGATGATTCGAGGGCGAATCCCTTTGAGGAGTGGGGGAATGATGAGAACCATGGAGATGATGGGTGGAAGGTTTCAGAAGATACAAAAAATCCAACACAAGCTAGAGCTTCGATTGATGCAAGAGGTTCATTGCAAATTCCAGAAGGCCCAATAACACGAGCTAGGGCCAGAAAGATCAAAGAAGCACTAAATGGGCTGATTTTGGACATTTAGGCCAACCAGGCTTCAAATGGTGTGAATACAAGTTTTAAAAGAAGCCTAAGCCTATTTAATATAATTGGACTACTTAAATAGGTCAAAATAAGTGATAGCATTCACTCCTAAATAGGAGTTCATTGTATGTGCTGGAAGTAGTCCGAAATCCCTCCAAAATAGGGATTTCTCCTAAATAGGAATTTTGCCTCTTTAGGATTGCTATCTAAGCCTATAAATAGGCACCCCTTGTAAGCTTTGGAGATAGACAACTTTGAGTGAAATAAACAGCAAGGGTTTTTCTCCCTCGGTTCTTTGAAGAACTAAAGAACTTATCAAGAGGTAATTCTTCTTGTGGCGTTCAAATCGACTTATCACTCTCAATTCCTTCTTTTTCTGGAGTGTGGCGTCCATATCCATCTTGAATACCCTAGGTTCGTCTTCCTTCGAATATTGGGTCTAGGGTTTGTGTCATTCAACTCTGATTTAGCTTTCCTGGTTGTTCTTTGATTCATTGTGTGTGTTGGGTCCCTAAGCCCCGTCTTTTTGGGGTTTTCCGCATCAACGGTCTAACACAATACTCTTCGGCACTCCATGTAGGCGAACAATATCTTTAAACAATAAGTTTGCAATGTGTGTGGCATTATCCGTTTTGGTGCAAGCAATGAAATGCGCCATCTTTGAGAACCTGTCAACTACAACAAGAATACAATCTCGGCCCTTCTTGGACCTAGGTAACCCAAGAATAAAATTCATAGAAATGTTGGTCTAAGGTTCACAGGGAATTTCTAAGGGCATATACTTACCATGGGGCAAAAATCTAGACTTAGCTTGTCTATAGGTAATACACTTGGCACAAGCCCTTTCAACATCCCTTTTCATATGTGGCCAGAAAAAATGTTCATTTAAAACATCAAAAGTCTTTCGAATGCCAAAGTGTCCCATTAAACCACCCCCATGAGCTTCTCTCGCAAGTAATGCTTTCAGAGACCTTTGTGGAATACAAAGCTTATTTACTTGAAACAAATACCCCTGATGTCTATAGAACTTACTAAATGCAGCTTTCTCACATGTAGCATATACGTTACTAAAGTCAGCATCATTAGCATACAATTCAATAATGTGCTCAAACCCCAGCAACTTAACACTCAAAGTGCTAATCAGTCTGTACCTACGTGACAATGCATCAGCAACAACATTTTCCTTACCTGATTTGTCTTGAATTACATAAGGAAAAGTTTTGATAAATTCAACCCATTTTGCATGTCTCCTATTCAACTTACCTTGCCCCTTTAAGTATTTTAATGACTCATGATCAGTATGAATTACAAACTCCTTAGGCCAAAGATAATGCTGCCACGTTTCTAAAGTCCTAACAAGTGCATACATTTCATTATCATAAGTTGGATAAGTCAATGTTGCCTCACTCAACTTCTCACTAAAGAAGGCAATAGGTCGTTTCTCTTGCATGAGAACTCCCCCAATCCCAATGCCTGATGCATCACATTCAATTTCAAAGATCTTAGAAAAATCAGGCAAAGCAAGAAGTGGTGTGTTACACAACTTAGACTTAAGTAAATCAAAGGCATTTTGTTGTTCTTTACTCCATTTGAAACCCACACTCTTTTTGACCACCTTAATCAATGGTGCAACTATGGTACTAAAATCCTTAATGAACCTCCTATAAAAGCTAGCCAAACCATGAAAACTCCTCACATCACTCACACTATTAGGTGTAGGCCATTCTTGAATTGCCAACATCTTCTCTTTATCAACCTTTATGCCATGAGCAGACACAACATAACCCAAAAAAATGACATGATCCTTGCAAAAGTCGCATTTCTTCATATTGGCATACAATTTCTCGTTCCTCAAAACATCAAGCACACAATACAAATGTTCAACATGCTCTTCCAAATTCCTACTGTATACTAATGTCATCAAAATAAGCCACAACAAACTTTCCTAAGAAAGGCCTCAAAATATGATTCATTAATCTCATAAAAGTACTAGGTGCATTAGTCAAATCAAACGGCATAACTAACCATTCAAACAAACTATGCTTGGTTTTGAATGCAGTTTTCCATTCATCTCCTTCCCTCATCCTAATTTGATGATATCCACTCTTAAGGTCAATTTTAGAGAAGTAACACGCACCATGTAATTCATTTAGCATATCATCAAGCCTGGGTATAGGATGTCGATACTTAACTGTTATTTTGTTGATAGCTCTACAATCGACACACATCCTCCAAGATCCATCTTTCTTTGGCACAAGCAACACTGGCACTACAAATGGACTCATCTTCTCCTTTAAATGTCCCTTCTTCCTCAACTCATCAACTTGCCTCTAAAGCTTCTTTGTCTCCTCAGGATTATTTCTATATGCTGGCTTATTGGGAATGGGAGCTCCAGGAATAAGATCGATGTGATGTTCAATCCCTCTCCTTGGTGGCAAACCATCTGGGATCTCCTAAGGGAACACATCATTATAATCCTGCAACAAAGATGAAATAGCACTAGGCAAAGTTGAATCAAGGTTAGAGTTAGAGAAATAAGAATCCTTGTAAAGGATTAAGATCATTTGTTGCCTAGCTTGAAAGGCAACCCTAACATCTACTCCTTTTGCAAACACACCCACTTGTATTCTCTCATTTTCACTCTTGTGAACCTGACCACTCTCGTACTCAGCACTTTCAAATGCATTTATCTTCTTTTTCCCTCCTGCACTTTCTTTTCTCTCCATTCTCTCTTTCTTTTCACTCCTCCTCTTTTGCTCACTTTCATAAAGTCTCACTCGGTCTACATACACTTGTTTTGGAGTCAATGGTGCCAGTGTAAATGGTCTTCCATCCATGGT